>VYXF01004989.1:269544-297162 GCA_013397295.1 Polioptila caerulea
GGCCGCAGCCCCCGGCGCGGCGGCGGGCGGGAGCCGCAGGACCATCGCCCCCGGCGGCGCGGACGGTGAGGTTGGCGGCGTCTCGGGGGCGACGGCGACGGTGGGGGAGGCCTGACTCCCGAGGCTCCGTCAGCTCCCTCAGCTCCCGGGGAAGGAGCTGGGTGCCTCCGAGGGCAGAGCCGGGAAGGCGAGCACCCTGCCCCGCGGGGTGGCCCACCTGCCCACACGTGTGCCCCTCGGACAGTTCCCTCGCGCCACGACCAGGACCCAGCACAGTCTGGGGGTCGTGGCCCACCTGAGTGCTCAGCCTGTGTGCTCAGCCTACCGACACGGGGCCGCGGTGCTCACAGCCCCATAGGTCGGCACCTATAGGTCTGTTCACTGTGACAGAGAGGATTCAAAGTCTTGATCCAGGTTTCACAAAGTTCAGCAGAGGAAGCGGCTGGGCTGCTGTGTCCCTGACATAGCTCACAGGAGAAGTTTTGATGCGGCCTTTGAAATGGACATAAAAGCTTTGCTAGGGGACAACCATGCAAGGATATAAAAATGAAGGAGTTTGTACCTAAAAAGCCGATCATTTAACATCTTCGTAATAAAACACAGGTAATTAAGTGGCAACAGGTGGTTCAATAACGATGCTCTATTTAAAAACAGAAAGAGATAATGGCATCAAATCAGACATATGTTTCCAATGGGGAAAGGTCCCAGTTGCTTCTTGCTCATCCTCAGACAGTGATTGTGCCTCACTGCCAGACTTGGATACCTCAGCAGTTTATCTACCCAGAAAGATGAAGGTGTGATTATCGCATAATAAGCTTACTCATGCTCACTCTGCTCTTGCTGGCACATGCACAGCAGTTACTATGTGATGACAGTCTTCTCTGCAACAATCCAAGTGCAACTTCTCTGCAGCCTGGGGTCCCATTGCAGCCTGTGCTGCTGTGCCCCCACCACTACAGATACATGTGCTGGTCCAGGCAAAGCTGCCATGGAAAGAGAAAGATGCTGCAGCCCTGGCTCAGCATTGCTTCATCTCCTCAGCTGTGCTATCAGCACCAGATGTGCAGCAGCCATGTGCCATTCCTGCCCAAGGTGCCCTCCATCCATCCTGTGGATGGCACAGAGCAGAAGAGGCTGGCCCCTCTGCCCTTCTCCTGCTTAGGATGCTCAGCAGCAGCTGTTGTGGTGGCTAAATGGGCTGTTGAAGGGGTTCATGGCAGGGACGTTTGTCAACCACCGACTTTCCATTCAAACCTGCAGCGTCATTTCAGCTCCTAATTATAGCCAAGGTACCTTTTGGGGTTTTGTTGTGGGCTGGTTTTTATTTCAGAACAGGCTGCTGTTTGTTGTCAGCAGTGCAGAATCACTACTCACGGCTGGATGAACATGACTTCTGGCTTTCCCTGCTGCACCTGCATTACTGGAGCCATGGCTGCTACAGGGGTCCTTCTGCCAGGAACCTCAGACGTAGGAGGAGGTTGAAATTAGTATTTCTCAATAGCTCCATGTCTTGGGAAGTTAATTCCATCAGGATGTAACATTGCTTCGAGAGAAGCTGCCGTTTTTAGAGTTACAGCTGGTGCTGATGAGGCATTGTTGTGAGGAAGTCCCATAGATAAGATTCCTCACTAGTCTGACTAACACTGCCCTTACCCTCCTTGGGGTCTTTTGAGCTATTCCTGAGGACTGCAGCACCATTTCTGTCTACAGGTGGGTTGTAGCTCCTTGCCTCAATCAACTAAGCACTGCAGAATTTGGAGCATATGCCTCATTAGTGAGAAGGGACTCACTGGTGCAGGTGTGATTCATCACTTTGGAGAGCACGTCAGGGATCAGGGCATGAAACGGCTTGACTAACAGAGGCAATAGCAGTGCAGGCAGGGGCCACGTTACAGAACCGAGTAACAAAACAGCAGCAGCAGCTGAAAAAACTGTGTAATGGGACAGAGTGAGAGCACAAAGCAGAAGCCTGACAAACCAGGTGTCCACAGCACCTGTATCTGGGTTTCAGCTGGGAACAAACCCTGGCTGTTGAGAGAATCTGGAATTCATCCTCCCACAAATTCCTTTCGGAGATTCTTCATGTATCTCTTTTTCTAGACAAATTAATCTTGGGATCCCAGTGGCTGCATAGCATCCAGTGCATACTAAAGAGCTAGTTA
The DNA here is from genome assembly GCA_013397295.1 of Polioptila caerulea. NCBI lineage: Eukaryota > Metazoa > Chordata > Aves > Passeriformes > Certhiidae > Polioptila > Polioptila caerulea. Next base: position 271,707 of record VYXF01004989.1, read on the forward strand.
TTCTGGAGCCAAATGCCAGGGAACAACAGTGCCCCGCTGCAGAGAGAAGCACATTAATTCCAGCACAGCTGAGCAGTGAGATGTGCAGGGACATCTCTCCAGAGAGAGAGTGTGGCTCCTCTTCCATCTGGCAGCACAAAAGAGGACAGGCCTGAATCCTCAAGACACGAAGATTATATTATGTAACATTCACGCTCGCTGCTTCCCGAGACACAGCTAAGTTAAACTGTCCGTGTGATTCAGTCCAAGGCCAAGCCAGAGAGGAGCTGTGCTTCCCTCCCGAACCTGGGGGATTCTGGAGCAAGTGAGTAGCCTGAGGCTGGCGGGGGAAGGTAGATCCAATTCCAGCGTGCAATGACAAACAGCACTGCCTGCAAGTGTAAAATCGTGGCTTTCTGTAAGTGTGCTTATCAAAAAGCATGCCCATGAGCAAATGCATGAGCATTTTTAGGGGAAGGGTTTGGTCAATTCTTTTTGGCTTCACTTGTGAATAGAGAAAATTTTTGACAAAAATAGAAATACTGTTAAAACAATCACGGACTGCATTACCTGCCCTGAATTCCATTTCAGTTAAAGGCATAGAAAAGGAGTTTAAGAGTAAAATGTGTGAGCACTGCCCATAAAAAAAAGTCTCCAGCAGGCTGTTGATGGGAAGGCACAAAATGTCTGTGATGTTTTGCAGCAGTTCTCTTGGTTCCAGTTTTTTAGTCTTTATTGTTTCTCTCACCTGCATTTTTCAGAACATAATCATCATGGGCAAGTATGATATTATACAAACAATTTTCTAAAGCAAACTAAATTCTAAGCTGGTCTGGGCTGAGAATCAGGATACTAATCAGGAATCTGTCCTGTAACAGAAGATGAACTGCCTAGCCCACATTTATGGCCTTTCCCTTTCCCCTCCATTGCTTTTAGAGGAGTTAAGAAACACATCATGTTTCAATAGTCATATAGATGCCAAGTGTTGGTCTTCAGGCATATTGTATTTGGACAGGCATGTGTCTCCTCCAGAGGAAGCAAAAGCACTGACAGCTGGAGATTCTGTTTGCTTGAAAACTCGGTATTGCTCTTCAAGTTTTCCTCCACAGGAGAGGAATAATCCTGACAGTATTACAAAGGCATTATTGTTCCAGCTGTAATCCCTGTGCTCAAATCCATCCTTCAGGTTACTTGCATCCTGGTTGCAAAGAGAGAACTTTGTATTTGTCAGGACAGTGGCAGTTAGATTGGATGTCACTGTTTTCTATGGTCAGGTAGCATTGAAGGTGGAAAGGCTGCAGTGTGATCTTGTAATAAGCCTACAGGAATGGGAAAGGAAGATGAAGGGCAAAGGAACAAAAATAACAGTCCACAAGAGAAACGGATGAATGACAGGAGAAACACAGTTGTAGAAAAGCCAGATGATGAAGAGGTAAGGGGCAGAAGAAGTGTGTAGGGACAAAGGTGAAGCTCCCTATACATTACAATGTAAATACACAGGATTGGCCAGAGGGCCAGGCTGTGCCCACAAAGCTTTCAGTGGGAAAAACACTAAGTGCAATTACCAGTGTGGGAGAGGGGAATTGTTTCCAAAGAGAAGCAACAAACCTTTTCACTGTGATGCTTTGTGGGTGCACAGATCTGGGCTTGCCTCTGCAGCTCCATGTTGTTGGCACATGAGAGGCCAGTCAAAGGAGACCACATTTCACACAGAGATGATGCCCCTACCCTTTCTTAGCTTGTAAAAACTAATAACATGAAAGAAAATGTAACAGCAATTCTGCTTTTCAATGGGACAGATACAACTGGGCTCCCTGAGCTATCAGGTGTGGCCTAACTCATGTGTTAGCCAGACTCCTATGAAGGGATCCAACCTTCCCTACTCCAGGAATGTAACAAAAGTAAATAATTTTCCTGGAATTACTCCTCACCCTACCTCCTTCCTACACACCCGTTTTGAGTCTCAGTCTCACTTCACACAGCTAGGAATGCAATTAATTAATCTGATATAGCTGGCTCAGCTTTGCAGCTGTAGAGCCCACGGCTGGCAAATGTCACCTCTTTCATATCAGACATCTCTGTTGCCAAACTACAGTCAAGTTCACAGTCACATCTCTGTAGAAAGCACTGCTGTGCAAGTGGAGGTGAACCACAAGGCAGGCAGGAAGCACTTTAAAGCATAAGTTCCAGGAAAAAAAACCAAACCTCTGAAATTCACTGAAGCAAAACTGCTGTGGTTTTAGCAGAGGCAGTGGTCTCTCTCTCCATTTTACACAATCTTGAGGCGATGAATAATAAATAACAAAGGGATGCTCAATGGGTCAGCTTGTCTTTGGTTTACACTGAGAGCAACAATTAACTTAGGAGGGAGAAAATTCAATCACTTCATAATTTTCCACTTTTCAGAAGACCTGAACAAAGCTCTTTGGTAAGAGCAAAGCTTTTCACAAGCTCATGCAGATGTTTTACAAGCACAATAAACTACATATGTGAAGGAGTCATCTCTTTCTGAAATGGGATCTGGCCTACAGGATTATGGCTGCTTTTCAGAGACAGGTGGACTCTTCAGCTGCATTTAAAAGGATCCCTGATTATCAGGTAAAAAGCCTGCCTTTTTTTTTTTTTTTCCCAACTAGGAATATTTAATCTTTGCCAGTTTAAAAAAAAAGAAAAAAGGTTATTTATCAACTGCCTAAAGAATTAGTTCAGGGAATGGAAAGAGAGCAGCACTGAAGGCCAGATATTTGCAATTTGGGTTGGAAGTAGTTTAGGGACAAAGCTGAATAAATTGCTGTTGCTTGCTCATTGCCTGGCAGCCTGATCTGAGGCCAGTATCCTGGCAAAGAAGACCTCTTGTATTTATTTTGGGAGAGGGGTATTTTCCAGTGGGAAGAGTATTAAAGTGTATCAAGATTATCATACCTCAGTCCTCACACTTGATTCTGACACTTTTGATGCACCTGGGAAATCAGAATAAAAGTGGGCACTGCTTTCACCCTTTGAGTTTTTCAACACCAACAACTAAAATATGAGCTGAACAACTGAATACGTCACGGAACAACTCCGTTACACAACGTAAACTCAGTTATACAACAAACAGGCAAGAGTATGAAATAACTGTAGTGAGCTGAAATTCATTTGGGATCAACTGGAGTGAATCACTCATTATCTCCAGGGCAGCTGTTCTCTCTCCATGGAGCTGCTCTCTCTCAAATTTTTTATTTAATGAACATTGATACTGGTACATAACCAGCATAGTTATAAGTAGAATATAGCTTCAGGGCTTGGCACATCTGGTTTATAACCAGAAAGAAAAGCTGTTACAAAGGAAGCTGAGTTCCAATATGTGGTCAGGTTTGCTAGCAGCCAGTAGTCCCTTTCAGATGACAAACAGCCCTGGGATGCCAGTGGAGGAAGGACACCTTGTTTGAGCTCCTGTGCACACATGCCCACCTCCCTGCTGAGCCAGCAGGCTCGTGAAAGGAGAGGGGCAAGATGCTGCTGCCAGTGTCACTGGCACAGGAAACTAGACAAAGGCACTGGGAATTCCTTATCTTTAAGGATCTAATTTATTTTTTTCCAAGAATTAAATAGAAGACCTGACGTCCTGAATAAAATTACAGCTTAGGTAATATCACCTTGCCTAAATTACCCTTCAATTTCAGATAAAGTATTTTGTCAACTGTACAAATAAGTTTGTTGCAAAATGCTTTGTATTCCTCATTTCAGAGGGGTGCTATGTTTTGGTAGAGGATCTTACAACATCTCATTAGTACAATTACGAAGTTATATTGAATAATGTAGGTTTTTAGTAATTTCCAACAATTCCTTTAAACATCTGGAGAAGCATTTCTACTTCATAATTATTAAAGGATTGAATTAACTACTACAGAATAAGTAGTTTTATCTGTGCAGTGGCAAAAATCAGCTTTGCAGTTTTCAGGCAGTCAGCATACACCAGTATGTAAGCAGGGAACTGCTGTCAAAAGACAAGTTAATGATCATCCTGACTGCCCATGGTTTTGCTTGAACCACAAATGATAAATTGTGGTATTTCCCTCCCAGTGAAGAGTTCCTACAGGGATTCCAGCTTTACTGCACCACGGCTTAGTTCCCTCCCATGCGAAGCACAGGCAGTAACATTTGCTTTCCAAAGGGGTCCTTAGGCTTTTGGATTTAAGATTCTCTGTTCAGATGCAAAGGAGAAAGTGTTGCAGACTTCTAAAAATCTTTCAACAAAGCATGTACAGAAGCTGGAGGAAACAGAAATCTGCCTCTGGATATGACTTCTAAATGCAAACTGTGGACATGTTCTGTTATGTCCTTTGTCTTTTGAGGTGGGTTTTAAGGAGATGTTAATATTTGCTGTCTGAAGCCCAAGTTGACATCCTTTTATCTGCTTATTAATAGCATCAAACTGTTTTAAAACTGTGTTTTATGCATTACTTTCCTGGAAAGGCTCTCACCTTGGGCTATCTTTACACTTTGGGCTTTGTTCAATCTGAACAATATATGTCTGAGCTGAACCAATCCTCTGAAAAGCATCTCCTTAAGTAAAAATGAAGGGTTCATATTCTAAATATGCCAGTTTTAGTCTGAGGGCTCACTCTTAGTCTCTACTAAATATATAAACATTGGGAAGAGCTGGCAATTGCCTAAAACAGCTAATCAGTGTAAGGAAAGTGAATGATCACTTACAATGAATTAAAATCTTAAAAACCATAATTCAAACATTTATTATTGATTAGCAGAAACATCTCTCTTTTAATTACTTTTCAGTGACTTTCTGGGATATCCACTGTAAGGAAACAAGTAGTTCCCAGTTTCCAGGTGCTCTTGTCTGTTTACCCAGCTGATAAAAACCTAAGGTAAAGTAGGATCTTATCAACACTGGCACGTTATGAAATGTCTTAATTACCTCAATTTCCTGTAGCTTCTTTCACTTTCCAGATGATTTAGAGCTGCAAACAAGGCTCCCAGAAGACTTCATAGAGACTCTGCTCATGACACCACTTAAATATGTACATGACAGCAAGTCACACTCTTTCTAATAATATCAAATATTTAAAAATATACCTTATCTGAGCTTAGACAGTTGGAATGTATTGTTAATGGGTTTGTGCATTAAAGGCGTGAGGGCTAATGACAGACGAGGCAGATCAAACAGAGGTTTTTTCCTGACATTCCAGCTCTGAAGAACTCAAATGTGGATAAGACTGTTATGTAAGACAGGCTTTTGGATATCACTGAAGCGCTTTACAATTAAGATTGAATATTAATAAAAGACTTAAACTGAAAACCTCCAGCTATTAGGAGGATTAGGACTTTGCAGTGGGCTAGGGGAATACATGCAATGTCAAAGCCATTTTCTTGGTTGTGATCAAAGGCAGAAAAGGCTGTGGCAGAAACAACATCTAAGAAGAAGGGGAATAGAGCTGCAGCATCACATAACAATACTGATGATTAAAAATAACAATAAAAACAGCAGCAGCAACTACTTGTGCAGAAGAAAAAGGACAAAAGTTAGGAGTGGAGCCTAGAGACACTTGCTCAGCAATGTGCCCTCTGACAGAAGGTAAGTGCACAAGAAGGGAAAAGCATCTGCTCATTTACAGCCCTGTGGCTATCCTGGCTGTCCTGGGAAGAGCATGTGAGAACAGAATTCCCACTCAGGACTTTTGTCACTCAGTGGCGATGTCAGCTCCTCACACCAGGGTAGCAGCCAAAAGAAATGAGAGTGGATGTTTACAGGGCTCAGTGCTACATAAACAAACTGAGGTTTATTAGATTTATTTTCTGGAGATTGATAATATTTTCCAAAAACAATATCTCAAGGAAGTGCCCTAAAGGGTGTTTATTTTGAGAGCCTCAGCCATTTCTCTGTGAATCTCATGAGAACAATTGCTCTGATAGTTTCATTGTGGTCTACTGAAATATCAGGTTGTAATACACTGTAATCAGGCAAATAGTACTGGCTGCATTTTGAATATCATTTCTTACTTACAAGTAAGAAATGCCAGGTGGGCGTCCTCCTCTTGGAAAAACCTGGAGACTGACCCTCTCTGCCAGTGTGTCATTCCCACACCATGACTTCTGCTGCAGGGACTGCCTGTAGCATGTTCCCCCCCAAGGCATAGCCTTGGCCACTGTAACTGTAAATGGTTCTTTTGCCCAGGCTCAGGAGCAGGGACACAGCAAAAGCCTTCACTGGGTTAAGTGGAGACAGCTGGAAATGCGTCACTAATGAGGAATAACTTTGAAAGCAGTTTGGGTGCAGAGGGATTAAGGAATGCCATATGGTATCAGGAATAAAAAGATGCCCAGCAGTGTAACTTGGATGGAAAAGAAGAAGCTACCGAGATGTCCAGAAGAGCTGAAAGTCTGGAAATACAGAAGGCAATTGGGAAAACATAAACTGCATGTGTATGTACTATGAATCCATGTTTATTTAAAAGCCATGTATGCCAGTAAAAAGGAAGACAATCAGAAGCTTTGTTTTTCTTAATACTCAATTTTGATGCATTTGAAATGTTTAAGAGGTTCCAGTCAATTCTGCCAGTGAAAACTCCTTAGAAATCCATATACATGATGAGATAGTGCACTTCACATAAAAATGAAATGTTAAGATTTATTTTCTTTAGGCAAATATGAAAAAAAAAAAAAAAGTGAAGCTGAAGAAATGCATGTGCCTTTACAAAGATTACTAAGGGGTGTCTCTCCTGAGAATTTTTCAGAACGTTCATATTAAGGTCTGTCCTCTTAATAGGGAATTGATTCACCCTCAAAATTTTCAAAGCTGACAGAATGTCAAAGAACCAGCCTCTGGCAGTCATCTAGTCCAGAATTAAATGCAAGTCATATCTAAACTCCATGAAAACACAAAATATGCCATACAAGAGATCTGAGAGATGAAAGCTCAAAGATCAAATCATGGAGAACACATGGTCAATGATAACCGGGATGGACTGAGGAAATATTTGGCATGGAGAAGAAGCCAGAAATGTCATGGATCAGCTTTGCACATTTTGCCAGCAGCAGCAGAGCTTGCACAACACAGACAAGACCTCTGCAATGCCACCTCCACTGAACTGTTCACAGGGGAAAGCTCAGTGTTGCAGTGGGAAATGAATATGCTACCAGCTTTAAAGGAAATAAAACATTTATTACATGGGGCAATGGCACACGAGTACCCTGCTAGGTGCAGTCTTACATGCAGTTAAAAAATAAAATAACAAATAGAGCAGGGAATATCCAGGTAAAATTCAGAGATGGCACTGATAAGCCTGTCACTATTAAAGGGTCATAGGGACGAGGTATATGAGTAAAAAGGAGACTGAAAACATCTGAGGTAGTGGCAAGGGTATTGTTTAGTGTGCCAGAGGCACAGCAAGCCCAAGACTTGATCCAATGGCAGCACAGGTAGGAAAGTTGGCACAACATGGAAGGCAGAGAAAAGCTCGATGCTGATGTTCCAGCTGAAAGACACCAGTCATATCTCTAGACTTCCCAGTGATGGAAAGGTGTCTTGGCCTCAGTCACTAACTAAGTAAAAAAGACAAAAGCTACAGAGAAACCCAAACAAGCTGCTTCCTCACTGGTACTGACACTGTATGCTGTCACTGTGGATAACTTATTTTATCCTCACTTCAACGGTGTGGTGGAAATCAGAGTTAAAAAGAGTTAGCATTTATTAGCAAATCCTGTTGATAAAACTGTTGCAGTCAGATGCTAATATGTATTTAATATCAGCTAATTTGATGTGAGACAAGTAAATCCAAATTACTCACAATGAATTCTAATTGATCCTTAGGAAACTGTCAATTAAATTTATTTCTTTTTGCAGTCTAAAGATACACAAAATGAGACTTGCCTGTACCATTGCTAACAATTAGCTGAAGATTTTGGGCCAGTAGTATCTATTGGTTCATAAATTAGTGTCCTCTTCTACCTAACAGACTTTCCATCATTTTATTAATGAAGTTCCAAAGTTCATTACCACTTCAATTTATTATCCCTGGCTTGAAATCTTGAGAATTATCGACAAAGTTGAAATAAAAATACAATTACAGGCAAGACTATATTAACTAGATAAATAATTCTTGAAGTACTATTACTGTATGTACAACTAAAACTTCAATGCATACACTTTATGTATAATTTTGAGTATTTATAATGCAAAATAATAGTCTCAGATGCAACACATTAGAAAACTACACCAATGAAATAGGCTTTCTCACCTGTAGACAATGTATTTAACAAAATAAAAAATGAAAATAAGAACATTTATACTGAAAAAAACTGAAGTTAGAGGAACTAGGGATTTGAAATAATATAAGGAGATATTTTAAAAGGAACAAACTCACGAGTTACACCTTGTAGTCCCCATGTCCACCAGCTTTACAAACATGACACAACACGTATCATCATTTATGATGATCAGTAGCTCTAAACAAACACTCACAGGAGGCTGTGAACAGAGGAGGTTGTCCTAGAAGATAGGTTTGTGCTAGAGAAACACAGAATAACTTTCCAACTCCAGGAACAAGATTTTTGCCTTGACTGACAAAGTGACAGCTTGGGAGCAGTTATAATAAGTTGAAACAAGTTAATCTAGACATGGTATCACCAAGTGGGCTTAGCACACCCTAACAACAGTAGTTTCTACATTGGCAGACATCATTTATGCCACACTCTAAATTCTTTGGAGAATAATGAGGATATTTAGCTTTTATTAGTTATAAAGCTTTATTAGAGCTGTGTATCATAGAGTGATTGTTTTGTAAATTTTGATGATGATGATCTGGTTTGAATAGAAGGGTGAGACACTGAGCATTTAAATAGTTTAGCCTCCCAGACACAGGAACTCTGTGGAAGAAGCCCAGCAGAAACACACAGTCGTTGAGCAGCTGAAATTCTGAGTGATTACTGAATGTTATGCAAGCAGAGCCCCTGCACAGCTCCCTGCAGTGATTTCTGCTGGCAAGAGAGCCTGGAAATTGTAGTAAAAAGCAACACTTGTCCATTACAACAGCAGTAGGGTGAATTGTACACATGTTCAAACAAGATGTCAATGCTAAACACTACTGATTACCCAGATAATGCTTCAGTCACTAACCCCACCCCTCAGCCTGTGGTGTGGTCTCACTCCCAGTGAGAGCTGGGGAGTGTGAAAGTTTTCCTGCAGTTATTCCCCCCAGTTCAGTGCTATTCCTGGGAGCACAGTATGGTCATATTCTCTGAATCCCCACTTGCTGAAGAAACTGATCTGGAACCTTGCATCCTGTACCCCTTGGAACAGCAAATGTTTTACAGGTCCTCCTGTGACCCAGGAGCCAGGGGGACAGCATGGGAGGAACTGCCACAAGAAAGCCCTTAATGAAGCAATGAAGTAGGTCTCCCTTGGAGAGGAGGCTTACTGGAGTGTAACGAAAACAAGCCCCATCCCTCCTCCCCTGTGCGCACATACACACACCCCAGAGGCTTTTGCAAAGCCACAGGAACGGAAATAATTTTGTTTGAATCCATCAAGCATTAAAATCCGTTCGCTGAGGGATTGAAGTGAAAAATGAGCCGGAGACAGGAATTAGAAGCTCACCGCCTGGGCTGTCAAAAGGGATTTTCCCCAGATAGAAAACAAGCAATTGGAAATGCAGGGAAGTAAATCCTTTCAGGCTCTGACATGTATGCACACTCTTGGTTTCCCCTCCCAGCCCTCTTGGTTCTGGGTTCATGAGGTCAAACCTGGACACATTTCCCTGTGCACTCTCTGGTCAAATTGGCCATCCTTGGGATCCCCTTCCAGGGATCTGCTCAAGAATGTTGCAAGCCTCAGGCCAAGAGGAGTGATGAGGCACCCAGGGGAGAGAGCCAGCTGTACTTCCACACTCATGTACTCATGGCTACCCAGAGTGCCAAAGGGAAGCCAGGGCAGCTGCTAAAAGGATAAACCAATGGCTCCAACAACCATTTTATCCACTGTATAAAATTCGCTGAAGACAAGGAGCAAAGCTGACATTCTGGTTATAATCACTTCTGAGTTGTAAGCACCTTAGTTTACCCCTCAAAAAATCCCCCAAAAAACACTGCACCTCATGTCACTGAAATACAGTCTCTTTTTCTCAAGACTACAGTACAAATTTCTCTGCACCAGTTACATTTTGTTGATATTTCAGAGGTTTATTTACAATCATAAAAGCCAAATGTCTATTTTTCCCAAAATGAAACAGACATTATAGAAAATAATGTGGCAGCTAGGAAGAGTTTGCACCACTGTGCAGAGGCAACCTCCAGTCCAGATTATGAGGGGCATGTCACATTCACATACCTCTGCAGTCTTACAGCTGGACTTCGAGAAATAAATTATCATTGCATCACTGTTTGGTTTATGCAAGTAGACTTCCTCTTTCCCTGGATGCCAAAGCTGAAGGCAAGAACTATTTATAGCAAAGCTTCTGTATGAATATTACCAACACAATCCACTGTAAAAAGGCTACTACAGCACTGGGATGCAGGGCAGCCAAAAGAGAGACCACCAAGGAAACCCATATGGATCTACCAAATGGCCTTAACACAGTGTTTACACTGATCAAACTGTGCAACAGCTGCACACTGCTGAGCCAATTGTCTACTGAATGAAGAACAGAGAGGAAGAAAGGAATAAAGAAGAAAAAAAGAGAAGATCAAGGGCCAGATATGCAGCATTTAAACTATGGGAAGAAGCAACAGACTGGAGACAAGGAGTCATCTACCCCCAGCCCAGTTCCAGACACACATGCAAATTGGTTTAAGAATAGGACAGAGGTAGAAAAAGAACAGGGTAAGCATTTATACAACAGGATCCCTGGTGCTTTGTGGCTTTGAATTCAAAAGCCAGTTAAGAGAACAGACAACTCAAAGAAGTTTAATTTGACATAAAATTTTTATGTGTGCTAATATGCCTCAAGATAAAGTCCACAGTTACCTAGATACAAAGACATATGCGTTTGTAGTAAATATATTCTTTAACACATGCTGTCCTCTACTGTTGTGTAAAATGCCTTCCTATTGTACTGGGACTCTGATAATAACACTACCACTTAGGTGGTGTTTCATCACTATAGGTCCCACTGTGCTTAACCCAGGAGGTATCATTATCTCTGTTTCACATGTGGAGTCATGGAAGCACCTAAACATGAAATGAGTCCACAGCAAGATCAGGAAACCAGCTGCAGTTTTATAGTGTTAGCTTATATAGCAGAGAAACCCCAGGAGGTTTAAATGGGATTTGCTGGCAGCATAAAGCCTGTTTGAAGACACCCATGACAAGAGTTCATCTTAATGGTGAGCCAGGCATAAACGTGGACAAAGAAAAGATAGAGGTGATAATGCTATGGCCATGAGTCAGAAAGAATCAGCAAGTGTCAGCTTGGAAGCTACAGTAGAAAGAGTTTGTGTTTTGTTCACACCGATGATATTCACAGTTATCTCCCTGCTCTTTGAGAAGCTGATGAGTTATCACCAGAATCTTGCACCAGGACCACACCACCCAGATAGCTGAGCAAAAGACTTGGAAAAGATGCTGGCTGAAGTCAGCTAGTGGCTGTGTGGCTCTAGGAACAGTACTGGGGTGAGTGTTGATCTGTATCTGAGAAGCCTCATGTGCCATTCCCATCCTTGTCCCCTTCCTGCTGAAGATGCTGCTGCACTGAACCTGAAAGGTCTGGTTATAAATAGCTCTCCCTGCAGCTCCTCAACGAGCCACTGAGGCGGAATGAGTCATCTCTGCCAGCTCCGCGCCCCCCCCCAAAACGACTGCGTCAGGTTGGGAGCGTGCCTGCCAACACGGTGGGACACACTGTTCTCTCTCAAAGGGCAGTGGCCTTGGGGGACAGGGACACTGAACAAGCCAGATCTACTCATTACTCATCAGCACCAAAAAGCCACATGGCTTTTTGAATAATGTAACATCCCTCAAGAGGGCTTAGAAACGTACACTGGCACTTCAACCCCCTTCGTCCACACCATTATCCTCACCACTCTGGTTCTCAACTGGAGCTTCTAACCCATTAATGGTTGCTTATGGAAATGATTGAGCAGATCTCAGAGTGAACCTCTCATTCTGCTTACAAAGAACTTTTTTCTGACCAAGATTTGGTGACATTGTTCAGCAACTGGGCTCAGCAACAACCAAGTGAGCTGACAACTCTCACCTCCAGGTGAGGTGCGCTACGAGGTGTGTCCCAGTATTTCCTATGAAAAAAATATGAGAATTTTAACAAGAAAATTTGAAACAAGAATTTTAACAAGAAAAGTTGTATTTGCTAATTCCATTGTGAGAAACAGCTGTATCTCTTTTAGTTCTGCAGGAAAACAGAGTGTGATTGGTGCGATTTCCTGACCTTGCACAGGACACCAGGTGCCCAGAGTAAAGAAATTCTAACGATTTTTTGTTTGTTCATGTTGACTTTATTCAGAGACAGATGGAGCTCTCCTGAAACATGTCCTTTCTCAAGCCTAAGACAATAAAGATAGAAGTTTCATGAATTTTAGGATAAACACCTACGTAAGTAAAGCAGAAGTCCTATCCAAGAAAATCACACTAATTTGCTGTGCTTAGCAGAGACTGAAGGGGTTGGGCATGAATGCTTAACAATAGGGGAAATAATTTAAACTAATACTGGGTTAAAAGGAAGGAAAAGAATATGAGGAAGGGAGGAAAATACAAAGTCAATGCTAAAGAAGAACACAAGCAGCGTCTCCAAACCAGTATTACCATTCTTAAACAAAACAAAACACCAACAACCAAAAAAAACACCAAAAAACCCACACCAACCAGAAAGCAAGATGTGGAGACAGAACATGAGGAAATCTGCTGTATTTATTTCACGTGGAGAGGTTAAGACAAAGTGATCAAAATTATTCTGGTTTGTGTTCCATAAACTGTTTAATGGCTGTATCCTGTTGCTCACTCAAGCACTGTGTGAGGAAGCAAGCTCTGGACAAGAGCACACACAGTCAGCATAATTCAACAGTTAATTAAAGTCAAACCTTTGCAAGCAGAATCCTGAGAAATAAAATTCACAGGGAGCTGTTGTTTGAACAGAAAACAACGAAGGGTGATGAAAATACACAGAAACAGAATAAACAGAGCAATGTATTTCAGTTCTCTCTGTCTGCCAGTGTTCTGTGGGGCTGACAAGAGCAATATTCCCCAGCCCTGGCCCCTGCTACTGGTCCCCAGCACTGCACTGGGTGGTGGCAGAAGGTAAGTCTGCTCTCAGGTCATGCTGTGATGTGAACAATGACAGAGCTTGGCAGACTTTTTGCTACCAGCTGAGGTGATACAGCGTTGTCTCAACAGAGGCAGAGGATGATGCAGCTTTACATTAGCTGCCTCATTTTCCCTCCAGTCTATAATTCATCATCAAACCAACAAGGTACATTCTGTTAAAAGTTAATTGCTTTGTTCTGATAGTTTTAAAACAGACCTTCTCCAGAATTTTATAGGTTCATCATGGGCAGCTTCATCATTTTTATATTAATGTCAGGGAATATTTTATCTTTGGTGATCTTTTTTTTCCTAAACAAAATTGATTTACTCTACAGAAGAGTCTAAAGCTTGAAAAGACCCAGTCCTTGGCACTTAAAAGACATTTACTGGTACCTGGTTCTCAAAAAAGGACAATTCTCCTTTCTGCTACTACCTCTAACCTGTCTTCCCTTTCCTCATCATTACCTTTTCCCTGTCTCCTAGCAAGGATACAAAGAATGACATCTGTTTTCTCTTGCAGTATTCCTACATCAGTGAACAATGACACAAGAGGTTCACCATCCAAAGTTCCTTTTCAGAAACTTAATGGTTGGTCCTTGGCTGTATTAGAACCTCAGTGCAAGGTATTTTATCCATAGCTGTAGTCCTGTTACTTCCCACTTGGATGCAGAGACAGCAGCCAGTACAAGATACAGGACATATCTCAGTACATAAGAGAGCAAATTCTTTGCTAATTTGCAAAGTACAATTCCAATTACTTCCAGAGATATGACCAGTGTACCCAGAGGGAGCATCTGCCCTAATAATACCTGAGAATGCCAATGGCAAAGGCTAGAGTGACAGTTCTATGGCTAAGAGAATGTAATTTTGATATCTAAGAAACACAATATATAGTTTCACTAATGAGCAAGAAAACAATTAATAAAAACCAAACTAGGAATATGGGAGGCAAGAGCCTTAGTAAGAGCCAAGATCCTGACAGAAGAGGGAGATACTAATGAAATACAGTTTCTTGCTTTAAATATTTGTAAAGGCCAACACATCCCAAAATACCCAGTAGGACAAAAAAAAAAAAAATCCCAACAAAACAATTCCACCAAATGTGTCCTAATTGCCTCAGGACTGTGAGCCATCCTCTTGCCCCACACACCAAACTTGGAAATTAAAGGTACTGAAACCAATGGGAATGAAATAGCTGCTGCTAAGAAGGATGAGAATTTTGATAGAGCAGCTGAGTGATAAAGCTGCTTCTGCCTGCAAGGGGCTGCCACTTGCAGCCATCACACAAGAAATGTGATTCCTTTGGTTGAACTGGTGCTTGCAGGATCCTATCTATATTCCTTCTTACCTGAGACCAGGTACCTCTCTAACCTCCAGGTCTGTTTCATCCTCATTGATGCCATTCTTTGGCTACTCTGAACAAGGGGAATTCCAGCTCCTAAAGACAAAAAGTGAACAAGCAATTAGCCCAAATATATCAGTGGGTTCCCTGTCTTTTAGACTAGGAGTATTCAAAGTAATACACGTATTTCCTAGAAAAGCAAGCCTTTTTAAGTCCTAGAGGCTGTCTGCTAAACTCTCCAGAAATTTATACAGACTTTCCTTAAACATCCCATGGGAGGGTGTTTTCTGTTATGTCTCAGCTTGTGCAGTTTCCCACCAAGAGCATGGCATACAAGGTGAACAGAGATAACCAGGACTTTTTCATAAGCAACACTCCCTTGCAATAGACAAAAATTCATGCTTATCAAGTTCCCAGTTGAACACTACACTTGAAAACTGACCAAGGAAATATTTAAACTGAAAACTTCAAGGAACAAGGGAAGCAGTTAAAACATCCCAACTCAACCCACGGCAAGTTCAGGTAAGAGAAATGCAGGACCTATAATTCCACTCTAATTTCATTCCTTCATTCTTTCACTATCATATTTTTTCTCCTTCGTGATCCACTAAATCCACTTTGCTTTCCCCTCTGCCTATTCTACTGCATTGAGCAGAGATGTAGTAATTATGCAACAAGATTTTTCTTAAATTGCGAGGTGGAATGATTAAATGGTGTGTATGAACAGAAGAAAAATGCTTCTGATGGAACTAGAAAGTCAAGCACGGGTAGAAAGGTGCTGATGCCCAGTGCACATCCAGTTGCTTGGCCATACTGTACAGGAAAAGCCACAGTTGAAGTGCACTGTCATCCAACTCAGCTACAGCAAGACTTCAGATAATGACCAGGACATAGCATTTTTATTTGCTGTCATTGCTGTTTAACAGAAAAATATATTCCTTTTAGCCTGTCTGGACATTTCAGTTTCTCTTAGGATGCAGTTTAAGAAAAATAAAAAGCAAAAGAAACTGATTATTCCACTGTGGATAGGAACATGGAGGAGGTCACTGTCCGTGTAGGATAAATATCCTCCTATTGCAAACTTGTATTAGTCAGTCACCATCAGCTGCTCTGAGAGATAAAAATGCCTCAGACACTGTGCACTCAAGCATCAGAATTGCCCATCTAATTTACAATGCTTACTGCTGTTCAGCAGGATCAGCCATAAAGATTAAGGTGATTTCTTGCTCTTCTGCCAATTGCCCTTTCCTTTCTTTCCTTTTTCTTCTTTTTTTAATTGAATGTTCACCTTCTCTCTGTCCCCACTGTTAAAACCCTGAAGAGACATCAACAGAGTCATGAGATTCACAAAGGAACTGATTATGCTAGGGTTAGGAAATTAGATCGCCCTGCAGAATTTTCAGCAGATGCTCGCCAATAGTGCTTTTATGCCCATCTTTCATTGATTTCCTTAGACAGTATCAAAAGGGCACTGCAGGCCCCCATCTGAATCTAGTGCCAATGCACTGAACAAAAAGTCACTCTGTCCCAAGGGAGACGAGAAGAAATGGGTAAAGAGGAACAACGTGAGAAAGAGAAAGCAGTACAGTGAAGAAAAGACAGATCAAGAAATAGCTGGGGGGAAAAAAAACCTTTCTTTTTGCTCTTGTACATTCTCTTGTTTCTTTCCCACACTCGAGTATCTCTTGTCCCCTCACCTGGGTAGTGGGTTAATCTGGTCTGCAGTATGATGCCTTTAAACTGAAACCCAGTCCAAACCTGACTTTTCCATTTCTAAAGCTCTAGAAAGGAACAGGCAGGAGGTAAGAGCATCCCAGAGGAAGCAAGGCTTCTCTGGCAGAGCTGCTGCAGCAGCAAAGCTATTAATAAATGTTTGCAATCTTTTAATCGCTCTTCTAAATTGCCATGGTGTTCTTGCAAACCCTATAGTGTGTCAGTGCAGCTGCCTCCTCCCGCCTGCCTCCCCGTGTTCGTGCATGTGAGTGAGGGGGAACATCAGGAACATGCTCAGATCCAAGGGCTGCTGCAGCATTAGAGGGAAACGATTTTGACAAGTGCCTATTTAAATCTTCCCTATTCCAAAGGAAGTGGCTCTGTTGTGGTTACACCTATGAACCATATTTGCACCTGGTTTTCCTCCTCCAGCAAGTCCCACCTCCTCAATTAAGACACTAAACTTTATTAAAATATCACATCTGATCAATGAGGCTTGGGACCTGCCACCCAAGATGCCACAACCTGTGATGTGATAGCACTGCAGCCTCAATCACCAAGTAATCACTCTGGCTTAAGCAAAGATATTCTCAGCCACAGAATATTTTTGTACACTTTATGAGACCCACTATGGAGCTGGTAGTCACCAAGGTACAACACAAACACATATTGCTCTTCAGGCTTTTCTGCGGGGTCAATAAGTCAGAATGTAAGTGGACTGGAGAGTTGTGATCCTATTTATGGTAAGAGATAACATTTCAGGATGAAAAGGATTAATACTTTTAAATAAATTGTCTATTTGCCTCTTCATGTTTCTAAAGTGTATCCATTATTGTCCAAACTAGAATATAGCAGACAAAGCCACCTTCTAACGTCATGGTGGAGATCAGCTTAATCCTTTCTCTGTTCCCTCCCCCAGCTCAAACTCTCATCTTCATCCTAATTATAATAGCATTTGAAATTATCATGGTTTAAAAAAAGATGCCAGCTTATATAATATTCTTATTGCTTATTAATGATTTCGGAAGGGAGAGCAAGTTGCCTTGCATTCTGGGAATTATGCAAACCAAGGCTGAGCCATACCTTGTTGGACTCCACCAGTTTCTTATTTGGAAGCCTGATGCATGAGGATTACCATGTAATAACAGATGTTAAGGCTTTTAGTGAATGACAGGCCTGCTGCACATACTCGAACAAGAAGACATGACAGGCGTCACATTTCACAGTGATTAGCCTTGGGCACTTTTCAAAGGCAGAAGACTCGAGGCAAAGTGACTTTACCCGCCCTGCGAGTGTGATAATCCCCAAGCCGGCACAGCCTGAGGAGTTTGATTGCTGTTGGGCATGGGAGCTTAGGGATAACGATCCAGGGAACAGCAGACTGCGGCAGCGACACGGGCACTCGGCACTGACAGCCACAGACGGTCTGCTTGCATACGAAGTTTAAAGACCATTACTTAATCTAAAGTTACTTATACCCTGTCCTCAAAACATCACCTCCTCTGTAAAGCTGTAATGTGTGAAAGGCACTAAAGAACTGCACTCGAGATTTAGTACCTGTCCTTCAATTTCCTGTCTTTGTCACTGTGGTAGCTTTCTGTTGGAGAATATGGGTGGAGTAGGAGGGAACATTAACGAGAGCAGGAGCTCTGTATCCATGTTATAAATTGCTGCAATTTTATTTAAAAACGAGCTTCAATATAAGATGACACCATCCGTCTCTGATACTAAGAGACTATTAAAAGACTAATGAAGTTGCTTGCCCCCACACTTACAAAGACCTGCACCCTGCAAGTCCCAAAAATAAAAGAGCTTAGTATGTATAATTTAAGTAAATTAATTAAATAAAATAATTCTAAAATTATTTTGTTACTGTCTGTGATCTGACTCACAGGTGCTGATCTTACAATTCTGGATAACATTATAATAATAGAGAAACAACAGACATTACATATTCTTTTTTATTCTTTTTCAGGCAACAGGTTTATCAATGTATCAATATAGAGCTGAACATATATTTTAGAGGAATCTAATAAATACTCAAAATCATCATTTTATGCTTTTTTAGAAATCGGACCTCTTATAAAACAAGAACCTAATATTCATCGATTGAATTGCAGTCCCTTTGTGTGCCTCTAACAAAGCTAACAAAATTTTTGGTTTGGCCAAGTGGTTGGGGTGGGGAGAGGGAAGTGGAAGAGACAGAACAAGTTAAAAGAACCAATCCATCTTCTGGAGACAAAGTGTCACATCTAGAAAAGTTCCCATGCCACCATCTTCAGAAATAAAGGGGCATGTCCTGCAGACAGTGCTGGACATTGAATTGCAATGCTGCAAGTGTGGTGCTATTGCATCAGCAGGGCTCCTCCCTGGCACTTACCCTGGAAATGGTGTCCCTTCAGTGCCTGTTTTGGTATTTGTGACAAAGAGAAGCCACACTGCAAAACCACTGGCTTCTACAGGATGAAAATCTTGCTACCTCTACACATCCTACATAGAGGAAAAAAACACACGTAACTGGTTCCAGCTTAGTTTCTTGTAAGCAGGTTCTGGTTTTAAGCTACACACAGTCAACAATTCCTGACGTGTCTGACATTCTGTCTCTACACCACCTTGTGCCTTGCTGGCTGCAAGAGTGGTACTTGGCTTGGCACAGACATGTGGGCAGCCCGGGGTGCTGACATACAACAAGCATATGCTGAAATGTGGGGAAAAGTGAGCTCCCTTAGGAAAGATGGAAAATGAAACCAGATGCCACCAATACTGAGAGAGAGAAGAAACCAGATCTGATCCTTTAGATGACTTGATGGAAGCTGCTCATGTTCAGAGACAGTAGGACCAAATTCAGCTCTAATTAAGTCACTAATGTTACAGGGGGATAAACATGATCTTTTAAGCATCACAGGATGCATGAAACAGGAACACAGAAGGTCACATAGAAACAACTCCTTGAGTTCCAGCATGAACACTGTGGAATTTTACTAAGGAGGCCTGAGGGATTTGCCCTGGGTCAATTCTCCCCAGTCATCTCACTGGGGCAGATGCTTTCAAGCACTGCAAAAAGGTTCTTATGTGCATCACCAGGAGCTTTAGCTTGGAACCAACCAGCAGCAGGCAGAAGGCATCTCAAGTGTAGCTCAAACCCCTGTGCCCTCAAGGCAACTGGTGGCAACAGCTTTGAAAATCCAGCAAGATATTTTTTGGTTTGCTTCGGTCTTCACAGTGCACATAGCTAAAAAAGTGGCAAATATTGACACTCTGACTCAGGTGCAAGCACATCTTTAGAAAAAAAAACTGAACAAAATAAAAATAAAAATAAAAAGCCCTAGCAAGCTTCCAAAAATAGGCCAGATGCTCCCAGTGCTTTTTGTCTTTTCTGATCTGTAACAGCCATTGCCTCTGGAAATCTGTTTTCATTTACTGGTCTGTGTGAGCACCCCAGTCGGCACAGCAGAAACAAAGTCACTCTTCATTCTCCCCACCCAAATCACACCACACACTACACCCTACCCAGCTTTTGAGGGGCTTTCACTTGCCATGCTGGGCTGTGGGACGCTGCAGCTAAAATTGGATCTAGGCAAGAACAGGCGGGTGGGGAGGTCTCTGTCAGAGCGGGTCAGGCAGAGCTGAGACCCGCGTGCCCCAGCGAGGCAGTGACTGACACACTCCTTGCACCAAGCTGACACCAGTACAAGCCGAGACCCTGCAGCTGCCAAGGGGTGCCCTGGCTGTACCCCTGGAGTACAGCAGCTCCAGCACAGCCCCCCTGCTCCCCTGTGCACACTGCTGCCGCCCAGCCAGAGCCAGGCAGCAGGCACACATTATATAAGGCTGCTCCAGGATGCCTGTCCTCTCGCCTCAGCACTGAGTGATGGATGCACTGGGAAATGTTTTTCATTGCCTGCCTCATCAGGGAGACCAGTGCTCTGTAAAAGACTGATCCTATGCTGCTCTTAGGCTGCTGGAGTTAAACTTAAAGCCACGTAAAGAAGGATTATTCAGTATGCAGCAACATAAGCAAATACATCTTACTGTAAAATAGGGCCTTGGCCTTATCTGCTCATGGAAATTCAGGGGAAAGGAGAAGCAGAGAGCAAGGATCTGCAAGACAACAGCAACGCCAGACACATCATTTTTGTTTCAGACTGGCCCCTACACCAACTCATATGTGAAGGAGGTTACTCAGGGTAGGCTATGTTTATGTCATACAAGTTTCTGTCATGTCATTTATTATATTACCCAAGTGCATAGTAACTCAATCACTTATTTGTAGCATTCCTTGAAGTAGACAAATGTCATTATCCTCATTTTGCCAACGTGAAACCCAGGCCTAAAGACCTTAAAGGACAGATTTTTATGCATAGGAAGGTGCCCAGCTCCTGCTGTAATTAAAAGAAGTTATGTACCTATATATTTTGACAACAGAAGTCAGTGGGGCTATTAAGAATTTCAGGTTGCAGGCAACCCTATCCACTAATTTTATATAATTGAAATTGCTCTGCTCTTGTAAAAAATTCAATTATTCAGCTAAATTCAAAATAACACAGTCACCACTCTGTCAGACACCTCTGCTGTCTGTGCTTACCCACAAAAGACATATTGGTTACTAAAGAGTCATGGGTGGGGCTTTTTCTTTTTTTCATAAGCTTCCTCCCCAGATAGACAATCTCTCACTTTGTTGTGGTTGTTTGCTGTTTTCTAATACGTTCCCTTTGGTGGGTATTCCACAGATTTCTGGAAATTTACTGAGGAAAAGTCTTACAGCACCCTCAATAACAACCATCCTTCCAAGTGCACCTCCTGTTTCAGTGAGTTCAGCACAGAACAAAACACGAGTCCTGTCTCGCAGGCTGCTCTGAGATCTGCCATGTCTGAAAATCCTGGTCTCAGGTGTGGGCTGGAAAGTGAGTAAGACTCGCTGAGACCGTTCTTTAGTCAATGGCAGTCTTTGCCATAACATTATGGAATGTTGTAACACTCCCTATAGGCAGCAATAGGTTAAAATCTTGCTAATGCTACTGGATTCTTTGTGAAGGAGCAATTTTTCAATTACACAAAATTAATAGTAATTACCCTTTATCTTCAGAGACCTGAACAAAGAATAATTAATCCATCTTAACATCCCTGTTAAGGAGGTATTAAATATGGAGGTTTTACACAGCAGATTACATAATAAGTTATGTGGTTTACAGTTGAATCTGTTCCCTGATATGGAAAGAAAAGAGAAAAGAATCCTGAACTATCTGAACTAATATTCTAGTTCTTGCATTAATTTGATTAACTAGTTTGGAAGCAGCTGTTAGCTTCTGGCAGCAGCTTGCTGCAAGTGAAGTGTGCTGCCTACAGATCTCTCATATAGAGCAGCAGTTCTACCATACTTGAGAGATAGTAACATTCAAGTGGACAGTTTACTAATTTTTAACATATATCAGTGAATAAGGTAATTGCAAGTATCCCCATTGCAGAGCTGGAGAAAATGAAACCCAGGATTCTAGGTCCAGCTTCTCACTTGACACATCACCTTTTTGTATTGCTTTTCTCTCACACTGGTTTTTGCTGCACAGGAAGACGCCTGATTCTGTGTTCATGCCAGACAGCACGTGTCAAACGCACAGACACTTAATGCCCTTTCACAGATCTTAATATTTGGCCTCAATCTTCCAATGTGGCTTCCAATTTCTGATATCTTAATGGAGGCTTACCTTATAAACACAGGGGATGATCTCAGAGCACATCCTGTTCTCGACTATTAAAAAAAAAATCATCAAAGAAATGTGGATTTACTTTTTCAAACTTAAGCAAGTAGTCCAAGATCACACTGCCAGCACTGAAAGAGGCTGCAACAGAATTTGCTTCAAAGGCATGGTTTTGTAAGACAATTACTCCATGTGGCAGGATGCCAGCAAAGATGAGGGCAGTGCTGCAGGCAGCACACAGAACAGCTCATGTGGCAGCTCTGACAGACCAGCAGTCTGACCCATGACAGCTTGGGTGTACAGAAAGCTTACGGTTAATGATTACATGTTTACATGTTAGGGTGATAAAAAAGGGATAGCTTTTAGTCTTATGTGTATTGATGTGAGGAAACCTGAATTCAAAGAGAGGAGCAGAGAGACATAGAAAATGAGGGAGAGTACAAAGGAAGAGACCAAAGGGAGGAGGAGAATGTCCCAAATGTTAAATGAAAGCATCTGCATGAAAAGCTCCAGGCCAGCATGCTCAGAGAATGCACTCTTCTGTCTCAGTGACCTTGTGAAGATAAACTGAACAAAAAGCTTCAGGCAACATCAGACAGGATTTAAGAAGCAGTTTTAATTTTAGCCAGATTGTTTTGTATTTTCAACTCTGAGGTTATCTGGGGATGCAATGTGCATACAGTGGAACAAAATGTAGTTGTCTCCCCCAACTCTGCTACCACACCTGGTGGCAAATTCAGTTCTGTGCTTCCAGGGAGAAGCAAAAATCATTATTTTGGCTACATAGGGAAGATATAATTGTGGAATCACTAGGATGGAGTACCAATGCATCCTAATTTTACTCCAGAATGTAATTACTCGGCTACTTCGTGCACAAGCAACATCCCAGACCTGTACTCCAACACAGTATGTGTGGATATGCCAGTCCTTTCTACTCACTTTAAGTCCTGTTCTCTATCTCTAGACTGATAGCTATTTACCATGAAGAACCTGTTTACTCCCCCTGTATCTTAGATTCCTCACCTATAAAATGGAAGCATTCTACCCTAAAAGAGTGTAAGGATTCACTAAGATATGTGTGTGCATGCACACGTGTTATATTGAATACAATTACCAATAATTTTAATTACAGCAAATACATACAAACTCTAGCAGCTGGCTGCACACAAGAAAACATGCACTCATCACAGTCTACTGCAGATTATTAGCACAATTAATTCCATACAAATCAAATGCAATCTGACCTGCTACCTGGAGATACAAATGGCATGTAAATACAAAGTGAGGGTCTAGACCTTCAAGCCTGTAGTAAAATGTCAAATAATGAACTCAAACATTAATAAAATCAACTCAGACTGATGGATACTAGCCCCTCTGCAGGCACACTACCACAAATAACAGCAGCTGGGAACACGAGACCTCAGTATTCCTCCTGCACCTCCATGGCACCACCACTTTATTGGACAATCACTGATGAACATTTACACTGACAGAGAATCTTCCATCGACGGTTCTCAAACTGCTTTACAAATTGTCTCTAATGTGTAGAGACAGTGCATGTTATTTCCCCCTGTCCTCCATAACCTCTATTTGATAAGATATCCCAAGGCCACATTGTCTCTCCCAGTCTGCAGGAGAGACATTCATCCTCTCTCTTGGCAGGTCTCTTGACCCATTCTTCCATTTAAAATAACATTTTCTTATTTTTTTCTCTCTCAGATCTTTTCTTAGGAGATAGTTCTTTACCACCTTGAGTGTATAGCTACTCACCATCACTTGCAATAGTTTCTTGAATCCGTGACACTGGAACCAATGCAGCAGAGCTGGCAGAGGATGAGAGTGAGGAGGTGGGAAGCCAAATGTGAAGATGTTGTAACTTTTTAGTCTTGTGCTGTCAGCTCAGCACACCAGGATGCCTGACTGGACTCGCACACCTTGTACTAACACAGACAGTGACTGTGCAGGGAGCTGTGGTGACTCAGGTCTGCTCTGTGCATCCTCCAAACCAACCACTGGAATTAAGGCAATACCCCAGGTGAAATGAAGCAGCACGGGGCTATCTCACAACACTGCTCTCTGCATCATGTCTCTCCTAATCAGCCTTCTGGACCGAGAACAGAGGCCTGTGCTGTACACAGGGCCCAGCCTGTAGCATGCACAGTGCACATGTCCTATTGGATTACAGGGCAGAGTGCACTCACATGCTCTGCTTGTCAGAGCCCAGCGTGCCTCTGCAAGAAGGAAATAAAGGAGGGGATGGGTAAAAGCAACCTGAGCAGCACAGGGCAACCCGAGCCCTGTCAGAAGGCAGGGTGGGAGACACCACCACAAACACAGGGGCAGCAGGGAAACATACACGGCAGGGCACACTGTAAGCCTAAACTGGAATCTCACTCCACAAAGAAAATCAATGGGAATCTTCAGAGACTTTAATGTTGTTCAAAAATGTGAGACTAGCTTATCACCTAGGAGCTCATTGTATTGACAAGTGGAACAGATGACAGTCAGATCCCCATTTGGATACTAAAACACAGAGCAATATGGCAAAGATCAATGCAATGCAGTCCTCTCATCGAGAAAATGCTTCTGTCTGTATTAGCTTCAAAACTGTCCCCTGTTCCCTTGATCGTGGCCCAAGAGAAAAGGTGTCTTAGAATCCGAACTGGGCTTTGTGCTTTCTTCTCTCTAGGCAACTCATCTTTTGCAGTTCTTAGGAAAAAACACGACTCAAAAATGTGATCACGGGTGAAGGAGAGAGAGTTAACAGCCAAAAGGAGAGAGCTGCAGAACAGGCATCTGTTTCAGAGGGCAGAAGTTTATCACCCAGGACAGGATTTCCACTGGGTTTATCATTGTTTTGTATGTCTAGAATGAAGGCCATTAAAGATGTTTCCACTCTGAATTAGCAATGAGTTCCCACTTAATCTATGGTGTCTCAGCGCTCCTATGTGACTTGGCTCCAAGAACCTCGGTGAAACTCTTTCTCTCATCTCACATTCAGATATCTACCTCACATCTTTTCCCTTATTGCTCCCATTCCCATCTCCTCAGTTTATTCTCCTACCAGATCTTTTCAAAGAGTGCTCCCTATTTCCTCCACCGTGTCACACATCACAGCTTGGGACATCACTACAGAAATTATTATAGGCAATAGATCTGTTCCACAATTTCCTTAGCTGTTGTCATTAAATAGCACATATCCCCAAAGCCCCGATACCTGGAGCCTGAGGAGCTACAAATACTGGAGCAGTTTTCTGAGGTAGCAAAGACAGAGCCCTTCCAGGAGCACCGGGCAGGCTCTGGACGCTCTGCTGGGCCTTCGACCTGCAGGTACTCGCTCGCCTCCTCCGGACCTCCCGCGGCTCCCGTCACACAGAGACGTCTCCGTCTCCCTCATTTAGACTTTTTAGGCACAAGACAAGGCGAGTTTGGCCAGGGCGGGCCAAAAGCAGCGAAAGGGACGAAAGGCGAGGCACC
>VYXF01004989.1:298434-315508 GCA_013397295.1 Polioptila caerulea
ACGTGCTCTGCGAGGTGGTCTCGGAGGATCCGCGGTGCCGGCAGTGCATCGAGGACCGCGCGCTGGGCCTCGCCATCAGAGACGCCATCGCACGGGTGCACGGGGACTACGGCCTGGCGTGCTGCTCCATCTCCTTCACAGGTGCGGGCGAGACGGGCGGCCCGGGGGTGCGGGGTCCCTCCGGGCCCGCTCACCCGTGCGTGTGTCCCCCGCAGTGAAGTACCTGAACGCCTACACCGGGACGGTGCTGCTGCGGTGCCGCAAGGACTCGTACCGGCTGCTGTGCTCCGCGCTGCCCTTCGTGCGGCACCTGGAGAGCCGCGGCCAGCGCTACCCCTGCTTCCTCAACACCCTGCACGTCGGAGGTCAGGAGCCCCCGGGCCTGGGGGGAGGACGGAGCTTTAATCATACCTGCCGCGACCCCGTGGCGCTGCTCTGGGTGCCACAGACACTCCTCGTGTGTTACTAACAGTAACTGCTTTCAGCACATCTAAATAAGAAACAGGCACCAGTTCTTTTTTGAAACCCTCGTTAATATTGCTTGAAGCTTCATTACATTTATCACAAAACCAGAGCAGCAAATACAGTGGTACATTATTTTAAAATATATTTTCAAAGTATAGTATCTTCTGTATTGTGAACATTAATGCCCAGGGGAACTAACAGGCACTGCATGTTAGAAATTATTACTCCACCACTTAAACTCAGCAGTGCAGAATTGAAGTCTACAGCCCCTTCCTAGCATTTGCATTAACAACCTTGTTTTCTGGGGCATTTGTCCCTTGATACAATTCTCTTTAGGAAATACAGGAGCAGCTCTGAAACATTTGGTTGCATAGTTTGTTACATGCTGTTCTTGTGACTTCCACAGGTACCATAAGAACATGTCAGAAATTTCTGATTCAGTATAACACAACACAGCTGCTGAGGTTGTTGCAAAACTGTACAAATGAAGGTGAGTTTCTCCAGCCACTTTACTAAAATGTAGCCTCAGTTCCTGGGGTTTTTGTAGGATATGCTGGGCTACTTCTGAATTCTCAGTCTTAGAAATGTTTCTGTCTTTAGAAGTGGAAGATAGTCCAGTGTATGTGAAGAGATCAAGTAATAACCCTCTGTTGCTTTCTTTATTGCAGAGGAAAGACAATGTATACAGAAGTCCTTGTTGAGCTGTTCCCTTACAGAAGAGCAGTCTCAAAGTGGAGATGAAGAGGAGGATGATGACACAGAGACAGACTGAATGTCACTTGTTACTGTTCACCTCCATTCTGTACTTGTTTAACCAAGATATGACTGGTTATCTTCAGTGTTAAGCAGTGCCGGGGACAAAAAAAGCATTTGCTCGTATTTAGATTTCATTCCCCATTCCAAATGTTCTTAAATTTAAAAAAAAATAAAACATGATTTCATTTAAGTAGGCTACTTGCCTATTTCACTCCAGTAGTCAAAACCACTTGCACTCCTGAGGAGTGTAGCAGCTCAACATGTTCTTCATGCTGAGGTAGAAGGGAGCTTTAGGCAGCTGGCACAGACAAGGAATGTAGTTATTCTCCTTCAGCACACAAAAAGCATTAACATCTGCTTTTTACCTTTTCTTTAAGCGCACTGTTAGCCACAGGGCTAGCCACTGTTTGGAGTGAGAAAAGCACCAGTTGTGTCCACAGGAGCAGAGGACATGGAATGTATGGCAGAGCTGCAAGGCTCAACTGCATCCCCCCCCATTATAAAACTCATAGGTACAAGTACTGCTTAGATATTTATTAAGTTTACACCAATCAGTTACAGGAAAGTAGCATTGCTGGTATTATCTCGAATCCATAGGAAAACAAGACACAATTGAAGATGCTGTCCCTGTGGGGACTGCCCCTGCAGCAGGGACAGCCTGCCCTGCCCGCATCACTTCCCTTACCCTAGTGCCTGTGACATGTGGAGGTGAGTTACACCAGCTCCAGCTATTCTCTCTTCCCAATGCAAAGAAAAGTTGACTATAAATGTGCAGAGATAATAGAACACAACAGATATTGGTTAGACACTTAAGTAGTTACTCCTGTTCCTTAGCTTAAAATTACTTGCTGTAAACACAGTTCACTGCCTATTTGAATCTGTCTTAGTTGCTTTCTCTGCCCTCACCAATTGTTTTCCCATATGCATTTAAAGTATTGACAGCAAGACTTGTTACCACCTTCAGGCATCTTGTCTTAGTTTCTTTGCAGTCCCCTGACAAGCTGTACTGTCTTTCTATTGAGTGGGGTTAGTTGTGACCAAGCGTGAAGTCAAGCTGCTTTCAAAGAATGTTCTGCAGGTGTTTCCTCTATCCTCCTGTAGCAGTTGGAAGTATTCTTTACCTCCCTCCTCTCCTGCTCTTTCTGGTTTACAGCCACGTGTGATGGACTCTTACCTCCCTTGAGGCACACATGTGGAGCCTGTTGGTCTGAAACCAAGCACCCATGTACTGACACCAGCATTTTAAACAGGGACACAACCACTGACTGCCAGTGGTGGTGGAATTCCAACTCCAGGTGCCTCAGACACACACTTCCTTGCTCAGATCAGTGTCAGAGGGACAGAGCACCTTGAAGCCTGTGCCACTGGAGCTGAAGACAACAGGAGGCACTGTCAGTCTCCCTCCCTAAGTTCAGTGTACCAGTGCCCTGCAATTAATTCTGCCAGCAGGAAGGTAAAATTTGAATCTGCAATGTCCTAGGGCTCCACGCTGCCATGAGAGGAAGGGTGCAGTACTGTGTGTGTGCGTATGATTTATTGCAACTGTTGGCCTTGTCTGGTACATTACACCTAAAATTCATTTTATTCAACAAAATCCACACCACTTAACTCATTAGCTCAAATCAAACCACAAGCAGTGCAGAATGTGACCACCCAAAGAAAGAGCAGGGAGGGGTCCAGAAGAGACATGTTTGTAGCACAGATCAACTTAAATCCCAGAACCAAGCAGATACAGGCCCTTATCCCAGTACAAGAGAGCCCCAGTTTCTTGCTGGGGTATAAAAGTTATCTACAGACTTCAGCTATCAGTTGTTCTTCCAACTCAAGAGCAGCCAGTGTCAAACCATCATTCAGATGGTTACCAGGAGCCCTAGAGGGGAGTGTTTATTCTAGATGATCAGGTTAAAAAGAACGTGTAGCCCATGGTTGGCAAAAAACAAACAAACAAAATGTAGCAGCCTCACTCACCCACATTAAAACAGACCTGAACAACTGAGAGAAGTCAGGAGGTTCCTTCTACCACTAGTGCCATTTTGAAATACAAAAATCATCAAGCCACTTTAAAACCAAGTAGCCAAGTTCTGCTCTACACTCACCTCAGCCTTTTATCTTTCCAAGGAGAACAGGAGGAATTCTTGCTCTTTAGAAAAAGAACAGATATAGCAGCTAACACTCTAAAGCCAGTAAGCTCTTTTGCCTGTTTCCAGTGCAGCCAAAACCAGTTTCTCAAAAGAGCAGTTTGACAGCTTTACTGCAACAGCACTGCTGTCAGTCAGATGGACTTCTGCCCATGAATAATTCTTACAGGAAAATAAAGGCTCTCTGCCTTTTCTCGTGGGTAATATTGCAGTACTTTGGCAGTATCACACAGCTGTAAGGACTTTCACACTGCTTATGAGGCCCAAAGGACTGACTCAGCAACTAGAAGCCTTGGCAGATTTGTCTCTGGGTTGTTACTTTCAAAACTGCTTCAGCATAAATCCATTAAGCAGTTGGAATCGAAACATGTTACTTCAACATATACTGTATGTTTTCCTCCTGAAGCCCCTAGAAGTCCTGGAAACACAAGTTTAGGCTGTTCAAATTTAAATACTTAAACTATAGCAGCAAAACAAAGCAAAATTAAAAGAAAACCAGGAGAGGAAACTTCTCTTGAATAGCAGAATCACTTTGTGTGAACAACAGAGGTGCTGAACAATAGCTTCTGCTTCTGTTTCTTTCTTTTCTTGCCTCCCTTTTCCTCTGTGAAGAATTAAAATAATACTGTCATTCTTGTCATGGAACAGGAACATCACACACAAATGATAAATGGTCTTCCCTGGCTTAAGTGGCTTCTACAGATCCACAACACTTCCTATCAATTCACTGAACACTGGGTAGTTTAACCAAAAAATTACTGCAGATGAACTAAGGGAGACTCCATCACACCTGAAACACCATTATAAACATGCCTAAATGACTGCAGAGTTGCTGTTGCAACAGCAGATCCTAGGACTGCAGCATCCAGCACTCTGCCTTTCCAACAAGCATCACTTTCATACATGTCCAAAAAACCACAACTGGAGCAGACACTCCACTGAAACTCCCAGGCCCTCCCATCCAAATCTCTCCATCATCCAGATGCCAAAGCTAAACATCAGAATTGAGCATTAAAACTAAGTTTCACAAGCCAGCACCAGGTTTAAGTTCACCTCAATTTGTTTCACATTCCCTGACTTGAAATTTCAGTTAGCAGTTACCTCGACATTTTGGTCAAACTGAAGTGGTGGTTCAGCAGTTCAGGTATTTTTGATTTAGAAATGTATAACCTGAACTTCCTTAAGATGAACCTTAATTTAGGCCAACACGATTGTCAAAAGCCATCTTTGTCCTAACAGGATTCTTTGCTGGTTGTAGATCTCAGCTCCCACCAAGAGGCTGCTTTCAGCTGACAGAATCCCTAGTCAAGCTGTTCAGAAACCACAACCTGAGAATTTTCAGAACCGTTCTCTGGCCAATTCTGGGTCCCCAAAATTGCTGCTTTCGCTTCTCCCAGAGGAAGAAGGGGAAATACTCAATTTTTTTTTTCACATCAGAAAGTTTTCCTGCCTTTCCCCCTGCCTTTTACCTGACAAATGATCAGCTGTGGACGGCTTGTCCAGTTTCAGGAGGGCTGCCTCAATAGCTTGGCTGAAGGAATTCTGGAAGCTGGGCACAGGTATCCGGTCAGAGCTGTCACTTTCCCCATCACTGTCTCCAGGCACAGGGAGTGCCAGAGTGTTCTCATCTGAAAGAGGGAAGGACGTGCAGAAGGTTGTATAAAACTTTCACACCATAAATGCCCCTCCACACTCCAGATCCTTCTTTTGAAGTTACAAAGTTTCCCACATTTAGATGCATGGTAGAGAACCTGAAGTACTAATACGAAATTTTCTTACCTCTTGTCTTTGGAGCAGGTTTAGGCCACGTTTCTGGTTTTGCCTTTCCAACTCTCAACATCTATCAAAAAAGTTACAGGATGTGATTAATTCTACATACTTGAACAATCCTGCAGACCCCTTAAGTGGCAAGAAAATCTAGAAACCCCTTCAAGCACTCAAACCTTATGAAGTCTCCCTAAGATTTATCCCACATTGTTTTTGTAGGGGAAGCAATTGTAGTCTCAGCCTAATCCCCAGCTAAGACACAGGTAATTCTGACAAGATTCACTCTGTTATGTGGTTTACCTGGGCAAAGGAAGGGAAGGGAGACTCTTCTTCCAAGCTTCCACAAAGCAGTGGGCTGACCTGGCTGGCAGCAGGTGACAGTGGAGTTGGAATAGACTCTACAGAGAAAGAAATTCAGAATTAAAGCCAGTTGCATTTGGCCAAGGCAGACATTATGTTGCTTATCAGGATGTCACAGAAGTTTTATTTTCCTAGGTAATGAATCATTTTGATCTCATTGGTTCTATCCATCAGTTACACAGTGGGAGCTCTCAAGTGTCCTCAATCTTTTTATTTAAAGAAAATTTAAGCTTGCTTGTCATTTTCTTCTGGGTTTTTTTCATTTGAGGGGTTTTGTTTACTTATTTAGGGAAGCTTGGGGGATGGGGTGGGCTTTTTGTTGGGTTTATTTTAGAATAATGTGTTGGAGAAGATGGAGATAATAGAAAGAAAAAAATGCCACTAGTGTTTTCCTGGCAAATATAATTTTCTTCCTTTTTTGTTTCCTTTCTTCTGCCTCATGTAAAAGATGGGGTAACTACAGTGCAGATTGTGTATTGCCAAAGTAGAGGCAGTAAAAAGCAGACAAAGGGACAGGATGTTTCTTAGCCATGTCTGCCTTTTGCATATTACCTCATAGGCAGTCTAGGAAAGAATCACAGAATGGTTTGGGTTAGACAGGACTTGAAGACCATCTCGGTTCACCCCCCTGCCATGGGCAGGCACACCTTTCACTACACCAGGTTGCTCCAAACCCCATCCAACTTCACCCTGAACACCTTCAGGGATGGAGCAGCCAGAGCTGCTCTGAAAAGAAGCTGTCTTTGATCAATATTGAGACAGTTTAGCATGATGACCTGAGCAATAGATCCCAAAAGAATGATCAAGAGCTAGATGTGATGTGTTTTTCCAGATGCTCACCTGTATGAAACACAGGGCTTCTGCCAAGAGGAGACTGACAGAGGCTCTGATGATCAACGCTGGTAGTTTCTCCAGGGCCAGAGGTAAAAGCAGGAAACTGCTGCAGATTCTCTAGAGCAATATGGACCTCTGGATCTAGAAAGAGATTTTAAATTAAAGCACTACACAATGTGGGGGAGGACTGCCAATATGCAAGTCATTTCAGGAGTCTAGGAGGTGCCAACTCATTTCTTTCCACCCTCTATTTGGAGGGTACAGTACAAGTCCTGCTGCTGGATGGAAGCAGTTTCTAGGCCTTTTTTTGCCTTCTTCACTTTTCACTTTACATCGTGATTACTATAAAAACAGGGAGCTATGCACACTATGGAGAGAGCTGTGCCCTTGAATGCCCTCCATCTCTCCCAAAATGCATGAGCGTGCAGCAATTGCATAACATCACTCAACATCCTGGCTAAAACAGCTTATGTTTTTCATTATACAGACATTGTTCCTAATACTTTGTAATCTTGTTCTAAGTACACAATATGAACTCCAGGCCTCAGAGTTCATCCTATAACTCAAGAAATCAGCTCAGCAACCAAATATGACTGAAAATGCAGCAGTTATGGGCCATCATGACTTACATTTGCCCTGTTTTTTGTTTTCTTCTATCTCAATCCTGCGTTCGCGCCGTCGTTCATCGCGAGCTTTCTTCTGACGGAGGCGTTTCCTCTTTTCAAGGTCATCTAGGAGCAATGCACAATACTGGCTATCAGAAAACCCACACCAATACCCTGGCAAGGCTTCCTCCACTTCTGAGAACAACCTTATTAACACACAAGTAACAAAATAAAACAGCAACATATGCTCTTCCAAGCAGTTGGGGTTTTTATTCTCTTTGTAGTTGTTGTCTATGAAACAGTGAGTTGGAGCTGCTCTGTCTAGCAGTCATCAGACAGTTTGGTGCAAGAGGAGTAAAGTTCTAATGTATGTTCTTTTTTCTACCATTAAAGGGATAAGAACAACTTCCCCTTCATGGCAGAACCTACTAGAAAGGCGGTACAAACCTGAAAACAACTCTAAAGTCTCCTTAGAGATGACAGGTGGCTTCAGAGCCAGTTCACAAATGCTGAACTCACAGGTGAGGGGCAAGTGACAGAGGTAGCGATGACGCTGTCTTATATCCTGATAAAGAGAGAGTGGTATGTCACCACAAGGACTAGAGGCAGCCACGGTGATGAATGGAAATAGAATGCACAACATTCATCAAATCAAATGGAAAAAAATAGCACCAGTGACACAATAGTTAGTTTAAAAACTCCAAACACATGATGGACACCCTGAGTCAGAATCAAATGTTCCAAGATCTCCACCAGCTACATCATAATCAGACTTGGATGCAGTTACTCCAACTTGCTTACTGATTTTCATGTTCTTCCTCCCCTCTCACTCACATCACTGGAATAAAACTCTGCAATACCAGATTTGCAACACAATTACTTTTGTCCTGGACCTTTTAGGAAAAAAAACCAACTGTATTGCAGCCTATTTATCAAAAGCAACATAAAGCCCAGCACCTTCCACAGAGCCCTTCACACATTAGCATCCCTACCCATTCATACTTATTATTTCTCACTACTGAAGAGAATCAGGTCTCCTCTACAATGACCCACCTGCTAAAACA
The DNA here is from genome assembly GCA_013397295.1 of Polioptila caerulea. NCBI lineage: Eukaryota > Metazoa > Chordata > Aves > Passeriformes > Certhiidae > Polioptila > Polioptila caerulea. The sequence continues at coordinate 306,424 of VYXF01004989.1, forward strand.
AGGCCTTTACTTAAAAAGAAGATAAAATAACTACCTCTGTCATGGAGTAGCCAGTTATCTCCACTACAGCTGCAGTGATCTTCTCTGGGCTCTTCTCCAAGCTGCCATATTCTCGCACAAGGCATCGGACGTTCACAGGGTGAAGGTACATGCACTGCCCATCCTCCGCTGAAAGGCAAGACATCAGCACTCCTTCTCTGCCTGTTCACTTTCAGTACCTTCTCCCCACCTCAGGACATCCCCCACTAATAAAATTAAAGCTCCTGAGTGCCTGTGGGACTTTTATTTCACAGGGTTTAGCTGCATCTAATGAATTGACAAACACATTCCTCAAGGGGGGTCCCAAAGGAGGCATCTCTGCCCCTATGATTCCAGGATCTCATTGCACTGACCTTGATAGAAATAGTAAAAAGGAGAGTTGCCAAGATGTCCACTGCTAACTGTATCTTTAGATTCTTGGCAGCTTGTTTCAGCTGGATTTGGTTCCTCTACAGTGTTCATAACAGGTTCTCCTACAGTGTCCACCTCAGGTACTTCCTCCTCATCCGGCACTGCCTCTTCTACTTCCACAGGAGGCAAAAAGGAACTTGCCAGGTCAGAGCGAGGCTCCACAAGCTCCTCATCGAATGCAGAGAGATATTCCACATCACACTACCACAGCAGAGGACAGAGTTAGTACCACGCCACCTACTTCAGAGATTATCTCTGCAAAAATCTTTGGCAAGAGTTCACTGCACACTGCAGTGTGAGGTGGCAGAATTAAGTGTTAACAAGATCTGCCAGAGCAGATTTGTCACCCACCTTTTTCTCTTGGGAAACAGCAGGCTCTACAGCTTTGGAGCTTTCTAGAACCAATTCCTCCACAGCTGCACTGATTCCAGCAATGCCACTGTTTTTATCCTGGTCAGCAGAGAGTGCTGTTTCTCGCTCCTGCAGATCATCCAAAGGGATCAAGTTTCAATTTGCCATTTAAGCCAGGAGAACACCCCCATAGTTATTTTTAGCCTTGCCCTGGCATTCCTTTACTGGAATACCATCCCATAAAAACCATTCTGTGTTATCCTGAACACCACATCAGATACCTGGGGCCCAAAGGCTACAGCCTCCTCCAAGGTGTATAATGCTACTCCAGCAGCAAACACCAGCGACTTGCTAGAGACCAGAATAACCACACACAACCATCCACACAGCAGAACAAGGATGCTCAGCACTCAGCATACTCTTAAAAATAAAGCTACTAAAAGCCTCTCAAGAGGTTGTTACCTTCAGCTCCTGGATAGCTGCCTCAATGAAACAGGCTTCTGGGGTGTGTTTTTCTTCCTCATACTGTTTCAGTAATGCTGCTTTCTCCTCCAGGATCACCAGCTGCAACACTTGCTCCCTGGATGCCAGAAGCAGCTTTGAATACTGACTGTGCTGGTCATCTGCATAGAAGGAGCACCAAAACATTAATATCTGCACAAAGAGCCACCAGTTTGGACTGCTGCTTCTTCTCAAGTTTTGTTACTGCTCAGTTAATTTCCCAGGGCAGACAACACCCAGCAAGAGTTTGATACAGACTCCACAAATTACCATTGTATCACAGGCTGGTGTCACATAGCTGCTCTGACAGGTATCTCCCCCACACAGCAGTTCATCTGCCACTTCAACACTGAGTTGCTACACAACAGTAAAAATCAAGCCTAAACTTCTACACTGTAGGAGCATCACCTTTGAGAAGCCTTGAGGGTGTCAAAGCTTCCTGAAACAATGCAGTCTGCAGCTTCTTCCTCTTTTCTCAAAAATACTGCTGTTAGAAATTTCTGCAAAGCCACCCTGGCTTGGCTCAAACTAGTTCATGAGCCTATATGTATTAAAAATCCATACAAAACATTATTATGAGGTTTTTACACTCATAGCAGAAATAGTAAGCTAAAGAATTGCAGTTTAGCAAAAGGTGACCATTGCTGTTACTTTACAGCAATCACAGTATCCCATATTAACACAGTCCCTGTATTCACTGCTCCCCAAGGGTTCAACCTTGCCTACAGACACCAAGTTAATGGTGAATTTCCTGGCTTTAGAGTGTTCTCAAATTCTGTATTTGTTCTTTCGTTTGTTTTATGAAAGGACTTAGAAGTCCCCTAGTTCCAAATACTGAGAAACAAATAAGACCACAGCCTGCATGCTGGATATCGTCTACATGTTAGAAGACTTGACTCTTTTTCAGAGAGTTTAAATGCATGCAGCCTTTCCCAAATGTGACTGCAAAATGAAGTGAGCCAAGACAGCCCACAAAGCAGCAATGTTCAGTAAAATTATTTCTTTAGTCACAAAATTTTTGCGATACTAACAGATAAGATGATGATGAGTTAGTCACACTCTTGACTGGAGAAAACTGAAGATGTCAGGCAACAGATGTTTGGAATGGGTTTGCAATAATTTTGATTATTTCCTCATAGCATTCACTGACTTCAGTTGGTAAGTGAAGATGATGAAAACCTTGTTGAAGATTACAGCCTTGAAATAGTTTAGACACAGAGACAGTTATTTTTGTGAAGCTGTATAATGAGTCAGGAGGAAAAAAGCTAAGGACACTGAAGAGCCAATAAAAGCAGTAAGAGTCACACCAGGGACTGCAGGATACAAAGGACACATCAAACTGTAAGCAGTGACTGCAAAGGCAGGAGTCTGCAGTTCAGTCACTTGAAGGGATGCAGCACACAAATTAAAGCCTTTACAGAAAAACAGTGTGAGTAGAAAGTTTACTGTTAATATGTGGTCATTAAGCTTTCCTGCAGCTAAGCCCCATGTTCTGCAGTCTGGTGTATTTTAAGATGACAGCATGGCCTTGCTAGGGTTGGTTGTCTCTATAACAAATCCTGGTCAGTCAGGAACAGGATTCCAACCACCAGGATTCAGACACACTCACCTCTGATGTAAACAGGCTGAACCACATTCATCCACTGGGATTTGGGCAGTGCTACCAGAACACCTTTCTCTCTTCTCATAAGTTGCATCGTAATGGTATCACCAATTGCATATTGTCGTGTCTCCATAGCAACAACACTGCAATGTACGGAGGAGGTTAGCAGTGTAAAAATAACCTTCCAAAAAGAGGCACCATTTAATTAATATTGTCTCACCTCTTGAGATCCTTCTTATGAACGGAGCCATAGCAAATGGGACACTTGCTCCAGGTCTTCTCACTCAGGGAGAGATAGTGCAGGATACATGCCCAGCAGAAGATGTGCCCGCAGCGGGTGATCTTGGCGGCGGTCGGGGGGTACAGACATATGGGGCAAGAGGGCACTTCATGGCTACAGATTCGCTGAAATGGCACATGAGAAGACCAGTACAAGTTTTAGGCTCAGAAATCAGATCCTGGGATCCAGAATAAGCCACCTGTAAGATCTACTCTAACATATTATCTTCCAGCTCTTTAGGCTCTGTTTATTTACCAAGTAATTAGCGCACTGTGAACTAACACCTTCAGAATGCAGAAGGAATAACCCTCTAAGCAACCCATCTTATGTCTTATTTCAGCTCTAATGACATTAAAAAGTGAGTCTCCTCATGTTTCCCCTCACGTACTCATCATCTCTAAGAGTTAGCAGCATCTTCATCACACGAATTCAGACAGTGAGAAGATGGCAAGCGAGCTCTGTGGCCTCTCCCACAAGCAGACTTGTGCAGCCCTGTGTGAGACTGAACTTACCCAATTCCATGGACATGCTAGGTCTAGTCAGACACTTGGGTAGCATCTCTGTGTGGCAGAGACACAACTGCCAAGCAAGCACCTAGATTTTTTCAGCTCTCTTGTAGTGACAGGTAACAGTAAGCCTACCTCCTCTCCACCTACACCATGCATCAGACTGTCTTGGCAGATATAAATTTCTGCTTGAGGCAACCCAAAACTTCAGACCACAATTCTCAAGAGATTTTCCATTTTGTTGCTAGGCAAGATAGGCCACCTATGCACAGAATAATTCTTCAAAATTTTACACTCTAGTCCTCTTCCATGGACTCATGCCCAAGTTTTCTGTTAATATCTCGATCACAAGGACTCTGTCTACAGAATGTCAGATACTATTTTTGATGAGCTCCCATCTGCGAAAGCAAGAAGAAGCTGCTAATTTTCCTAATAGATTTTAGCACTTCTCTTTTCCTGTCATGAAAGTATTTCATAATATATTCCATGACAGATCTTTCCCAGTATTGTGGGAGTGACAGAAAAGGCCTCAACTCAAAAACAGATGAGTTTTATGTAACATCACAGAGGGAAAGAGGCAGTTAAAGGCAGGTTGAGGTTCTTAAGGAAAAAAAAAAAATCTAGCCCATCACAACTGACCACTTGCTCCACAAAGTCCCAGTTGACCAAGGTATCTGGATCAGCAAAGTGGACTGTGTAGTCCTGTTCTTCAGAGACAACAAACTGGCAGCTGGGGAAAGGCAAAGAGACAGATGATCCACTCAGTTGTTTCTAAAAACTTTTTGAGAACTATCCTATAGGATTCTCTGAGCTTCTTCTTTGTCCAGCAGAAAAATGCTGGATGCAGTCAGTAACTTCTATCAACAAGAAATCAAGAGTTCAGTTCACAACCAGGTTTTTCAGGATACAGGTGTGCCTCATTTCAGTTAGACACAACATCACACAGTAAGTACAGAATGAGCCAGGCAGATTGGTTTTCCAGAAACATGTAATAAACAGTCAGCTGCAATGGGAATCTATTAAAAAACAAGGAATCCACAAGTGGAAAAATACTATCACAAAAGATACAACTACTGGGGCTCCTCCAAAGAGACTTCACTACAATAAGCCACAAAACTTTATGGAGAAATTAGAAGCATCAATGCTGAAAATACTTTTTATCTTTAACATGAGAGATAGAAAGTCCTGAACACACTTCAGATTCTGGGGAAATTTCCAGTCAAAAAGGAATTCTGCTACTAGGTCACTATCTTGATCATCATTTGGGTTATACTATGTACTTTGGGACCCGCAAAATAATCAGCATTTTAAGAACTAAGACCCACAGAAGTAACTGCTTTTGTGACTTAAAAATTCAGATTAGCTTTCATCTAGGAACTGCTCTCCCCTCCATCTCAACAAACCAACTTTTGGAAAAAGTTACAGATATTCCCAAATAAGAGTGTCATGTACCAAAGCCATGCTTGAAAATTTGAGCAGAAGATTTTTATTTGTATCTAAAGGACTCACTCCATCAGATACCTTGCAAATAGGTGAAGACAACATCCCTTTAAAATACAGTCATCACTACTAAGAACACTACAGAAAGAGAATTTCGCCCTGGGAAAGGCAATACAATTAGGTCCAAATACAATCCCCTGGGCTGTCACCCCTTACAGCCCCATGCCTCTGCAGAGGTCTAAGAGCCCCATGCATCTCCCACTCACTTGGCCTGCAGGAAGAGCTCCTTGTTGAACGGTTTATGTCCCCACTTGTTCCTTTTCCCCCAGTTGCCATGTCCATTCCCATCAAAATGTCCTGCTTGGCCACGGGGTTCAAAGGTGAAGTTCAGTAAGTGGTTCAGATTAATCTTCTTGGGACCAGAGAACTGGGCAGGGCTGAACTCTGCCCGTTGAGCCTCTGCTACCTAAGAGAGAACAGCTTTTGTTAGAAATTGCTGGAGTTTACAGCAAAGGCACCACGTGGACATCCAGGCCCCATCAGTGACAGCACACAGAACATGCAGCATCTACTCACTCACCTTCTCCCATCCCTGTTCTGCAAATCAAGTAGTGCAGCATTACAAATGCACGAGAACCTGAAAGTCAGAACTCAGTGGTCTTACCCCACACTGAGCAAAAGGAGGAGAGAGTTAAAACAACCACAAAGATAAGTAAAAGCTGGCAAAACGTAGTCAAGAAGAAGTTGTTTAAATCCTAATAATACTCTTTTAGACAGCAATACAAGCCTGATTACTGTTTGCACAGGCTGTGCTTGGTTTGGTAAGTTTTCATATAATGAAGCAACAAATCAGAATTTGACAGAGGCAGCAGGTGAATTTTCAGCCAGTGATCTGGGTGAGAAGTGCAGCTCATCCCTCAACACTGAAAAACCAGAGTATCAATTAAAGCCCACAAACACTCTACAGTATTTAGATCCACATCAACATAGAAGCCTCAGTCTGGTTTTACCTTGATATCAGCAAGGTCAATACAATTATTTCCACAATACCACCATCACCTGTAAATTTGTGCCCCTGAAGTGGTTGGACACAATCAATCTTCAGAGGGCAAACTTTGGCCTGTTTGGAAGAATGGTTGGCAGAGTCCCTTGGGAGGCAGTGCTGAAGGGCAGAAGAGTCCAAAAGATTGGACACTCTTCAGGATCTCTTAAAGGCACAGGAACATGCTGTCCCCTTGTGCCAAAAAATGAGGGAAGACCAGCCTGGCTCAACAGACAGTTTTAAATGGAATATAGGAAAAAAAAGGAATTTATGACCTGAGGAAGAAGGGATGGGAACTCAGCAGGACTACAAGGATGTCATGAGGTTATGCAGGGAAAGAAGTGAAGGGTCAAAGCCTGACTAGAACTTAATCTGGCCACTGCTGTAAAAGGCAAAAAGATGTTTCCATAAACACATCAGCTACAAAAAGAGAGCTAAAGAAAATCCCCAGGCTTTGTTGGATGGAGAAGGATACACAGTGGCAAAGGGTGAGGAAAAGGCTGAGGTACTTAATGCCTTCTTTCCCTCAGCCTGTAAGACCAGTTGTCCTTAGGGTACCCAGCCCCTTGAGCTGGAAGACTGGGACAAGGAGCAGAACGAAGCCCCATACTCCAGAGGAACAGTCAGTGACCTGCTGTGCCACTGAGACACCCCCAGGGCCATGGGGCTGGATGGGATCCCCCCACAGGGACTGAGGGAGCTGGCAGCAGTGATCATCATTTACCAGCAGGCCTGGCAAAGGGGGAGGACCCAGCGGACTGGAAGTCAGCAAATGTGACACACACCTACAAGGGCTGGAAGGAGAATTTGGGGGATTATAGGCCTGTCAATCTGACCTCCATGATGGACAAGGTTATGGAGGAGATCATCCTTCAAGCCACCACACAGAGCATACAGGATCACCAGGGGATCAGGCCCAGCCAACGTGGGTTTATGAAACCCACAGTCTGCAGTCTTACCTGCAGTCAGGTTCTGCCTGACTAACCTGATCTCCTCCTATGACAAGGTGACACAGTGTATGAGGGAAAAGCTGTGGATGTTGTCTACCTGGACCTTAGGTCCAGTTTCTCACATCACTCCCCTAAAGAAACTGGCTGCCCATGGCTTAGATAAGCACAGCACTCTGAGTAAAAACCTGTTTGGATAGCTGGGCCCAGGAGTGGAGGGACATGGGGTGACATCCAGCTGGGCCCCCACCAGTGGGGTTCCCTAGAGCTCAGTATTTGGGCCAGTCCAGTTTAATGTCTTTATCAATGATCTGGACAAGGGGACTGAGGGCACCCTATAAAGTTCACAGATGACACCAAGTTGGGTGGGAATGCAGAACTGCTGGAGCACAGGAACGCTCTGCAGAGGGATCTGGACATGCTGGACTGATGGGCCAAGGCCAATGGTGTGAGGTTCAACAATGTCAAGTGCCAGGTCCTTGGGTCACAACAGCCCCTTGGAATGCTCCAGGTCTGGGGAAGAGCAGTTGGAAAGTTGCCCATCAGGAGAAGACTTGGTGGTGTTGGTTAACAGCAGCAGAACATGAACCAGGAGTGCCCAGGTGGGAAAGGCAGCCAAAGGCACCTGGGCTGTGTTAAAAATAGCGTGGCCAGCAGGAACAGGGCAGTGAAAATTGTGTTACTATGTATTTTCACAAAGGACCCGTGTCACGAGACACGTCTCAGCACCCATTCCTCAGATGGCATTTTTTCTTAGAGCAGAGCAAAGAGCACTCCTCTTCTGTAGCTGTCAAGCTGCTCTGCTCACACTCCCTCTGGCATCCCAACAATGCCAGCACCTCTTATTACTGTCTCCCTTCCCAACCCAGGAGCTGAACACAGCAGACCAGGGTAGGTCAGGGCGATCCTGTCATCCCAGGAAAGGAGGCCTTGGAGTCCTGGCATTACACTTCTCACCTCATCTCGTCTTCCACCATTAGAAGAGCTAAAAGGTTTGCCACTTCCGCCGCTGCCTCCCCTCTGAGGGGGCATCTTGTTAAAAGCTTTGCTTTTCTGTGAATTGGAGCGACGGGACTGACTGGAAAAGTTCTCATTTTTTGAATATGAAGTTTCTCTTTTACGATTATAACGCTGTTTGGATCCATTCGCATTCTTTCCATCTGAAAGGAAAATAAAAGAAGAATCAGATCAGCAGCCTCAGAGCTGGCCCCATGAACTGCACTTCAGCTAAATTCACCTCAGAGATGAGCTCACCTATCTTAAGGGTGGTGTTTATCAGGACATTAAATCCCCCCAGCAACCCAAACCACTTCATTCCTATCACTGCCCAAGAGCTGGACAAAGAGTTTAAAAGATTGTATTTGTTGTGCTGTACCTTTTATAAAAAGAGCTGGATTTCTTTTTTTCCAGATTTGGAATTGTCACCACCAGATAAGTGTGTTGCCTGGTACATTAAGTTATAAATCTAACATCACATACCACATCTTCATGCCCCATTACAAGAACTGACAACAACGAGTTCTTTTTTTTCATTTAATATGCCTAAAACACACAATTTATCATACTCAGCAAACATAAAATACACTTTATAAATACACAGCTGCCTGCGTGTTGCCCTGAATTTTCAAGCTTNTTGTATTTGTTGTGCTGTACCTTTTATAAAAAGAGCTGGATTTCTTTTTTTCCAGATTTGGAATTGTCACCACCAGATAAGTGTGTTGCCTGGTACATTAAGTTATAAATCTAACATCACATACCACATCTTCATGCCCCATTACAAGAACTGACAACAACGAGTTCTTTTTTTTCATTTAATATGCCTAAAACACACAATTTATCATACTCAGCAAACATAAAATACACTTTATAAATACACAGCTGCCTGCGTGTTGCCCTGAATTTTCAAGCTTTCCTGATGCACTTTCTAACTCAATGTTTTCATAGTTTTTAGTTCTTTCTCACACA
>VYXF01004989.1:346617-368787 GCA_013397295.1 Polioptila caerulea
CGGCTCCGCTCCGCCCTCGCCCCGCAGAGCCCCGTTCCCTCCGCCCTCCTCGTGTGCCGCGGCCGCCGCCACGCCGCGCGCCGGCAGGGAGCGCGGGGCGGCGGCGCCGAGCAGCAGGCGGGACCCCCGTCCGAGCGCCGCCATGTCCTCCGGAGCGCGCAGCGGCGGCGGAACCGGAACCGGAACCAGAACCGCGGCGGGCGGGGGGGGAGCGGCGGCCGCGCTGACCTTGAGCGCCCTGCGCGAGGGGGGCGCAGCAGTGACGTCACGCGCGGCGGGGGCTGAGGGGCGGGCCGGCGCCATCTTGGTGCCGAGGGCGGAGTGGGCGCGCTCGGGGCTGGCGGGGCTCGTCTCGGGCGGTGGCGGAGACACAGGCGGGCTTAGGTGGGCGGTGGCCTCGGAGAGCCTCGTGTCCATCCCATGAGCGAACATTACCGTGTCAGCCAGACCCTGGCACTCAGTGTCATGTCCAGTCTTTCCTTAAACACCTCCAGGGACGGTGATTCCACCACCTCCCTAAGCAGCCCATTCCAATGTCTGATCACACTTTCTGTGGAGAAATTACTCCTGATGTCCAACCTTAACCTCCCCTGGTGCTGCTGGAGGCCATTTGCTCTTGGCCTGTTGCTATTGCCTGGGAGAAGAGGCCGATCCTCACCTGCCTACAACCTCCTGTCAGATAGAGAGTGATAAGTAGTTAAGAGAGTGAGAAGTCCTGGGGCTGTGGGCTCAGGGAAAGTGCTGGGGACGTCCCAGGCATGAGGGGATCAAAGGGCCCCTCAAATGGTGTGCTTATGTTACCACTAATGTGTTTTTAATTACATGAATTCCTGGGATGATTCTACTGAAATAATAACATCACTTGAATGAACACAAGATCTCCAGGGAAAAAAAACAAAACAACAAACAAATATCTAGGTTGTCTTTTAGTTCCTTATTGGAGCCTGATGGTTGGCTGTTTGACTTTTGGCACAAGTTGTGTAGGTGGACAGTATGTTTTTCAGCACTTAAAACCCCACAGCAAAATGAGAGGATTCCCATCGTGTGTGTAGAAATTGTAACAGTAAAAAAGCAGGGAGACTTGAGCTTTTGGGAAGGACGGTGGTAGGGGCTGCTTGGAGAGGAATGACATGAAGGAATTATGTTTTACTCCAAACAAGGTTGTTGTTGGAAGGAGCAGGTTTGTTGGTCATGTGCACACCTTGGTCCCATGGAATTGGTCACTTCTCTGAGGGCCAAGACCAAGGCAAGCAGTGTGGCATGGCTGCAAGATGGTGTGCTGCTGGGGAGCAGGCACAGCTTTTACCCATTTTCACTTGGAGCAGGGTTTGTGTCCAATTTACTGTGTAGCATAAAGGAACCGTAAGATGGCCAGAACCTCGGAAGGCTGTTGTGAAACACACCTTGGCATAAAAATATTGCTCAGTTATTTACTTTATCCTGTAAACTGTCAAAAGTGCTTTGGTTGCTTTATTCTTATTTTTTCAAATTACAGTTATGTCTTCCAGTACTTTGCTTTTATATTATTTTATTTAATACATATTTTTAAGGACAGCTTTGCTTCCATACTGAAAGAAGTTATTCCCAGGTGGCAATGTGTGTTCCTGCAGAAGTGTTCTGTCATTATGGACACGATGCATTTTGTACAAAACAGCCCTCAAACCACTGGGGCTCGCCGTGTGCACACCCCTGCTTTGCTAAATCCACACTGGAGGTAGATTTTGCCTTTCCATACCTTCATCCTTTGGATTCAGGCTTATGAGATGTCTAACATATCAGACTTTTAATTTAAGAGGAACTTGCATGTGTTTTACTGGGGGGGAAACAGAAGATCTGAGAATTATTTGGTACAATATTTCAGTGATGAAACTAAGATTGAGTTCTGTATCCTAAAACAAATTTGTAGCCGGAGCTCTGTAAACAAAACTGCTCTTGTTTGTAGCAAAAAGAAGTTTAAGTAAGCAACAGACACTAATGTTTATGAATCAGAGAAAACGAATCAGCAAAACAAGCAAACATCTGTCTAGGATGAGGAAAAATTCTCTCTAAAATAAAACAGATTTGTGAGCTGTATTGCTGCTGCTGCTGCAGCCTCAAAATACAACATGCAAGTGTTCAGCAGGAGGTGAGAGCAGCCAAGGTTTGCTTCTCCCATTCTCCCTGACACCTTTACTCCTCTGCCAGTCTGGAAAATGCTCTTTGGAGAAGGCAGCAGTGGCAACTCTTAGCTCAGCTGCCCCAAGTGCACCTTGTCTCACCCATGTAGCAACAAGGGGCTCATGAGAGCAACTGAAAATGGGGTTTGAGCCTGTCCTGAACCCGAGTGTGGTAGCAGGTTCATTACAGTCGGAGTTACACTGGTTTAAAATGGGTCTGTCTTACTCTTTATCATCCCAACAGCTGTGATTAATCTCTGTATGAGGTGTGTCAGGAGTCTAGTGGGTCTGATCCACATCTTTAAATGTAAATTAGGAGTGACTGCTGGGACACACAAAAGATTCCATAGGAATAATTTCTTTTAGCAGAGGGAAGACAGGCAGATATTGAAAGAAACCTAGATATTTTAAGAGTATTGTGAATAATGTTTTGATGTAGCTGTATGAAATGTGTTTAACTCTACCAGATGTGATGGTTATTATCACTGTGATGATTGCAATCCTCCTGATGGCAGGTGTTTTTACAAAGGTGTGTAGAAAATGAGGGAGCAGTCAGCTCTGGCTCTGCAGCTCTGTCTGAATTGTTGACCCATGCCATGGGAAACCCCTCTTGTACTCACTACTGTGCCTTGCAGAAAAGGTTTGAGGTTGGTTTTCCCCCAGCTGACCTATCTGAGGGCCTAGAGCTTAATTTAGAAAATAGTTTATCACCTTTAAAAATCCAGGCCTAAACCCAGCATTTTCAGGAACACTCATGAGGTACATTTTTATAAAAGTTCCAGCATCCCAGGAACTTTCTGAGTGCAGAAATGCTGCAGAGTTAGGGAAAGGGAAGGGAAAAAGAAAAAAAAAAAAGTCAATAAAGTGGTAGTAGGCAGTGACTGAGAGAAAGGTGATTCAGAGTGGTGGTGGGGCAGGCGGAGGTCAGGCCCCAGCTCCTGTAGCCTCCCTCGGCTGCCCAGTACCAGTCTCCTGCTGGGCGTGCAGCAGCGACATGTGACCCTTGGGATCATGTCCCGTTCTGTTTAGCACAGTTCGAACGACTGCAGCGAGCTGGTAGAGGTGCAGCTCGGTGGAGTTGACGTGCTACAGTGAAAAGGAATGCTTGTAGTGCAAAAGCAAGCTCGAGTTTACATGCACTGTGCACAGAAACGCTGCTGGGAGCAGAAAGCTTTGGCTTTCAGCGAACGGCCCTAACTTTAGTGAGTTTTGAGAACCTCCATTCCACTCCGGTTCCGAATCAAAGGCCGCCTGCCAAAGACTCGTGTTTCGCCCTCCCTTCTGGTGCTTTTGCCGGCTGCAGCGGCGGAGAGAGAGGCAGGACGGCAGCGTGAGGCTGCCGGGCGGTGCCGCCGGCGCTCGCAGCAATGCCGGCCCGGCCCGCCTGGTGGCAAACTGCTCTCGCTGGAGGCGCCTCTCCGTTCACCCGCTCCGGCAGCAGCAAACGCGCTCTCTGGGATTGCAGGCTGTAATCTCAACCCGTGCATTTGCGCGTTTTCAGCGCCCTGCTCATCCCTCTCGAATAGCAATATTGCCTCCATCAGATACTGCCTTTACAAACGCGGAGTTCGTGCTGCAGAGATAGCGTGTGTGTCTCAAACTTCACAGAGTTTCTGGGGGCAAAACTTTTCTTCATCTTCTCCCTGAAGTCCTGGAATGGCAGAAATCAATATTCTGACATCTATAAATCCTTTGTTCCCCTTTTCACCAGGGCTTTATCAGCTTTGGGAGGGAGAGGTGGGGGAAGAGGGCGTTGAGAGAGCCATTGTCCCTTCTCTCGGGAATGATCTGGAACTACTATGCAAATCTTCATTTGAAGACCCTGGGAACTGGGGGAGGGCTTTAGCTGCGAGCTCAGTGGGAGGGGAGCTCTGAATCCCTGCTCACACACTCCTGCCTAGTGCAAGGAGCTGGGAAGAGTCTTTTGAACGAGCAGAAGAGACATTTTTTGCTTTGTGCGCTCCTGTGAGGCTTTGCACTCTTTAATGTCTCCTGTTTTGTGTCTTTTTTTCTGCCTACTTCTTCTAAATGTTTTCATAAGAATTGGGGGCGGGGAGAGAGATCCGAGAGCAGCGATTAGCAGTGATGAAGTAAGAAGGGTGCAGGGTGCAGCACCCCTCCTGCCCCCCTCTCACACCCTGCAGTCTCCCACAAGCAGCGGAGCAGCTGCAGTGCTTCTAACACACCTACATCCCAATTGCTGGCATTAGCATATGGCAGGCACAGATTCAGTAAACCAAATGATTCAGCTGGTCAGGAGTAGTGGAGTAGAATAATTTGCAGTTCTGAAATTATCACGTTGTAGCCAGGATTTAAGAAGCCACCGCTTGCAGGGGCAAAGACGCACGGAGCAGAACCTGCTTTGTGAAACCCTGTGGTGTGTCCTGGCTTGGCTCCGAGCTCCGTGTCACCTGTTTTGTATTAGGGCAGGGTCACGCTAGCTGCCAAGCTTCCTGGAAGTTATGTAGGGTCCTCCGTAGGCCTCATGGAAAGGGAGATATCCTGGCCTGGCTTCGTAGCCACATGGATGAACAGGACAGTGGGGGAGGGACAGTTCAGATGTATATCGAGGCATTTTTTGTGTTTATAGCTACTGTAAAGGTAGTCATTGTCCTTTGGATTTCCTGACCTTCATTTTCAGGTCATTTATTTTTCAAACTTTGAGGGGTTTAATGTTCCAGAAATGTAAAATTTACTTTTCACCAGTGACAGCCCAGGAAAATGCAACGCTACTCACTCTCTCTCGGACAGCTGAGAAGACGTGACCGTTTGAAAATCTCATCTGTCAAAAGCGTAGGAACACGCCCCGAGCCCTGATTCTGTGTTAGCACCCACGGTAAAGCCAAAGCAGTGTAAACCACCGGTGTTTGTCCTACAAGTACTTTACTGCTTTGTGAAGGGAAAGTGCATCGCAAGCTTGGTCTCATATGCACAGCTGGGTCTGAATCTGCTCTCGTTCTCCATGTGTAACTCTGGAATGACTCAGCTGACTGCGGTGAACCCCCGGAACGGCGCTAGCTGGAAACCAGCCTGGACGTGCCCTCTGGCTCCTGTGAGTGCCCCCAGCACCTGTGCACGCTCCCGCATCCGTGCAGATGCTTTGCTGAGTACACTTGTTTGCATGAGGGCTGCTGTGTGAATGCGCATTCTTCTCACCCACGCCTCACATACGCATGCAAACACACATCCTCGAGTGCACACAGCCATTCCCTTTCTCTCATACACGTTTGTGCACATACACAGACCTTTTTGAAAGCTCCTGTTTTCAGAAAGGTTTTATTTATAGGTCCTGCCTGGTTGTGAATGTGAAAGAGAGAAAGCCCCTCAGAGGGTTCCTTTCATGTGTAAATCAGCCTAGGCTGAGAGCATTGGGGTCACCGAGAGGAGGATTTCACTCTTAATTACTCAGAGAGAAAGCAGGCAGGGGACTTTCTCAAACTAATAGGGTTGTTCTCTGCTGGGGAAATCAGCTTGAGATGCCCAAATTTCTCTTGCATCAGACTTCGGGCTCTGATTCACAGGCCTCTTCTGCCAGTAGCAAAAGCTGTCTATGTGGCACTCGGAACAAACAGTTCAGCTTCCAAAACAGCTTACTTATTAAAGATGGTTATGTTCACTCTAATAATTGGGTGTTCTTTGGAGACCAACAGAAGAGCTGACCTAGCTTGCTTTGTTTTTATGCTACTTTTATTGATAAAGATATTAGTCTGTGATACATATATCTGTGACTCCATCTGAGGAGCTCAATATTCTTTCAGACCTGAAAACTCACACTTCTCTGCCAAGTAGAAAAATTCTGTCCAGAGATTAGTGCAGTGAGCAGGACTCTGAATTTGAACTTGAAACCAGCACTGAATTCCCAGGTCAGCCACAGAATGCCTTTGTGTCCTTAGCCGTGGAATGGAGTAATCTCTCTGGACTGGGGCTGTTAAGAACAAAAGTCAATATGTATTGTGATACTCTTGGTAATAAGGCTGTGGATGCCAAGGTAAATGGGAGTGTCTGAAGAGATGGGTCTTTTTCCTGGGATGCAATACAAACACGGAGATTCCTCTGCTGAAGTAGCATTGTCACCTTTCATCTCTGGTCATAAAACTGAGTCTGGAAATCTGCTGCAGAGGTGAGAACTCCCAGTCACAAGTCACTGAGTTGTGTAGAGGTACTTCAGGACCTGCTCGAGCCACCACACTCTAACAGAAGGTGGAGCTATCAGTAGTTGCAGGGAAGAAATCTGTGTTGTCAAGTGCATACTCATACAAGCATGTGAGTGTTCACTTACATGTTTTAACTTCACTTGACAAAATTTACACCTTCTCATCTGTACCTCCTTTTCATGTATGGCCTCTGCTTTTCTGAACAGGAAATAAATGTGTTGAGGTCTGGACATTCCCAGTCCGTGCACAAATAGCCTCCTGGGAGCCTTGATTCAGAATTCCTGGAGCTTGCCTGGGAAAGTGGAGGGGTTTGTCTGGGGGCACCCGTTTGAGGATGCTGGCTCATAGCGGTGGGAGCCATTGACAGATGATGAGGTCAGCAGTCTGAAGTATCTGCAGAGGTCAGAGAGACATTAATGGGTCATTTCTTTTGCAAGTGAAGAGCTGCAGCCTGGAGCAGCCCTAGCAGAGCCCAGCATGTGGGTCCAGGCTGTTCCTTTTATAAGCTGATGGAAATGGGGCCCAAAAGGACTTCCCTGATGGAGTTCTGTCTTAGCCTTTGTTATCTTTCCCTCCTGCAGCATACACTGGGTGTAGAATATGGATTGGGTGTTATCCTGGTTACCAGCACACTCAAGAGGATGAAGGTTTTATGGCTGCATAGAAAACCTCGGGCTGCAGGGTATCCTTATTGCCATTGCAGGAGGAAAGTCTAGGTTTAAGATACAGAACACATGTATATTTCTGCTTTAGTGCTCCTTTTAACCCAACCTACACTAAAATGAGGAAATCCAAGGGCTGCTTTAAAATAATGCACATTACTGACTAATGGATTAAAAAGCCTGGGTTCTGTTCTTCATTCTGGTGGTAAATTTTCAGTAAAGCAGAGTCTTTGAATGCCTATGCCTCACTTTTTCTGCAAAACACTGAAGAAAGGTAGTGTTTTCTTTTTTTGTAACATCTTGAGGATTTGGGGTACAGAATGCTTTGTATATACAAAATATCACTGTTAGCACTGTCTGAAATCTCTTTTAGTCTACTTTTATGCAACATTACTTTCTCTAAATTGTTGCTTTAGAATTACTTTTAATGTTACATAAACAATGTCAGTTCTCTCTTGCCATTTGCTGGTTTGCTTCTTTGCAGAGGAACTCCTTTAGCTGTGACATTGTAATGGGAGGTGGAGACTCCTCGAGCAGAAGGTCGAGGCAGACAACAGCAATTGCAGTCAATAACATCCTGGCTTGCCTCGATTACAGGTTTGTGTGTGACCTGTGCCTGTCATCTTTCCTATGTACAGGTATCTGCAATGAAGCAGGACATGAAAATAACTGTCTCCTTTGTAGGAGCTCTAGGAGCACCTTCCTGTTATTATCATGGTCTTTTCATAGCCTCAGATAGAGTAGTGCAAGGTAAGGGTTTTAAGGGAAGGCAGCTGTTGCTGGCTTTTCTTGAAGGGAAGGTTGGAGTAAATGTACTCAGGGTTTTCCCTCACTGCTGTGTTGTTACAGCCATGACAAGCAGCTAGAAGTTAGAACAGTCTTGGGACTCTGTTAACTTACACTAAGGGGAAACATGAACTTATGTTTAAATTTTACTTCTCGACCTCTGCTGTGTGTGAAGAGTTGTTTTTTATGGCTTTCATCTCTATTTTCCTTTAGAAACCTCAGGAGAACTGTACACCCTTCAAATCTGTGTTGATGTGTTTTAAATGCATGATATGGAGCACATCCACACTCAGTGGGTTGCAGAAAGGGGCCATAAAATCATAACACATTTTTGGAGGGGTAATCTTGTTCTTTATTTCCTCAAGCATCAGCCAGGTTTACACCACTTTGTGTAGGAAGAGCTACAGGACAAGATGAATGTTCCTGAGGGCTCAGAGACAATTTCATGTTTGGGGTAAGGCTGAGGTTAGCTGTGGAGCCTGTGTCCAGGCAGTAATTTGACAGCAGATATGGGCACACAGTAGTGCAGGCTCTGAAAATTGCAGGAGCCTGCTGAGTTATTGTGAGTTGGAGGAGCTTTTCTGTTTGTGGGCACATGGGTCTGCCTGCCTCACATTGTGCAGACATAACTGAGACATAAAGGAGGCTGGCAAATTGCAGAACACTGATGGAAGGGGGAACAGGGGCCTGAAGAAGAAAAGTTGAGAGTTTGTAGACAAAGGGCTCAAGCCTAGTTGTGAATTCCTAGCAGGTACTTGGTCTTTAAATGAAAACATTTGTCAAGCGACATACTAATATAATGTGGGAATTGGATGGATATCTGCAAAGGTTTTCTGATTTGTGGTGTGGTTACAAGATATTTAACAGCAAAAGTAGTTTTATT
Organism: Polioptila caerulea; assembly: GCA_013397295.1. Lineage (NCBI taxonomy): Eukaryota > Metazoa > Chordata > Aves > Passeriformes > Certhiidae > Polioptila > Polioptila caerulea. The sequence continues at coordinate 355,259 of VYXF01004989.1, forward strand.
TTCTCCCAAGGTATGTATTTGTTCATGTACCAAAACTATATAGGGCGGGCAGTATAAATGACATCACAGAAAGTGAGACAGTGAGACACAGATGATACATCTAATGTTTGTACAGGTTTGGACTGATGGTAAATAAGGTATATAATGTGATCTCCTTCTGGTGGTGTCTGACCATACCATCAGCAGCATGGGTGGATTATCCAGGGCCTTGCAGCAGCTGCACTTTGCTACACCTGGCAGCTGCTCTGTGTCCCCTGTCCCACAGACCCACTCTTCTTTTTCCTGGACCATGCACCTTTCTTGGACCTTCATTGTGTCCTGTCACTGCACTGGGACCTCATGTCATGATGTGGTGCCTTGGCTGTGCTCAGGCTGTGTGTCTGTGCTGTGCCCATCACCAAACTGCTGGGACAGATGCATTCCACAGAGCACAGCCAGCAGCTCTGCCTGGGCTGTGTGTAACCCCTTCTGGTGCCTGCTGGCAATGTAACAGGCTCTGCACAGCAGCTTGGTAGGCAGTCCCACTACCACACCTCTAGCTGATGCACAGGCTTGGAGTATTTTTAGATGGGACCCTCAGTTCAAGTTTGTTTTTGTTTATTTGTTTTGTTTTTTAAACTTTCAAAAGCTTTTTTGTTGGACCCTGAACCATTCTTGCCTTGTGAGTTAGTTAGTAAGGACTCACAAGTTTTTGGTAGATCTGTGCAGAAAGTAGCTACAGGGTTGGTCATTCCTGTAAATCATTGGACTCTTCATAAATTTAATTCTGGGCTTTTCCTTAAAAGCCCTCTCCCAAACTGGACACAAGACAATGGACACCAGCAGGCACAGCTCCCAGTGACTAGGATATTGTCACATATCCAAAAGCCTGGTGGGAGGAGCAGACATTAGGTCTGAATTCATCCTGGCAGGGAGATTTGGCTGAGAGAGAAGGAAAAGAAGGTCAAAGGCAGCTCCAAGGAAACGGCTTTGGTTTAAAATGTTTCATTAGAGTTTTCACACTGGAAATATAAAGTGCCAGAATACAATTACTCGGCAGAGAAGCCACATTTAGTAACAGTCCTGTATACTTTCAGTGCTCTATATGGAAGGAGACACAATATATCCCTGGCCACCTCAGCAAAATTACAGGTTCCTCTTCATAAATGTGCTTTTTTTGCAAAATATTTTACATAATTTGGAGGGAGTTTAAATCAATATTGACAGAATATGGGGGTTTTTTTCAGTAGACCATTGCTTTCTAATGTATCCACGTAAACTTTGCAGGGCAGACTGGGTTTATCTGAGCAGGGTATCAGTGTCAGTACAGCTGGGAACACTTTGGGGATGCTCACCTCATGTTTTTTCCCTTCCCCTCTCTGTCTGTCTTTGATTTTTCCTGGTGTAACTCAATAAGATAATCACTGACACTCTTTTCCAAAGGGTTAGTCTTTCCCTATTGGTTCAACAAGTTCCCTTTTTGAAGACAGTTGTTATCTGCCGTTTGGGCTTTTGTTGCCTCAGGAAGTTTCACCTCTCCATGCAGGCAGGGTTGGGAGTTTGAACTGATGCAGATACGGGCAAGACCTGCCAGTGCAGGGCCATGGCAGAGATCACCTGTGAGGAGGTAGGAAATGGGGTATGAACACAGTGTGCCTTGTCTGTGTTCTTCTTTTGGGACATAGTTTGACCAAAGAGCTGAGCAACTGAAATGTCACAGAGGAATATATGGTGTGGATGGCTTTTTTAATGGGAAGCCAGGATTAGTTTACATTTGCATTTTTTCTGGTTCAAGTTATAAGCTAAAAATGTCGAAAGGCTTTGTCATTACATCTCAGTGGCAGTTTTATTTATTTTGGCCTAAAAGAAGGGTTTCCCAACAGAGGACACATACAATGCCCTGCAAAGATAATTCCTTACCAGACCCTGAAACAGCTGGAGTACAGATTGTCAGTCTTGCACACTGCTAACCTCTGTGGCACATTTGTACCCAGGTTCCTTTGTCAGCACTTGGAATAATTTTTATGTTCTCCCCTGGATGTGTGTTGACAGGGCTCTGAGTACACCAGCTGATTCTGCAACCTCCTACCCCTGTCCTACAGGTTTGGCTGCCTGTGTTCAAGGTCTGTGGTGATACAGTGGAATGTAATCTGGGATCAGAGTGCTGTGAGAAGAGCTATCTGCCAAAGAGCTGGGAGAAGCCAGCTGGGGCCTCCCCAATTCCATTGAGAGTCATGGCACAGAGCTGCCCTTGTCCTCAGTCCTCATTTAGGGTGGACTGTAAAGGTGTTTGTGCTTTGACTCTGGACCTGGCTGTGGCTGATCCTCACTTGACTTCCTGGCTTGGCTTCGGACCTGGCACATCCCTGTGGGCTCCCTGATCTCCTGGCTATATGTGGTTACTGTTACCAGACCAGCTCTGCCTCTTCTTTCTTGGTCACTGTGTCTGTATCCCTTTACCCGAGGTCCCTGCTGTCCTCCCTGCCAGTCCTGCTCACCTTTGCTCCTCAGGCTCCCCAAGCTCCTCTGCAGCTGCGGCTCTGCCCAGCTCCTGGCATGGACCACAGCCCCTCCGTGTGTCTGAGACTGCTGGAGGGGATGGCAGTGGTACGAGAGACATCAAAGCTATGACGGTAAGGAAGATGTGGCATTCCCTTTGCCTCCCTTCAGCTACCTGAAAAGCCAAAGCGAAATTCCGGTCTCAGCACGAGCCCGGATGCCGGGAGAGCAGCCGGCAGGAGGAGCTCGCTGGACACATCGCTGGATCGTTCCCCGGCAGTCACAGACGCATGTTTCAAGGGCATCGCTCTAGATCTGCCTTCTCGGGACTTTCTTGCAAACACCAGCAGCAGAAGACAGAGGAAACTTCGTGGTATTGCAACCGAGCAACCCCAGTGATTTATTTTAAACTTTTTTTAGACTTTTCTCTGCTTGTTTCTCCCACCATGATGCATTTATCTGTCATTATTTTAGATACTTAAGGGACTCAGGAAGATACTGAGGATGCCTTTTAGTCCCTAGAAGTGGCCAAGTGTTTTATTTTCCAAGAAAGCTAGTGTAAGATTTCTTGGACAGCATCCCAACCATGGAGTAAAGAATTCAAAAACAATGTTTGTCTTAGCATAGGAAGATATCCTTCTAGAGTCCTCCTGACCTCTGAGGGGACCTGCAAGCAAAAAGCTCTGAAATGTATCAGTACCACTCTGATTATTGGCTTGACAGAGTTATTCAAACAGTTCTGTCTCCTTGCGTACAGTTCACCTTTGTCTTCTGTGAGAAGCGGGCACGGAGCACAGTAGCAGCTCTTTTGCACAACACAGTGTTCTCATTAGTTAGGTGCAAAGTGTCACTCTGCTTCTTAGAGCCACTCCTGCAGCCCTAAATTTCACAACTTCCATGGTCTGCCTCTGCACCACCTTTTAAAAATAATCAAGATTTTTTTTAATTGGTGAATTCTTTACTTTTGTAACTCTGTCCCTCATTTAGTTACTAAATGGGAACTGGGTGCCTTCTGGTCCTGAATGTTGCTGTAATAACTATTTTGACTCGGAATGTGCCAGAAACTATTCTAATGCATATCAGCGTAAATTAAGTCAATAGAGATTCTTCAAATTTATCCTGGTGTTCAAGAGAATGGAATTCATGCACTTCAATTTACAGCTTATTAAGTGATCAGAATTAATGAACTCGCAATGACCTTTTCTGTTCTTGTTTACACGTTTTCTTCCTATTCACTCATAATGTACATGATTTAGAAAAAGCAGAGTTGAAAAGGCAGCGTGTGGGTCAGATATGTCCCATGGAGCACAGCATTGTGCTTCAGGCTTTAATCATATTTTCAAAGCTGCAGTGTAGAAATGGCACCTCTGTTGATGCTCAGAAACCCAGCTTGATTTTTAGAACCCTCTCTGCATTCTGAAAGCTAGAAAAACATTTGTACTGAGGAACAGGGAAGGTGTTCTTCAGAGTCATTGGAATTTAATAGATGCTGAATAAGTCATCTTTCTTTTATTTTCTTTTTTGTTTGTTTGGTTTTTTTTGGGGGGGGTGTGTTTGTTTATTTTGGGGGTTTTGTTTGTTTGTTTGTTTGTTTGTTTGTTGAGCATTATTTTCCCGTGTAGTAACATATTTCAGCCTGGAAGTTGGGAATAATACAAACCATCAGACCCATCTTTCCTTTTATTCTGAGATTTGGAAACCACTTGGGATGTCACCAAGAAAACCTCACATGAACCCTCTTTTCCCCAAGACCACCTGAACATTATTCTGCTGTGATTCAGCTCAATGTTCGAATGATGAAAGTTTCCCTTTGATTTTCATTATGTCTAAGGCTAAACTTCCGAGGCTGTATGTTCATCTGGCCATTGTTTCTCTCTGACTTCATGGTATAGGATGACTTCTAAATGCTTCATCTGATCAACTACAAAAATTTCAGCGACTTTCTGTTATTACTGTGAGAGAGAACACCACTAATTCGTGGAAATACTATAACAGGAAATCAAACGGGGGGAATTGTGAAGCAGCAGTGATTTAGATACCACTGCACTTGAAGGAGTGAAGCAACTGGGTGATAGCTCTCACATACCAATACCTTGATCTCATCTCTGTCTGTTGCTCTAGAAAAGTTATCTGAGCACACTTAAAGGTCTGTCACCAGGTAAATACAGGGCTTGTATGCAAACTCTGCAGAACTGGAGGACAATCGAGATCCGAAGTTAGAAGGAAAAAGAAACCCTGATGTGAGGGAGTTGAGGGGACCCTGCTAGAGCAGTAATGTAAGCATGCACAGGAGCCCTGACAGTGACATTTAGAGAACCCATTTACTCAGGGAATGGAGGTAGATTGGGCATTAAAATGCTATTGTAAGAGAGAATAAGGGATTCCTGAAGAGGAAAATGCTGTGATCACAGCAACACATACATAGCCTGCTTGAGGGCATGCACATGCCCCAGACATTGCCAGGAGAGCTGAGAAGCTTGGGAAGGTGGCATATGAGGCATTTGTGCAGGGGGGGTGTGAGGCTTATGGAATAAATCTCTGTATGGGAGGGCAAAATCTTCAAAAGAATGGCTGTAGATAGTAAACTGCCCACAAGAAATGAGAAACAGAGGGTAGGCAGCCACCCCACCCTGAGCAACTCTGCTGATGGCTGCAGGGAGTGAAGGGGTCACAGCAGTGGATTGGAAAAGAGGCTTCAAGCCATATGGGGTGGTTCTGGCCATGTATGACTTGCTGGAAACCAGAGAAATTGGTTAGTAACTCAAGCAGGCTGGTGTGGAGCCCAGGGCTGGACAGAGCTCCAAGAAGAGCCACACAAATCACTCACCCTGAACATGGTCCCTGCAGAGAGCTGGAGCTGCTGTCTGGCTGCTCCCCTCTGTGCTGGTGCAGAGGTGCTGCATCTCAGGGGCCTCCGGGCACTCCCTGTGCCTGAAGGTGCCATGCAGAGACAGGCAGGCCCCAGAAGTTGGTGTCTTCCTTTTCTTTTTACCTCTTTTGGCTTATGTACTTGCATACCTATGTTAAAATGAGAGAGACCCTCAAAGGCAAGCGTAGAGAAGTGACACAGTACTCACTGAGGATTTGTAAAAACGGGTGGAGGAGACCCCGTGGCTGCATCCAAGGAAGGCAGAGCATCCTGGATTCACAGGACTCAGCTTTAAGTACAAGTGACATAAAATTCCAGATGAGAAATAGATGCGTCTTAACACAAGTTTCAAGTACTGTTCTTTTTTCTGAATTTGTTCGCTTTTTTCTTCTTCCCTTCTTAGTGCTGAGTATTCCAGCCTTCGAGACAATAACTTAACAACAGTGCTAGTATTTCCAAGTCCTGTTTCTTTAAAAAGTTCATAAAACTTGTCACAGTACCCTAGTAAAGCTCTTTCTGCTGTGTTATCTAATCCAAAGTAGTTTGTATCAGATTTATGTTCTGGCAGCTCTGTGATAAACTTGGACTCTACCACACTGCAAACACAAAAGATTACTTAAACTTGTTGTTATTGAATTTGAAGGACTCTTTTGTTTCATGGATCCACACCCTTGTACCAAGTCTGTGGTCCCCAATGGCTCTGTACCTTATATATTTACAAACTTAGGTAAACTGGAATGAAGACATTTCCACCAGTAACTATTTATTATTTTGGTAGATTTAGCCTGTTCTTTTTGTTAAAGTTGTGCATGTAAAAAAACAGAGTAGAAGATATAAAGCATTGGAGAATTCAGTGAGGTCTGGTATTTTCACCAAAGGGTCCTTGAGATGTGAAACTCAGGTTTTCCCTCTCACTTAAGTCTCCTTAAACCTGATGCATAAGGCTGACCTGAAACTTTGGATCAACCTGCTAAAGTTCCTAGAGAAAAACAGTTATGCAGAAAGTTTTAAGACTCTTGATTCCCCTGGTGTGAGGCCTTGCAAACTTGAGCCTGAAAACATAAAAGACTGAAAGTGATGTCAGTCACACCCTCAACACAAAGATTATAGGTGTAACCAGAGGAGGAATTCATCACAAAATCTCTCTGATCTGAAGTCAAGCAGAGCTCGGAAACAGCTGCCAAATACCCAAGGCCAGAGACCTCTCATCCCAGGGCTGGTTCATCACCTGTGTTATCCGGTGCTCAAAAGCTTGTTCTATATCCAGTTTATGGAAAGGGGAAAGTTTACTGACATCCTCTGCAAAAATTGGAATGTTTTATTTGTGGGTTGTGTTTGCTGCATTTTTTGGGCTTGGTTTTGGTTTGTTGGGTTTTTGTTTTGTTATTTTTTTTTTAATGTAAAAATGAGTCAACATCTGGCTGAAGGAATAGTAATTTTTTTACTATGACTCCGGGAGAAAAAGATATTTACTGTCTGCCCACTTCCAAGTGAGAGGTTCACCTTCGAACAGCAGGTGTACCTTGGGGTTGCAACTAAAAGTGATTAGCATCTCTGATAGTACAATGGTCTGTAGTGTCTGACTGCCCCTGGAGCAAAAAATCAGTTCCATCATTTATAATTCATCTTCAAATTACTTGTCTTGAAAAGGCTGTATATTACTGGTGTACAACCACGCAATCTGGTGTCTGTGTTGTTTCTGTCATCACCATCACTATTTTGCATGTTCCTTGCCTGATTTCACTGACATTTGTAAAACATTAATGAAATGTGGGGGTTTTCTTCTAATGTCATGTCCCCAACACATGACAGTGGTGGAGGGTTACTCTGCATTACTCTGAGACCTGCTGGAAGTCCAGGCGTGCACAGGCAGCAGCTGGGCAGGGACAGGCAGAGGACGCAGTGAACTTCTCTGGGTTTTGGTTTCCAGCCCCATGCTCTGTACTGTTGTGTTCTGCTGTGAGAATCCTTCAGTTCTTCTTCCCTTTGGGTCTTTAATGCTAGCAGATGGAAATCCAGCTCAACTTTCAAAAACTCTGAATAATTTATTAAGAACAAAATTGTTGGGTCTGAGAGCTCGTTCCTTTCTCTCTTTCTTTCTCCTTTTCTCTCTGCAAACTGCCTTTCAAAACCAAAGTTTCTAATTACAGGTCAGGGAGGCAGGTTTAATCACACAGCAGAGCCCTTGATGCAGCATTAGAGAGTGTTATTTATACACCTGAATTAATAGGGATGCAGCATTTCAGTTGAGAAGAATAAGGTGGTTTTCAATTTCACTCTTTTTATGTGAAACAAACCACATCAGATTCACTGGGCTTTTTGACCTAAATTATTGGGATTCTGAGTAACTAGCAAGTAGGTGCTGTGCAGAGCTAGAGAAAAAAAAAAAAAAAAGAAAGCAAGAATAGACAGAGAACTGCTTACATAGCAGAGGAACAACAGAAGCAGGATGTATTGGAAAAAGCTGTATTGGAATGGAAAGAGGAAGCCATTGGGAAAACTGAAAGGGTAGAAATGCACATATGCAATTGTCTGTCCCAAGGAAAACTTTTGGAGAGCAGTGGCATCCACAGAAACAGAAGGGCAGTGTCAGTCTCTTGGCACACACTTAGATACCTCAAAATATTATGGTACTTTTAGGGCCAAGAACAGGAGAGATGGAGGTGAAGAATGTGAGGGGTCCCTGTTGCAGGGAATGGGATCCCTACACCCTCATCACTAATAATGACCATCAGCTTTTGCTGGAGTTATTTGTTCTGTAGTTCTGAAAAGAAGTGAGGAATCCCAGACAGAATTGTTCCTGCAGTGCTGGGAGCTCCAAGGTGACTGTTTTACAGCAGCACAGAGATTGTTTTCCCTGCTAGTTTGGATATGAAACCCACATTCACTGTGGACTTTCATCCAGTTTTATCCCTGTATCTAACTTGAATATTTTGGCTTCCTGCTTGGTTTCTGCTTAGAAAGTCTGTGAAAATTTGTAGTGGCTTTCTGGACGTTTTTTTTCAGGGCAAAGTTGGGCTCCTGTGCCTATGAATCTGATTCTTTAAGTTGTGGATTACACTGAGATCCTGATTGCCATTGTGTGGGCTCTGAGATAGGTTTGTGTGTCTCCCACTTGGCAGCTGTGTGGGGCCACGTGGTGGGCAAGGGGGTCCTCAACACCAGGCTGTTCCTCCTGGCAGCAGTTTCAGTTGTGGTTCACCTGCGGTCCTGAGGGGCACCTCTCCCACAGCATGCCCTGCAAAACCAAAATATCTGCCACATAAAAATCCCAAAATGACAGAGAGAGAGAGGGTTGCTATGCTTCAAAATAGCTGAAATGCAGGTTCTGTGGATATGGAGCAGAGAACAGCAGCAAGAATACCAGATCTTCTGCTCAGTATGTGAGACTTGGCATGGCCTTGAGCTCCGAGGAGCTGCATTTTATGTGAGCTGTAGATTCCTAGAAACTGTATCCAGCAGTCTCTAAGCTTAGCTAGGAGACAGATGTATGCAACACAGTCAGTACCTATATGATATATTACTTAAGGAAAAAAAGGTTATCTACTTATGTAAATTTACATTCAATCCCAAGATAATTTTTTGTTTAGTATACTTAGACTGTGAACCTTGTCTTCATGTATGTCTGCAAATCATTACCAGAGTGCTGGAGCAGTGTGTGCAGGGAATAGGAACTGGTTCACCAGGTCCAGGGCATCACAGTGCCCTGGCCATTGAACCTCTCAGAGCGTGTCTCCAGGATCCAAAGCTGGGCTGCAGGCTGGATGGAAACTCAGTTGCAGAAAAGAGGTCAGAAGCCTGAGAGAGCAGGCAAAAGGGAAGTGTTCAGCAGAAGAAGATGAAAACACTGTTCCCCTGGTCACAGTGGGAGCAGCCAGCTATGCTCCCAGGCTTTGCATTGCCAGCAGGAGCTTTTCTACCAGGCTGCCAGGGAGGAGGATGTGAGGTCTGTGTGTGCTCTCCCTGTGACATCCCTGTTATTACTGTCACTTGCAGGTGGCTGACACCTGCCATGACAGAGGCAGCCGGGGGTTTGGTGTTGTGCTGTGCACCAAAGACAACTTGTCTCATGTGTGACAGTCAGGATGCCCTGCCTGTAGGAGGAAATTTAGAGAGCTCTGCTGCTTTTCAGTGTTTATGTGGGTTTTCTCCCCCAAAAACAGCTACCTGTTGAAGTGGGAGTATTTCAGAAGGGGAGAGGATTAGCAGTGCTGACATGGATGGTCATGTTTCAGGGCAAACACCTGTAAATCGGTCTAAGCCTGTAAGCAGCAACCTGTTAAAGTGAGTTCACCTCAGCAGCACTCGCCCTGTGTCTGCTTGAGAAGGCTGGATCCAGTTACCCAGCCCTCAGAGTTCAGCTGCTGCTCCAAGCTCAGCCTTTCCCCATCTTCTGTACCACTGCAAAGGGAGCAGCTATGGATGTTAACAGCTGACAAGACTAAACACAATAAAGAGGTGATAACATCTTTTTAATACATCAACTGTATTTCTACTTCTCTCTTATCCCATTTCTGGCTCCTCTTGGAACTCTGAAATGCTTTTCCTTCTTGTTTTGTTTTTATGGGCTTTTTAGTAGAGAAATTCTTTTAACATTAGAGATGTTATATCGAGTCTTCCCATGCTGTCCCTTCTGCTCAGCAGAAAAGCTGCCAGCAGGGATGTGTTGCCTGGTTTTCTAGAGGGGAAGCACACAGCTGTTGTATTATCCCATGCCCTTTCCAACCTGCAGGTGTGCAATGAGAAATCAGAATATTCATTTGAATCCTGTGTTATTGCCACTGGCTTCTGGTCGTTTAAAAAGGACTTGACCATGTGGAATTTCTGGATGAACTGCTGCAAACTCCCATTTAATGAACTTTGCAAAACAAAATGCTAGGAACACATTTCCTATAGATATATGGCTTAACCACAAAGTATTAAAAATTACATTGTGAACAAACATTCTGTACCTGAGACCTGGCAGTGAAAATATTACAGACTCACAGAGCTCAATCCAGTTCTCTCAGCCACTTCCAGAGTGATTTCTGACATTATCGTATTTTGTCCTTGGGTTCCACTGCTCTTTTTATCATAGAATAAAAAACACCTCTCCAAGGCTCTGGAGACATGTGAGATCTTTGTCTAGTTTGTTTGTGCAGCTAAGGTTGCATAAGGAAAGTATCCTTCTTTTTTCTATTATTTCAATATTCTGTTAGTCACTCTCCTTTTTGTATCTTATGTGTATATATATATATATATATACTTTTTTATATAATTTTCTTTATATAACTTATAACCTATGATGAACCTACAAAGTTCTTAGGAGTCACTACTTCTTCAGGTCAGTTACATACACTCTTCTCCTAAGAAAATTAAAAATTGGCATTTGAAAAAATTTGCATCCAAATAATTCAAAGTAAATATCATACTTCACTTACAGATTCAGAAACTAAAATTTCAGCAAGGATTTATATGTATGAGAGAAAAATAGAAGTCAAATGTTATATAAGGATGTTTCTGTCAGAATGTGTCCTGTGTCTTCAGTAAGTGTTCAGAGATCCTTCTGGCTTTGGAGTTTGGGAATTGCTGAGAACAATCGGTGTGCCTCTGAGATGCTGCTGTCATCCCTTCAGGACTGTGCTCAGAGTCACTTTCCTTGCTGAAACACCTTGCCCTAGTTTCCTTCTAGGAACTAAGAGTGTTCATTTCTTAAGAAACTTCTGCTAATTGTAAGGTAAGCAGTCTGGGGAGAGGGGGAGACTCAGCTGTATCAGAAAGAAGATCCAGTTCTGCTTGTACAGAACAATGAAGATTTGGCTGTGTCAAAACCCTGTTCCCAAATTTTCTCTGGTGTTTTTGGGAAAGACTCCACTGCTGTGGGAAGCACTGTTGGCCTGGGTGAGTTGCTGGCACAAAGCTGTTGATAAAAAATGCACTCTGTGCCATTGCCTGGGTAAAGAACATTTCATTTTCTAGTGGGCATGAGGAGTTGTCAGTGTCATTGAAATTTTGTAGCTCTGAATAGTTGCTGTAAATTTCATCTGGGCAATATCCCCAATTGTGTTAGATATAATTACATTCAAAGTTCTTTTTAATCATTTATTTGGAACATGTCCCAAGATTCAGCAGTTTTGGACTGGGACAGAAATTGAATTATTTATTATCAATTAGAGGTTGTCAGAGCCTTTGACACCACGTCGAGCTGGCATTGTTTGGTATCTGTATTAATGATCGTATAGATAAAAGCATGAAATTATTGGTTGGAAAGCTTTTATTCTAGGCTGAGAAGGCTAGTTTGCATACTTGGCTGGATGCTTCCCTACACTCGCTATCATTATGGCTCTGTTTAATCAAGTCAGTGTTGCCTGTGGAATTGCTTGCCCATAAATTGATGAATTGAGTGTAAGAATAATTCCTCCTAGATTGAACCCAGTTGTGACTCCCCTTGCCATCCCAGCCCAGCACATTTAGACTCTTCTGCTTTGGCTGTGGTCTGCTGCAGACCCTGGAACGATCTTTGTCACATCTGTTCTTTTCTTAGAAGAGCCATTTATGGATGGCTGCTGGTGCTAGGGCAGTGCTGGATGCTGAGCCTTTGTTCCCCCAGGTGAGGGGATGGAGCCCATAACCTCACAGGTGTTCCTGAGCTCTCTCACAGCTCTCTTGTGCACCCTTCTCTCAGCTGTGTCAGTCTTAACAATAATTTCTCTTATTGTGCTTTGGCACTCTGCAAGAAACCTCAGCTTAAGAGGGAGATCACATTACAGAGCAGCATAGTGTGGTCCCAGAAACGTCACTGCAGAAAGGGAAACTGTCATGGAATCAGAGGAAAGGAGCATGGAGAAGATGCTACTTGTCTCCTTGAGTGGCTGAGGAGAGAGAATGCTCATGTGAAATTGTCTCATCCCCGCATCTTCTCAATTTTGTTGCCAAGGTTAGTATAGCCTTAGTGGAATAAAGGAGGAAAAAACCCTTCTGAGGACACACTTGCACCATTTTTTGTAGCAAACAGATATTTTTTCTGCCTGCGCTCTGAGCTGCTGGAAGTTGTGTGCATTAGCTCTGTACAGAGCATATTACAGGATGTGATTTGGACAAGGTTAGAAGAAGTTACATGCTAGATCTGCAGAGAGAGTGGGAACTTTTCATATGATAACAACAATAATTCATAATTCCCTCACCAGTTCTACTCCCCATTGCAGTCAGTTTCCAGTGTCTTCTGAGAATTCCAGTTTCTTGAAATTTATGTAAATTTCTCAGTGGGATCACTGATCTGGGGTTTTTCTTCTTCTGATTTTTTTTCCTGCTTCACAGCACACTTATCAAAAGCAGGGTTGTCCTACAAGGAAATTTTTTGCATACACAACTTTTCCAGTTATTTCATTGCAGCAAAGGAAACTGGGACTAGAGAAAGAGAGAAGTTCTCATTTTACTGGGAAATTTTGAGATTTCAAAACCATTCCAGAGTGTATCACATTTTAGATCAAGCTTTCTTACAAAATTAAACTCTGAAAACATTTTCTTCTTTGGATCAGAGCAGTTCCTCTGATTTCAGTGTCTTTAAACTGAAAAAAATAGGTATTTTATAGAGCTTCATCTAACTTTTTATATAATGGTATTTTTTTTAAGCTTTTCTCAGCCATGTGCAGTACATTAAAAATGCCAAAATAGGCCTTTTTTGACATCATTTAAATACCTCATTGATTTTGTTAAACAGAGAGATCATAAAGTTTTTCAAAACAGTTGGGCTTCAACAAACATTTTTTCCCTTAGCATTCATCCACACACAAACACTCATTATCTAGACAAATATTTTAATACTATGTAACTCTCATTCTTTTCCAATTGGGGACTGTGTGGTAAGAAGTACCTCTTCCAGTGATCTCACTTGGAAAAGCCGAGGCTGCATGTATCCAACCTCTCAGGCTCAGCACTGACTTCCACAAAGGAAAGTATGCAGCTGGAATTCCTGGAACAGACCTCTCCTGAAGTATGTGCTTTGTATCAAAGATGCTATTTCTCAAGGAAAAAATAAACCAAAACAAAACAAAAGCCAAGCCAACCAAAGCCCAGTCCATAACAAGAAATCAACAAAAGTGAAGCCACTTTTGTTATAAATCAGCTTTTGTCTTGACTTGCAGAAGGTGCAATGGCCCCTTCATCTGCTCAAATCCTTCTACTTTGGGGGAAAAAAAAAAAA
>VYXF01004989.1:368825-391117 GCA_013397295.1 Polioptila caerulea
TTTCTTAAAAAAAAAAAAAAAAAAAAAAAGTGGAAATGGAGAATGTGGACTGTCGAGCTGCGGTATAATCCTGTGAGCAACCTTTCACAATCTGGTAGCGATGTTTCTGACTCCCAGCCTCCCTCTCCAAGAGCTGACAAGCAGCAGCAACTCTCAACTGAGGCGGACTTGGGAAATGACTAATTAAACAGTGATTGCAGGATTGCTTCCTGCCCTGGGTACAGACCACAAGGGCGAAGCTTCAGAAAGATGGAGTGGCTGCAGGAAGCGGTGCTGTGCATACTTCCACAATGGCGGCATTATGGAGACATGCCCCGGAGGCTGCCGGAGACCTCACTGAATGGATCCTGATACCATCGGGGAATGGAGTACCTGCTAGTTCAAAGCGAGCCTGAATGCAGGTTTTAATCCTTTCTGACAATTGTTGAGAGGAAATGGCCTTTCCTCTGACCTTATCGTTGTAAACAACAACTAGTCATCAGGTTTGTCCTGCTGAGGGAATAGTCAAGGTCTATGCAAAGATTTTACTTCATATTTTTTTTCTTCTCTGATTACAATGGTTTAATTCTCTAGACCTGAAATGCATTCTCACCCCTTAATATTCTGACTTCATGTACATTCTTTCTTAATTATTGAGTCCACACAGCTTGGCCTGGTTCAAATTAGCTCCTCGGAGCTCTGGGCAGGCATCCCATGGCCAGTTTCGGTACTCAGCCCTGTGGTTGTTTTTATGATGGGCTGTTGAGAGATGCCTTTTGCATACACCAGTATCCCCAGAACTGGGTGTGAGACAAGCTGACAAACTCTTCCAGCGCGACAGAGCTATTTTCACATTGGCCAAGAGGCAGGATGGGGAATTGCTGCTAGGAGCCATTAGTGTGGCAGTTTGGGTATGATAGAAGGATGCAAACACTTCTGGAATTGCAGAGGTGGGTGGGTTTATCTCTGTGGATTCGTATGGCTTTTAGAGCTAAGACAATACAGATGACAGAAGAAATGAGACAGTGGCTTTTGCTGCTCCTGGAGTTCAAGCCAACTGTCTGTAAACAGCTGGACAGAGCGACAATGCAGAAGAGGACTGACCTGCTGCACTGATACAGTTTGGAGTGATGAAATCCACTTCCCCCCAGATCTGTGCAGCACTTTGCCTCCGGCAGAGCCCCGGTATTGAGATGCACATCACGGTGCCACCTGTAAGCATCCCCTTCCGGGTTGCTGCTCATCAGGTGCTAAGTGCTGTAACAGAGATCAGCTGTCAGAGCCTTTCTGAAAGGGAATTCGCAGAGCCATTAGGGGGGCACTTCTGTGCCTGGTCATAGACCTTGGCAGGGTATAGGAGGTTACTGATGGCTTTGAATGAATGGCTTTTAAATTCCAGTGGAGTTTGTGGATAGCACTCACATGTCTGCTCTTTGGTCCCCTGTTCGAAGACAAAGAGCAAGCCAGAAGAGATTTCTCCCTTGCACTGCACAGCCTGGCTGATCACTGCAAAATGAGGGCTGGGCCACAGAAGTCAGTGTGTCTAAGCTCTCTGCAACTCACAGCTTTTTAAACTGAACTAAGGAACATTCCTTCCCTAGGTGAAGACGATGAAGATCTTTTCCCAGTTGACTCAGCTTAATATTTGCTTCTCCAGCTTGTAAAGGTTCTTGCTTCATGCTTGACAACAGAAATGTGGTGTATTTGCAGCAGGTGGAAGTCACTTTGTATAGGTCCAGATTTCTAATGAAAATCCTCTAAGGGTCTGCAAACGAGAACAGGTTAAAAGCCACTTTCCTTGGGTTTGTAGGAGTGTCTGAGCAGGCTGTGATAGGCTAAAGGGAAGTGGTGGGTTTTCGTAGAGAGGATGTCTGGTTTTCACAGCTATGAAGACCTGTGGCAACTTTGGGCTGTGTTTTGTATAACGTATTTGTGAGCAAAGAGAAAAGTCTGAACGCTGCAGAGAGCAACCTCTGAACACCACATACATCCTCTGCCAAGTGAATGATCAAGGTCAGGGTCTCAAGTGGTGAAGTAAACAGGGCTGGATCTGCCCTGTGCTTTCTCTCTGGCACCCACATGTGCTGTGGCCAAGAACATGCTGTACCCAAGACATGGGTTTCTCTGATTTTCATCAGAATGTGGGGCTGTGGGTGGAAGAGGGTGTTATAGTAAACATTTGCAGTCTGTCCTGTAGCCATGTGAAGTTGTTTTTCTTGCTCCATACCAAAATGAGTTGGAATCATTTTGATTCCAATTTTGTTCAGAAAACAACTATGCAAAGCTGTGGCACATGTGTGCCAGTGGGACTTGAATAAGTGGGAAGAATCTCAAGAAGATCTGATGTGATATGCCCAAAGGAATTTCCTTTCCTGGGGGTTGACCCCTGTGGCAAGGTTGTTTAATTAGGCTGCTGGGAGATCTGGGTGTGGTGTGTACTCCATAACTTGCAGGAGGCCAGCAGGTTGGTGGGACAGTACCACCATCCCTGATGTCTTGTGTGTGCTCTGTCCATCACCTGTGCACTGTCTGCATCAGGGTCACATTGTCACAAAACTGAAAGAAAGCCTAATTAAGGGAAGTATTCCCCTTTCAGTTGGGATGAACAGAGTATTTTGTGAGAGAAATGCTCTCTGTCCATCCCAGCCCTTCTCCCCTTTGAGATTTACTTGTTTATATGGTTGCAGGAGGTAGCTCTTCGCCTTGTTGTGGTATTACCTGTGCTAAGGAGGAACATAAAAAGCTCAAGCACTTACTGATTCAGTAGTGGGAGCTGTTTCAACAGTGATAAAATGGTGCCTCTCCCTCATTTATGGAATACCTGTCAGGTTTTCTCTTTCCACCCTGAGGTTCCCTTTAAGACTTTTTTAATTATTTCCTCCGCTTTATAGAGCTGTAACAAAGGATGAGTGGCTGGATCACTGTGCCAGCTTTACCTTAGTAAAAGGGCCCACAGACTGGCTGAAAGGGCTCCTGTCAGCAGGCTGCTAATTGCATGTGTCCATCAGCAGGTTGTCCTTCTACCAAAGAATGTTATCTTGAGATGAATCCATAGGCAGCACAGAAGGATCTTGTTGAGAGAGGCAGAGCAGGGAGCTGTAGAGTGCTGCTACTTATTGGGACGGTGTCCTCACAGCAGGTGCAGGAGTGAAAGAGCAGCACCAGCTCTGTGAGAGCTGCTCTGCCTTGCAGTGACCATGTTAAGAGGGAGTACACTTTGCTTTTCTTCCTCACAAGGGACCACTTGCATTGTGTTTTGCACTGCTTTGCAATATTTCTGGAAGTCTGCTTGGAATTCTGTGGGGAGTGAATGCTGCTTTTCCTGCTTGTTTTGTCCATGCACATTACACCATGCACTGTGTGTAAAGAAGAGCAATCTCTGTTTCAGAGCTTAATGAGTACCACAATGGACTGTCTTGGCAGTCTGCATACCTGAGGATTTTTTTTTTTCTGCATAGGAGCAGCCCATTTTGCTGTTCTGTAGAACCCCAGTTCTGGACTTGTCTAAGTTTTCTTGTACAGTTCAAATGTTACCTGTGGCATATCTTGAAAGCTTCTCGCTGAGACCAGGGAAAAGGGCAATTACTTAAAAATATTTGCACATGGTTAGACTTTTTTCTGATCAACTGAGAAATAATCACAATCACTTCCAGATTCTTTGACTCAAAGAAAGCATCACCAGAGCTGACAAGGTCTCATTCTCAATGTGTTATATATTGTAATTAGGATGTGTATTGCCATCAGCACCCTGAGACCTCAGGAGAACATGAGCTGAAGATTTTGCTTGTCTGCCCTTACTGACTGCGTGTGAGTCTCATGAATATTTTTGAGGCAGGTCAAATACTTGCCATTGCAAATCTACAGAGGCCTTAATGAAAGCAATCCTTTGAGCAGGAGTGAAGGTGGATTTCCTTACAAAAATGCTCAAGGACCGCCAGAATAAGTTTGAAGGGGTAAGTAATGTCAGTGGAGTTAGTTTTCTCTCTGAAGTTGTGGGAGGTGAGGTTCCTATTCATTCAGCTGCAGATTGGCACTTAGCACATGTCTGGGGGCAGGAAGAGCCAGGCAGGACTGGGACAACAGTGATACAGTCGATATGGAAATGGAGACGCTTCCCAAAGCAAGTTTGCTGATTATATGGCAGCAAACAACTTGGTGTTAAGGGGTAGGGTAGAATCCTTTTTTTTTTTTAGTAATTGTAATTATTTTTATTTAGAGGCAATTACATTGTTAAATGAACACATCATGGACATTATTAGCCATCAAAGCATCACATGTGATGCTGTGGGAAGGTGGGGAAAACAGTGAAACTGAGCCATGACACCCCCTTGATGCCTCCAGAATGAGGCAAAAGAAATGCCAACACTGCTGAAATTCAACTTTTGTGAAAAAGTGTTTGTAGGATCCTCTTTAACCTGCCTACACGGGTGTGCCTGAACCCCCAAAGGAGAGGGCTGGGTAGAGAAGTGGGTCGTAAAGTGCAATTCAGGTGGTGATGTTGGAAGAGGATAAGGCTATACAACCCATCCTTATCACTTCAGATCCTGACTGACAAAATACCTAGACCAATACTGCTGGTCCCACTGATTGACTGAGACAGAAGACTACTGAGGACCCAAGAGGTCCTGAGCTCAGTGTAAATCCTGGGAAGAGAAAGAGGTGTTGACAGAAGAACTTGCTGGAACAGTCTGGACCATCTGTGTATGAGCACTGAAAAGCCTGTGTTTAGCTATTAGTGTTTTTGGATGTTGAAAGTGGGCAGGGATTTTTCTGTGCTGTTGAACCATGGCTACATCCATGATTAGGACCAAGGTTCATTCTATTTCCTTCAGCTCATGCTGCCTTTCACTGACTTGTACTGCTGGAGCTCCTTTTCATGGTTTGGCTGGAGCTTGATGCTAAGCAAAACCCTGGGGAGATCCCCAATGTTGCCATGATCATTAAGGAAGCTCCCTCCTCCTCAGACACATGCAGGATCACTAGTCCTTTTCCTGCACTCACGGTGCTCAGAGGGCTGGAGCTGAGCTGCTGCAGCCCTGTCTGCTTGGGGATGGAGTTATTTACAGGAGGAGGAAGCATGTGTTTTGGTGGAAGTGTGGAGGAGGCAGATGTCCTGCCTCCTGTTCCTCAGCAACCAGGAGGTTTCTCTGTTCTTCAGGGCTACATACATTCAGCTAGACTTCTTTTTAAAAAAGAGAGTGAATAACCTCTCCTCTGGCCTCAGTGCAGAAAGCTTACCCCCAAACTCTCTCTCCTGTGACTTTGCTTGGTGATGCCCTCTAGCCGGGGAGGACCTTTCCTGTAAACTCCTGCACAAGAGGAGGCCTGTTGCTGTGAACTCTTGCATAGTAATTAGAGGAAACAACTTTGGGCTCCCACCACTGGTTATGCAACAGGGCTGGATTGTTTGTCACCACACAACCCAGCACGAGCACGCTGGTGCCTCTGTTCTGACACCCCTCCTTCACCTCCATCCCCTCTCTACGCATCTACTTTGCAGAGTGCAGAAGTTTCTGTCCCACAGTCAGCTCCGAGGTAAATCCTGTGTGGGACATTTCGAGGGGAATGGTAGCTCTGCAGCAGAAATGGCCCCAGTTTCCAAGGCAACTGTCCCCTCACCCTGTTTTGAACGCTGCCTCGTTCCCATAGAAAGTTGCCCGTTAGTCTCGTCAGCAGCTGCTGCAGGAGCACGCCACCTCCAGAGAAGTTGTCCTTCGCTGGACTCTTTATTCCCGTAATGAGCAGGCAGGGGCCAGGGGTGGCCTGAGCTGCAGCCCCCGAGCAGGGCCCTGGCGGCGCCCGGGCAGGGCGGCGCGTCCAGCATGGAG
This sequence comes from Polioptila caerulea, assembly GCA_013397295.1. Lineage (NCBI taxonomy): Eukaryota > Metazoa > Chordata > Aves > Passeriformes > Certhiidae > Polioptila > Polioptila caerulea. Next base: position 374,633 of record VYXF01004989.1, read on the forward strand.
CTGCCCTTGAGTGGGTGAGGGGGTGGTTGTGCCTTTCCACCTTCCCAGGGAGAAAGTGGTGCTTGGGGCTCCTGGGAGGTGCATGGAGCAGGAGCCTGAAGTGCTGATGGGGCTGCTTTGGGGGATTTTTTGGCGAGCGGGAAGGTGACAAGTGAATAAGAAGGACACGGCATTTTATTTAATTAGAAAAACCAAACTCCCTAAAACTAGCCTCCGAAGGGCCTCCGTTGTCATCAGTCGCACAAAGAGCTGTGACAAATGAAAGGAACTGAGCAGAGAAAAGGCTGCTTTCTCTTTGTGTCTCTTTCCCAGCTTCTGTTTGCTTTGCTGTCTCCCTTGCTCCCATTGATCAGGCATGTGGAAACATTCCTCCTCCTGCACTCCCATTGTGGCCGCCCGGTTGCCAGGCTGCCGTTGGCTTGAATAACTTCACTAAGCCAGGCCTCTCCAAAACCATGCCATCCGGCACGCTGGGTGCGGAGCCAGACACTGCCCTCCCATCCTCCTCCCCTCCCTCCCCCCTCCCCAGCAGCACAGGGGTGCAGTGGGAAAATGTGCCAAAGAACAAGGGAGGTAACGCGGAGCCCCAGCTGTCCCGATGCAGGGGAGAAGCACAAACTTGCCTAAGAAAATAGGGGCAAAAGGAGGGGACAATGGCCAGCCTGGGTTGCTGCCTTAAAAAGAAGGTGGGTGGTGGTGGTGAGGGCTGTTAGCCCAAAGTTTCTGAGCAGAGAGGAGACAAAATGGTACGTTTCCCAGGGATACAAGCTAGTAAAGTGCAGTGAGGTAAACCTCAGCCTTGTTTCCCGCGGAGGGGAGAGGTGAAGAGGACAAAACAGGAGGCAGCAGGCAGCCGGCTGGGAGCAATTCATGGCCAACTCTCGCTGGCTGTGCCACAAACACGTCCTTACAGCACACGGGCCACCTTGGGCCAAGCTTGCTACTGCTGCTGGCTTGTGCAGCACCTCTTGTTGAGGTGACACCACTGTCTGGTGCAGGTGACAGCTCTGGCACACAGTGTAGCTGCAGTCCTGGGGAGAGTTCACAGGCAGGCTGGAGACTCTACCCCTAGGACTTGCTCCAGCGATTAACTTGGGGTGGTTCTGATGCTGAAGACACTGGAATGGAGCACTAGCCAGTGGCCCAGGGACCTGGGGAGCTTGTGCTGTTGTTGCAGAGAGGCTTGCTGTTGTTGCACCCACCTGCAGTCCTGCTGCCTACAGCCATTATTATGCCGAATATGAATCTGGCCTATTGTTTTTTATGCTTTTTTACATCAGTGAAATAGCAATAAGCAATCTGTGCTTTCAGACGTGCTTTTGACTCAGCACGACTGGGGTTGGACCCTGCGATGGTGTAAAGCAGCCCTGGCCCATCAGCTCACAGCAGTGCCCGTGACCCCCATTGAGTGTTCCCACCGCTGGCGGTTGTGTCCCGGCGCTCTGGATCAGAGGAGCTGTATGACCACGGGCTGAGGCTGTGGCCAGGCAGAGGATCCTCTCCAGCAGCCACCAGGCCTGTCCACAGGGGTGGCCCCTGCATCCCAGGAGGTGGAGGGAGATGTCCTGGGGCAGCTGAAGCCTGAGCCAGGCTGGGTTTGCTTTGCAGAGAGGTCCTGGGTTTGCACTGGGTTTGTGCTCGTTTGAAGGGCAGGGACTGCTGAGCTCAGGTGATTAACATAACAATCCCGGAGCTCTGCCTTCATCCTGCGGCTAAAGCCTGGTTTGCTCAATCCAATTTCCAGCCTCTGCCCTTTCTTTAGCAGGCTAATTACAGCGGCAGGACAGTGGAAATGACCTTCTTAAAGCCACAGTGCCCCTCATCTACTTACCTGTCAAAACACTGGAGACGGAGCACTGGTATCATTCCGAGAAGTAACATGTTTAGATACAATGAGTGAATGTACCAAAGTGCAGAGCTCTTCCCTGAAGTTCCCAGTGGGAACTTGTGTGTTTTTACCAGTAGTGATGTGCATTTGTAAATGCTCTTCCCAAGCAAGGTCCACTGATCAGCAGAGCAATGGAGGTGCAGGTTTGTTCAAATTTAAAGAAGAGTAAGTGTGCACTATTACACTGATAAATGTGCAAATGCTATCATCTCACACAGAAACCTGTGAGGGCACTGGGCTGGAAAGCTTCTGCAGTGCTGGCTTCTCTCATTAGTCATCCTAGCCTCATTCTGTCTGTAACACGGAGTGCCTGGCTCCAGTGCAGCTCTGGCCTCCTCCTGCACAAACTTGGATGTGGCCTGTGGGCCCATAGAAGCTGTGAGTGCTCTGGTGATTGGTCCTGCAGGTACTACAGCTCTGGCACGGGCTGGAGCCAGAACCTGTGTGTGGAGCCTGCCTGGGGGCTGGAGCTTCAAATGAAGCAGCATGAGAAGCTGCACTCTGCAGGAAACCCTTGAGTTCAGCACGCGATGCTGATGTGGCCCTTGACAGAGCAAAGGATGGGTGCTCCCAGCGTCCTTCCAAGGGCTTGTCCATTGGAGCAGAAACAAGTGATTTCCAAGGATGGCAGGGCTTGTTTCTGTTTGAACATTCTGACAAGCTTTGTGAAGATCTGTGCTGTAGATGGCCTTTGTATTCTTGAAATTATATCAGCAGCCATACAAATCAGCCCCTTCCCAGAGGATAACAGAAAGTAAAAGTTTGTGCCTGACCAGTAGCTTGGCACAGGATACTTCTGTTGTGGTCCTGTTGAAATTGTCAGTGGTACCTTGTTAAGGCTAAGTTTTGCTTAGAATTGGCTTCATTTTGTGATTTCAGTACTCAAAAAGAAAGAGGCAATCTCCTGGTTGTGGGAGGGCCTGTGAGGTGAAGCCAGTCTAATCGGTGGAGCAGCTGTAGCTAAAGTGCTTCTGGAGCTGAAAGGATGGTTTTGCTATCTCTCCTGCTTGGAAAGGAGGAAATATGGTGAGTATCGTGAGGCTTAATGTAATGAAACAGGCCAGGAATAAAATTAACTGGATAACTGATACAGATGTGTCAGTCACACTTTGCCCCAAAGCCACTGCTGATTGCTGAGATACCTGTCCCGTCAGGCATTGAGAAGAGGTAGCAAAACAATTTTCAATTCATGGCAGTCTTGGAGACCTGCTGCACACAGCAAATTTGATGCTGTGATAACTGACACTGTTTGTGACAGACAAATCTGTGGCTTGTGTAGTGAAGCAGTTCAGAAGTGCCTGCTGTCGCATACCAAGAGGTTGTGGAAATGGTACTTGCTAGGAAATATGTTGCAAGAGGATCCCAACTCCCAAAGGTGTCTACTGAAAGCCATAGGACACCAGTGAGACATTTGAGAGTACTGAGAGTTGTTGTTTTTTTTTTCCCCTGTTATTTTTCTTTCCAAAGGCATAAATGGTCTGGTTCTCTTGAAAGTTACAAAATAGGGGATTCTTGAGAAACAAGGTGAAATCATGAAAACTAATACTCCAGCACTGAAGTATAAACTAAACATATCTGAAAGAGAAGAAAACAATTACAGGAAAGGCTGTTACTAGCAAACTGCAGGGAGGAGGGCAAATGCATCCAGGACTACAAATCTAGGATAAATATAGGGAGCAGTCTTGGAGGCATGACCTTGCCCATCCTTACAACAACAGTCTTTTTTACATTTTGCTGCTGGGAAGATAGTAACAGGAGTTGTTCTATCTCTAGCGTGGAATGCAGGGTTGGAGGAAAACAGTACCATTGCTTAGTCCTGTGCAGAGTGATGTGGCTTTCCAACAGAGCAGTGTTTGGAACTATGCACAATAACATGGACTCACCCATGTTACTGTTGTTGATGGAGTGTAGCTGGTTGCTTCAGGTGAGTCAGATATAATTTGAAATCATGCTGGGAATTATATGGAGTATTTAAAACCCTTAAGATAAAAACTGAAATAAATCTATTACCCATAATGCAGGTGTGCTCTGAGAGGAGACAAGCTGAAGCACACAGGAAACATTTATTGAAAAGGAAAAATAATATCTCTCTAATAGGATTTTTTTTGTTTGTATTTTCCTATGTGAGCTGTCCAGAGGAGACTTCCTTGTTGGAGGAAAGCCCTGCTGCTGCGGAAGGGCAGGGCTCTCGTGGGTTGTCACTGGTCAAGTGGTGACAGTAGGCAGCTTGGCAGAGTCTGCATGTAGACTTTGGAGTATTAAAAATCAAGGCAAGTGGTGTTAGCTCTTCTCCATGTGTGGTTAAATGCTTTCTCTGTAGCTGGTGCCAGGCACTGTTGCGGCCCACTGCTCACAAATGCCTTTGCCAGGTGGAGACCACGTCTGCTTTTAGCTGGAGTTAAGGACCAAATGAGGCTTCGTTTTCTGTGTCACTTCTAAATGACACTTAGGCTCCTCTTTCAGGCAGGAGGTTTTGAAAATTGAATCCTATGACACTTTCAATGGAGGAATTCACCAATCTCTTTTTTCCCCTGTGCTCTGAAATACATGAATAACCTAAGTGTATGAGAGCTACTCTGTACCACAGCTATGTCAGTGGAGGATCTTGTGTTTCCTTCAGATTTCACAACACAGTAAGTTACTTGGATCAGCCAGTCTCTCAGAGAGAAGCCACCATGGGAATGCTGTTTTCAGCATCCCACACTGTCCTCGAACAGAAGTCAGAGACCTCCTACTTGAGTTTGTGTAGTAATTGGCTGCAGTGCCACTGTTTTAGTGCCATGGTGTCTACAAGCAGAGATCGTGCAGTCTAATTTTGTAATGAAGAATTATAATAAAACAGTAGGCAGTGCTTCCTGCAAAAAATATCTCCTCTGTGTGGCTTTGTACAGGATAAACTGTCTGGCTTAAATATAGAAACAGTGTTTCTTCTGTCAGAAACTCTAAAAGAAAATGCATTTGAGTTGGTGTTTGCTGGCAGTGCATTTGGTATGTCATTCACTTACCTATCTAAATTCCAAGTGTAGTAGTTAAATCAACATTAATTCATTCTCCCATGATGTATTGGACTGATGGAAATCATTACACATTTGTGAGATGTGTGTTCCACACCACAGCAGAGCAGTTGTCTGTCAGGGTCTGGCTCGCAGGTACCCAGGGTCCCTTCTCTACACTGGGCAGCGTGCTGAACTTCCTGCAGCGTTGCCTGTGCAATCTCCTTAGCTCCTGGTTACTCCCTTTCTTTTTCACTCACAAGGACCTTGAGTCAGCTACGTCTGTGGCAGGCTTTTAGTAACAAAACTTCTGTTTGAAAAGTGCTTTGTCTGGCAAAGCAAGCAGCAGCTCTTGTGAGGTCCTTCCAAGCAGGTTTCTCTCACTGCTCTCATTCCCCTTGCACATGCACCATCCACCCCATACCCATCCCTGGATTTGCTTGCTTCCTTCTGGTGATTGACTCTGTTATTTTGGAGCACAGGCTTACAGAGCCAAGATAGAGGATCTCCAAGGGAAGTTTTAAATGTTCAATAAAAGAAGGAATGCAGGGAGAAAAGAAAGCACCGACTCGAATGGCATCATTCTCTTACCCGCATCCCTTTGAGGTTCTCCTGTCTTCCCTGCCTGCGTGTGACCTCCCTCCTCTTCCAACCAGGCTCTTTCTTTTTTCAGTCTTCCTCCTGCCCCTCACCCTCCTCATTCATTGATCTCCCTTTAGGCTTTATTAGTGACTCTCCCTCCCACCCTTTCTCTCCCTCAGTTTCTCTGATTCTCTAACATGAGACAATTGAATGAGGCCAGACTCCTCTAAGCCGAAGCTGGGGGTGAGAGGGAAGAGGCGTAAAGATTTAATGATATTGCCTCTTTAAGGAATCCCTAATTCCTAACACCCATCTCCTCCCCCACCTGAGAACCAATTAAAACTCAATGAATTCAAGTGGAGGCTTTTGTGCATCACATGTGCTTGACTAACAAAGCCTTCTCCATGCTGGAATAAAAGCTTCTATTCAGCAGCCAGTTTGTTCTAATTCAAATCACTTCCACTCCAGCATCCTCTCCTTCCTTGCTGCTCCTGAGTTCCCAGGCTGGGCTGCCACCCGCACAGCCCTGCCCAGAGCTTCATGCTCCACCTTGCAGAGTCCTACTTTGGTGGCAGTGAAGCAGAGGATGGGAGGTGACCTCCATGTGGTTAACTGGGCAGTCCATGCTCATCGTGTCCCTGTTTCCAGGAGCCTCCTAGGCTGGGGATGAGCCCATGTGGTGCCCTGCAGGAGCTCCAGCTCTGGGAACTGTCTGGAAAGGATCTCTTGCTGTGCCCTTGGGAAACAGCTCCTGTGTGCAGAGTCCTCTGTGTGTAGACAGAAAATTATCTTGTCTGTGGGCAGAGCTCAACCTTCCTTGAAATAAGTGAAAACCCTCTCCTTTTCCTGTTGCTGTAGGGGTCATGCAGATGTAGTGGCACCTGAAGTAGCAGGGGAGTCCAAAAGCACGAGAAGTCTAAGTGAGTCCAAGTAGTTTGTACTTTCATCTTCCTCAGGGTATAAATTGCATTACCTGGGAACCTGAGGGTAACTTCTGTCCTTTATCGTGCCCTGAAAATGAGTTTGGATAAGGTCATCTGGGGGATAGAATACATTTCATGCTATTCAACTTCCAAATTTAAAAACCTCACTTGAAAACTTTGCAGCTGCAGATCTGGAGCTTGGGTGACTTTAAGTAGGGAGGCAATTCTCTGTCCAGATGTTAGCCAGGTAATCTTCCAGGTGTAAAACAGGCTCTGCTCAGAGCTTCTGCCTGTCCTTTACTGGTAGCAAAGCTGTGTGCATGACATTAACTGGGTTATCTTTTCTCTGTTCTTGCAGCCTCCTATTTGTAGAGATACTTCTGGATTTTTTTTGCTCTTGTGAGAGATTTCTGGTAGAAGCAGGTTGAGCGCTTTGCTCATCGCAGTGAGGTTTTTACTCCCTCTAATCTCTCCTGGGAGTGAGCTCCAACATTGCAGGCCAGCTGCCAAGGCAGCTATCTGCTCTGCTCCAGAGCCTTGTTCTGGTGTATGGCAATTCCATTGCTCCTGAAACTCGCGGTTTCCTCAGGGAGTCAGGAAGGAGATACCCAGCTCTTGGGTAGCTGGGACCTGTCCCACAAAGAGCTCTGGCAATTGCAATGAGCTCTTGGAAGCTGGCTTCATATTTCTAGAGGCACCAATGCTTAGAAGAGTGGTTTGGGTGTACAGGCAGTTAAGAGAACTGTCATGTCTGACAACAGAAATATTGTGTTTTGAACTCATCTGTAGTTTGTGGTGCTGGGAATTCCTCCTGCCACACTGCTTTGCAGCTGTCCAGCATGGCAGGGAACAAGTGTTAACACACCTCAGGGTGTGTTGCAGTCTTCTAGTCAACTTTTGTGAAAGTAAGATTTGAACATCCCTTAGAGGGCCTGTTCTTTGTTGTAGCTGCGATCTCTCGGATTTTACTAACAGCCCCAACTCTGGCCATCAACTAGAGCTGAATATATTTTACTGTTCTCAAAAAGTATGTTTGGGTCTATATTTGTCTGTCTCACTCGTGTGTTTATAGATTGGGACATGGAACCTTCCTTTGATATCAAAAACCTTTTACTATTTTGAAAAACTGCACCAATCTTTCATTTTTTTTTCTGTAAATTGGCCTCTTTTGGCAGTAATGTGCAGAGTTAAAAATAAAAAAAATGTGCTGTGGATGGATTTTCCCTTAGCAAACCTGGTCCTACATCTACATAAATGCAAAAGAACATGGACTGACAATATGCAAAATGCTTGGGGTGCTCAGACTAACACATAAATTGTAAAGGACTGTTCATTACATGACAAGTTAATTTCAGGTAATGCCATATGGTATCATGACAGTAGAATCTCTGTCCATCAGTATGGTGAAGGGGAAGATCAGAATCAAAATCAGTTTTTCTATTGAAAAGATCCTACTTTCCCTTGAGTTAGAGAGGACTGGTTATTTGGGGAAGATAAAAGGTATTTCCCTTTACAGCTTTGAGTTATTTTCTGCAACATGTTCTCTCTGAAGATCTTGAAACTTTTCTTTTCTTTTGTTTTGTTTTGTTATGAGGTAAGCAGAAAACCCCTCGGTTTTCAAGCAGTAAAAGGGAGTTTCCTTGGCCCAAATCACCTGGCCAGTTTGTGAGAAAGAGGTAGGAGCAGCACAAACAATTTACGGCTTTACTGAAGAGCTGGCTCCTCTGGAGCCTCCTGTGGGATGGAGCACCCGTGTAGCAGCGCTCCAGGGTGGGGCCTGACAGTGCTGCTGCCTGCAGGGCCTGGCACAGCTCAGTTGGTCCCTCGGCCTGTCTGTAATAAACTCGGTTCATTGAAGAGAGCAGAAGATCTGAGCTCCTGGGGTTGTGAGGCTCAGTGGGCAGAACAGCCCCTTCCTTCATGATGCAGCTGAACTCTCCCTGTGTCGAACACTGACCTTCGTCTCAGGGGCTCTGCACTTTGTTCCTGTTTCTTGTTAGTGAAATGAGTTTGATGGTCTCAGACTTGCTAGTAAATGGTCTCTACTTCAAAACAAAGTGCAGCTAGTTTGGCAGGAGAGTCCCAGGTCTGACCTGAAACTAAATTACAGCTGACCCTGAGACAGTGAGGCCCCTCCAGGTCAGGGACAAGGGCATTGTCAGGACACTGGGAGCTTGCACTGTAATTAGCAGCAAAGGTATCAAATACCTCTGTTTCCAGCATTCCTGTCCTTAAAGCAACACAAGCATAAAATCTTTAAATTTCCTACTGCAGCCTCACTAAAAACAAACCAAAAGGGAAGTAAGGCTGAACAAACTTCTATTGATTTGCTTTTTCTCTGTAAATCCCTCCCCATCTCACACTGTCTCCCACAATCCCTTGTTCTCCCAGCATTTGGGAGTGAACTTATCAGACACTGCATTGCTTTCAAGGCTCCAGAACGACCAACACACTTGGGCATGCTTCACCTGACACCAGGAGTATGTAAGAGCAGCTCTCCTACTTCAAAAACTTGTTTTACTCCAGAGCTGCCCTACTAGCAGCTGTCTGTTCTATTCCTGGGTTTCTTCAAACACCAGAAAGGCCCTTTTAGATTCACCCTTAAAAATGTGATTTAAATACAGTTTCTGTTACAGGAACATTGTACCATGTGAGAGAGCAAAACACTCCTACTGGTTTCCTGGGTGTCTAGCAGAGTGCCAGTAAACAGAGGCCAGGGTGCATTGCAGCTAAAAACATAGAGAAGATATAAATTACTGAGCCTTATGCTTTCGACCTGATCACCTGTGCCACTGACAAACCCAGACCTTGTGTGTGCACCATGGGACACCACAAGCTTGTTTTGCAGAAAATGATGTGTGCTGAGAGCTTTCCCAGGCCTTCTTTGGAAGAGGAATGTGTACTCATTTCCAGCTTCTTGACTCAAACATTTAAAATCAGTGGGAAGTTTTGGAAGATGCCTCATTATTTCCATCCATCACAAGGGAGCAGTTTTCAAACCCCAAGGGTGTCTGTGAAGCAGTAAACCTGGTTACCTCTAGAAGGGAAAGGCTAGAGCAAGGCAGGACATACTGCAAAGGGATTCCAAAAACACCCGTGTAATCAGATTACAAGTCCAGTGAGTCAAGATGTCTTAAACCAGAGTGTGATCCCTCTATTTCACGTGTAACTCGTGAGAGTCCTTTCTCCTGATGTCTCTAAAAAGGCACTGATCATTCCTGCAAAAAGGAGTGCAGAATTGCTCATTGAATTATTGGGAATATGGCAGGGAGATGGAACTAAAGTCTTAAACACATTTTTGTCTGAGCCTTAAGCGTTTTTTAATGTTACTATACTAATGTTACTTTATTGTTTAAGTTACTATTCTCCATTTTGATTCCTGTATCTGACAGAAACTTTGAATTGTAGAAGTTATTGTTTCATTCATACTGTTACTAAAGGGATGGTTTCAATACACATTTCACATCTCCACTGTGAGAGAGGTTTTGTGCTGCTCCTCCTTTTGAAGGAGTATCTCCATGTTTTCTGTCTTGGCCTTGTGCTAAATAATGCCTTGGCCAGCTACTTCAGAGGGAACTGGTCCTTAGCTCTTGCAGTGCCTTGGGCACCAGCCAGCTGGGAGCTCTGAGGAATAGTTTGTGAATCACTACTTGCTTGCTCCTGGTGGGAAAAGGGTCAGTGACTCAGTTTTACTGTTTTACTTCAGCTCATGGAACTGCATGGGCATGAGGTACGTGGAGAAATTTGTGCCTGGAACAAAAAAACACCCCGCCAAACAAGCAAACAAACAAACAAAAATCAACCCCAAAAAAACCTCTCAAACCCACCAAATAAAAGAAAATGGCATAAGGACCCTAAGGTAGCAAAATCAGCCTTGAGGGAAATCCACAGCAGGCAAAGGCGTGAAAAGATAAATGCTTAAAGGCTGTGAAAAGTGAGAAAAAGATGGGCAAGAATGGACAAGTAGCAGCATGAGCAAAGTATTTCCCACTAGACTTTGAGCAGTGCAGAATGAGAGCTTCTCTTCAATTAGAGGTCAGCTGGCAGGGTGTGTGGGCAGGGGAATCGCTGTGTCTTGGGACCAAAGAACAGATTTTGAGCCTTTTCTAGTTCCAAACACATTTAAAAACTGGTGAAGGTTGTTGAAATTGGAGCATTTAGTAACAGCCATCTCGTTTCACATTCCCTAGGCTGGAGGGATTGGGAGCCTGTAAGCCTGAGTGAAGATGTGCCCTGGGGTGAGGGAAGCCCTCCCTCTCTGCTGGACACCACTCCTACTCCAGAGCATCTGTGCTGGGTGCAATGCTGTAGAAAAACAGTTCTGAGTGTAACACACACTGGGTGAGTTTGTGCCTTGCAGTAGCCTGAACTACAGCAAACAGAATGGCCAGAGAAGGCTGACCACAAGTGCACCTGGACCCTGGCAGCCTCTCGCCTCCCTTCCCCTTCAGCAGGGAGGAGGCTCAGGCAGCAGTGACGTGTACAGAGCAGCTAAGCCTCTCCTGCAATCTGAGGATGGGAGCTTTGCCTGGGAAGACACTGGTGTCCGTCTTGATTAGGATGTGATGCCTGATGTAAGTCATGTGACAAGTACAAACAAAATACCTTGGCAAAACCTTGAGGAACCAGGACAGGCTGAGCTGCTTAGGAAGATTTACAGTGTGTATTTCTGTCCTGTATACTTGCCTTGGTCTGAACCTTTCTCATCTCAGGAGCTCCAGCATGCACCCTTGATTTTAAAGATACTCTTTTTCTGTTCTTTTCTCCAAATAATCTGCAAACCTTCTCAATGTTGTGCTGTTAAGTTTAACAGTTACTTAGCCCCAGTTACTTTCCACCATCATAGTACCTGAATGCTATAATGTCATCCTCTGAGAAGTGCTGTTGGGATTTGTGGAGCAGAGGTCCCATCATCTTAGATTAGAAAATAAGTCCTGAAGAAATGGGGGAGTTAAAAGCCAGTACAAGTGCTATAGCAGAGGTAGGAAATCGATTATGTCCTGAAAGAGGGGGGATGAAGAAACAGCTTCTGCTTGCTCAGCTCCTGTTCATGTGTTCAGCCAAAAGTTCTCTGTTTGCTCCTCTGAGTGCTTCCTTCTGGTGCTACTCTGGGATGGTGCCAGGACCCAGATTTCTGCCTCCTGCAAGCATCTCAGCAGGGAATCCAGTCCTCCTGCTGAGCCCTGTTCTCCCCTTGTTCCTCTATGCTCTTGGACTCCACCTTCTTCCAGGCAGATTTTAGAGGTCCTTGCCATGGTGCTGACTTCATCCCCAGATTAATAATTCACACATGCGTCAGACCTGCAGAGGAGGTGCAGGCCCATGGATAGTGCAGCATCACTGCCTGAGGAGCTGCTGCTGGAGGCCCAGCACACGGGGCAGCCAGGCACCAGTGGTGCCACTGCAAGGGGACACTGGAAACGCTGTGGTGGCTGTGGTGGCGTGTTTGGGGCTCACCCTGCTCCTCTTCCACTGGGATGTGGGATTTTATTTTAAATTCAGAACTTTAATACTTTCTAAAAATGTTAATACAGAAATGCCTTTTGTATAAGGTGTCTGGCAGCTCTCAAACCTGACCTAGAACTTTTCCTGTTACCTCTCTTCGCCCAGCTCTTTCCCAGATGCCTTCTCAGTCCTGGTGGTATTTGGCCAGCCTGGGCCCATGCTGCACTGTTACTTGTCCTTATGTGAACCCATGGACCAAAGCCTTTAAATTTCTCTGTTATTCCTCTTCTCTAGGCTCCATCTATGCATGTAATGTGCAAGAACAAAATAAAATAGGATGTAATCACCAAACTGACATTTGTTTAATTTTTTCTTAAATATTTCCATGAATGGGAATTCCCTGGCCTTCCTGACTTCACTCTCCCATCTTCAGCCATCCTCATAGTTGCTAGTTTCTCCTGATACCTAACATTTCTCTCTTTCTGTGTCAACTAAAACTTTTGCCTTACCTTCTGTGAGCACAAGAAACGATATAATCAATCTTCTTTAAAAGAGTCCAGCACACCTGGTGGATTTTGGTTGCATCAATCCTCATCTCTCTTTTCTAATGGTGGAGAAATGAGTCCCTCTGTATCCCACCATGGGAAGTTCTGAGCTTCCAGGTGAGGAGGGGAAGAACAGGAGGCAATGCTCTGCTTCTCAGCTGGGGAAGAGCCTCTTAACTAAGAAAAGTCCCTTTTCCATAGGAAGTGGAGACTGGGAAGGGCTTAGGTAGGAGAAAGGGTGGAGGAGAAAGCAGTGACTGATGGAAGGCTGGGACAAATGGTAACTGAGAGGTTAGAGGGAAGGAGGAGCTCAGGGCACTTTTGAGGAGAGGTCTCATTTTTCAAATAAAATGTTGCTTTCAGTCACTTTATATACAATCTTTGCAGTATTAAAAAAAAAAAAAAAAAGTTAATGGGTAATGAAAACATTTCCATCTCTTTGGGGAGGGGGCATTCCTTGCAGGCTGCTGCTCAGAGTGGCACCTGGGCTGGTGCAGTGCTGGGCACACTCCATGCATGGAACAGCTCCTCTGTTAGAGCTTAGCAGCCAGGGCTTCCTCCCTCGTTTGCTGGACTGATTTAGATAGGATCATGGAGACTAGACGCCACGTAGTAGTTTTTAGAGTTTGTAGAGAGGGAGAATAGCAGGCAGGGCTCTCTGATTTTTCCCTTAGCCATCATTTCCAGGACAGCGGGTGGAAGCCTGCAGTCTCCTACTGTCCTTCAGAGACCTCTCTGGTTTTGCTATTTTATGCTGAATCCCTACACTGAATTTACTACGCTGCAAGTTCTCTTGAAGCTTTATTTTTCATCCCCTGCAGATTTCTTTCCCTTTTTTTCCCAGTGAGGCTCCAATCCCTCTTGCTGCTTTGTGGTAATTGGGGTGGTCTCCTCCTCTTCCCTCCTTCACTCCTTTTCCTGTTATCCAAGTTGTCCATACTTACTCTTCCTATCCCCTTTCTCCTGCTCTTTATTAACACCTATGTTTCCCTTGCTGCCACCCTGTTCCTCTTCTGTGTTCCCACCCATCCTGTTCTTCAGTGCTCTGCACCATGTAAACAGTTTTCTCCCCCATGAATCTTGCTCCCTGAGGTTTCTTATATGAAGTAAAGAAATCCTTGGTGCATTTGCAGTCATTCATCTCTTCCTATTGCTGACTCTGTCCCTCACCCCCACCTGAGTGGAATCTAAATAATTTAATTTCCCTAAATAGCTCCTCTCTGCCTGTGTGCCTGACTCTTGCTCCAAGCTAGCTCCTGCCAGGCAGGTGGTTGCTGGAGCAGTGGGTTCACTTCGAGGTAGGCACCCCTGGCTGCCTCATGCATGGGCTAGCAGGGTTTTGCCATCAGCCTTTCCAGAGGGTCAGCATCCTTCCTAAAGCAGGAGTGAGAACCAGCAGAAGCCACTGCCAGAGCCAGGCAGTGCCCCCAGGCTGCCTATGGAGCCACAGTTAATACCTTCCAGGTTTGCATCTTCAGCATCCTAATGCAAATATTACAAAAAAATATTTCAATTCCAGCTCAAATTTGTTTATTAACTGTCCAAATGAAATGAAAAGTGGAACTTTTTATAGTTCCTGACTGCCAAAACCTCCCAGCTAGAGACAGGTTCCCTTAAGCTTTATATGATGAGGGAGGAAAAGAGGCGGCTGCTCTCCCTGACCCTCCCCTAACCTCCACTTTTTGGAACCTCCCTCTCACCATGAATAACTCCAGTGTCTGCCACTGGTGCTGGGCAGAGCTTTGCCAATCATCCTCCTCAGCAGGAAGTGGACATGATTTTGATAGTGTCACTCTACCACACATGAGACACTGAATAGCAGCAAGAAAACTGAGCAGTTTTGTTAATCTCGCTGGTGTTTGGCAACCTCTCAGCAGCAGCCACAGAGGCACTACAGCTGTCTGTCTGCAGCCACAGGAATACAATGATGCATTATTTTATATTCACAGATCATCTTTCCAATCATAAGGTCTGGAATGTTTTAGATATTTACTTCTTTATGAGGAAAGCTTCCTACTGTCACTAATCAGCAGATTTTTCAAGACCCACTGTCCTGTGCATTACAGAGATAAATGAATTGATACTTACAAAGCACTTTGGGGTCCTAAGGTGGAAATACAAAATATCATGTGTATGTTTTGGAAACAACCTTGGAATAAGTTACATGGTAGCTTACTGTGTCATTGCCAGTGATGCAAATCCAACCACATCCTCCATCCAAATCTTCCTGAAGGCTCAATTTTTTTTCCTCTGATCTGCACTGATGTTAACTCACATTGATCCTGTTCTCCCCACTCCAATATTATTTTGGTGGAAAAAAAGTGAATAAAATAATAAACATAAAAAAAGACACAATGAAGCATTTTTAAAGTGTCTCTCAGGGTGCTCAACTTGTACTGTCTTAAAAATAACACATTTAAAATTATAGTAATGCACTGGTAGCAAACTAAGAGATGTTATCCTTTACTGAGTCCAACACTGAGCTTCTGTTTCTTTTTTTTACACCCTCTTTCTTGTTTTTAATTAGCATTAGCAGTGGTTGGGCAATTATGGAACATAAATATGGTTCTTGAAATTGTTAGTTTCTCCATAAGGTATTTGCCCTTCAAATGCGAGAGAGCAGGTGCCAGGAAGGAGCAAAACATCAGTGAGTTTGGGCACTGTGGCAGCTCTGGTAGCCCAGCTTAGTAGTCCAGGTTTCTCAGGATATGCAAGGGGAGATGGCTGGGATGCTGCCTCAGCACTGCTGCTGCCACTGGCTCTGCACTCCTGCCTGTCACTGCCAGCTGCAGTACCACCTCTGCATGTCATTATTTATATTTCCCTGCTGCCTCTCAGGGCACCTCCACCCAAAGTGATGACTTCAGCCCTGTGGAATGAAGAGTAGGTTATTCTGGAGAAGCAGCTCAGCCTGGACCGGTGGCAGCAGGAGCTGGGATGCTGCATAGCTCAGTTCCCAGGGCAGCTACCAAGTCTCTGGTGCTGAGTGTGTTGCTGTGCCCGAGCACAGAGCCAGGACACAGGACAGGATCCTGAACCAGCTCAGGAAATGGGGGAGGGTGAATGGTGGTTTGGCAGAGCTAATGGGCAGAGAATGAATTTAACTCAAAGTTGCAGTCTGTGTAACAAAAGATACTATTACAAAATATTGTTAAAACAAAGGTGTAGTGGTTCCTCTCCAGGAAGGAGAGGATGTGTGTTGGGATGTGGAAAAAGTCATGAGAGAAGGGGAAGAAAGGTCAAATGAGGATGGCACTGACCTGAGCTGTCAATACATTGCTTTAGGCAGTGAGAGGGCACAGGGGGACCCATGGTGGAAGGAGCAGAGCCAGGGATGCCTGTGGGGAGTATTTGGCTGCACAATAGCATGTGTCTAGAACCCAGTGATACACCCTCTTGCTATGAGAAGGGGTCACAGCACTGTCACCAGAGGTTTTAAGTACTGCTCTGTTCTGATATGCCACAGATGCAAACCAGTGCCTTCTCCCAGAGATATGCTTGGTGCAGCCAGGCAAGGTTTCAGCTCTGTTCTTGACTCCAACTTCACAGGTATTTTATTTGTTCCTCGCTGAGCTCCTCCAGCCACCCGGGCTAGGTTGCCCAAGAGCAGAGGCGGAGTGCACAGACCTGCTGGAGAAGCAGCATGTGAATGAACTTGTGTGGCACTGGAACTCGAATGGAGCTCGGCACGAGTCTGTCAGCCTGAATGAGCAAGAAACTGCGCGGTGCCTTGGGGACCAGCCTACCCCCTTCCCAGTGAGCCACGGGCAGAGGAGAGCGGCTGGGCTGTGCATACCTGGTGCTGCGGGGCTCCGCGGTGCCCCGGCAGCAGCTCTGCCCCGGGTCCTGCAGCCTGGGCACTGCCGGGGCAGCAAGCGGCGAGGCCGGGAAGCCCCTGACCCCTGCAGGGTCCCCGTGGGCTGCCCGGGGGCACAGAGGTACCAGGGCTCCGGGAAGGCGCCTCGACTCCCCACTGCCCGGCCGGGGTCCCGGGCTGAGCAGGGCAGTCCTGGTCCCGACCTGGAAGCGCCCTCGGCGGCGGCGAAACACCAGGAGGAACAGGGCCGGTGTCTCCGGGTCCGCCGCAGCGAGCCCGAGCGCACCGGGCC
>VYXF01004989.1:391919-423252 GCA_013397295.1 Polioptila caerulea
GGGCGGCGGGGCCGGGCCGGACCGGGACGGGACAGGACACCTACGGTGGGTGCTGTGCTTGCAGAGGGCTTGCGGGAGTACTTCAGCCAGTTCGGCGAGGTGAAGGAGTGCCTGGTGATGCGGGACCCGCTGACAAAGAGATCCAGGTGAGAGGCCGGGCCCGCGCCTCCCTTCGCCCCCGCCGCGGCCCGACCGCCACTTTAACCAACTTTCTCTCTTCTCTCCGCATCCCCTCTTCTGCCTGGGCTGCGGGGCTCAGGGGCTTCGGGTTCGTCACGTTCATGGACCAGGCTGGCGTCGACAAGGTCCTGGCCCAATCCAGACATGAACTGGACTCCAAGACGGTGAGATGACTTCTCTCATCTCAGGGGTGCATTTGCCGGCGGAACGGCTGTGCTCGGAGCAGCCATCGATTGTAGTGTTTGATTTCCAGTTAGAGGTTGTAAACTATTGATTTCTGATACGGATCGATCGTTCTCTTTTCTGTCCCGCTTGCCGGCGGCTAGCCTAGCTGCCGCCCAAGCACCGGGCTCACCGTGTGCCCATTCCTGGTGTGGGTCTGTGGATCCTGGTGATGGTTTTCATCTCGCCCGTTGGTTGTAAGGCCCATCCGGGCAGTGACTGTAGCCCTCTGGAAGCTGGGACACCTGAACACCTTTGGGATGAGGATTTGCCCGGGAAATAAGATGTGGCTGCGTCTGGAGAGAGGGAAGCCGCCCTTTCATTCTGTGTGCTGCCGAGCACTGATCTCTCCTCAGGGGTGCTGTTCCCCAGCGCCCAGGCCCTGCTTCCCTGGCCATGGTGGCCTGTGCATCTCTCCATCCTGGCAGAGAGCCCTCGTTCTGTGCACCCCAGAGACTCTGTTGTGGTTTTCCCAGGTGAAGTTTTTGTAACAGTCGTGGAGGTTCAGGACTTTATTGTCTCCAAGTGTGGCCAGTGCCTGTCCATGTGGGCCACTACCGGCCGCTTGGAGTGGCTGCGGCTCCAGCCCTCACTCTGCAAGTCTGGGTGATGAGGAGCCCCAACTGGGCCAGCAGAAAGATTTGGTGGTTCACTGGACTAGTGATGTAATGTGGTGGGTCCTGCCTTGTGAAACTGTGGTTCTCAGGAGATGTGCAGGGTGTTTTGAGGGGTGGGGGTGAGATGTCTGAGTGGGAGGTCCCTTCTCTTTAGTTTTAGTGACTTGCCTTCCCCTGAATTCCTTTTCCTTATTGCTGCCCTGGGGTGAAGGTGAGGGTAGGGATGGGGGAGTGGCGGGGGCTGCAAGGGGTGGCATGGTGAGGGGGCATGTTCTGGCTCCAGGCAAAGGCTGCTGAGGAGTCCAAAGGCAGAGTTTTATTTCTTGCAGCGCATGGCCCAGGCGCCCTAGTCTTTATCTTAGCAGAAGGAGAGGGCGGGAGAGCGAGACCCTCTTTCTTAGGGTTTACGGCGTGAGTTGCAGCAAGATTTATGTCTGTTCCTGTTTAACTGCCTGGATCACTCCCTTTGATGTGCACAGGTCCTTCCTCCCCATGGGAGCTCCTGGTTAAACCCACCCCAGCCTTCCTGGCTGAGGCTGGGTCCCCAGGACTCCCAGCCCTCCTCCTTCCAGGACTGATGTAAAGTGAATTTTGCTCTGAGGGGAGGGTTACAGTAATGTCTTTTGAGGAGGGCCCAGGGTTTCCTTTTTTCCCTTTTTTTTTTTTATTTTTTTATTAGCCTGTGTAAACACAGTGTCTGATCAGCTAGTCCTGTCATGAGTCTGTGGGCTGGCATAGACCCCTCTTGAAAAGGCAAGTGATGGATGTCTGTTGTAGCACTAATCCTGGAGGTGTTTCAGTGCTAGGAGTGAGCTGAAATCCATGCTGTCCACTCTCCCCTCCCTGGTGAGGTGCCGGCTGTGTGAAGGGGCTCTGTGGCCCGGCCCGTGGTGCAGCCCACACGGGCAGGGAGGGACAGTGGGCACTGCAGGAGAGCAGAGGAGCCTCGTGGCGTGGGGACTGGGCAGCCATTGAAATTCCCTGCTGCATCTGCTCCGCTCACCCCACTGGCACTGCACGGAGAATGGGAGTAATTTTGCCAGGGCCTTCTTTGTTAGGAACTTTGATCCTCTTCCTTCTTATTTTTTGTTTAGTGCAGTTTTCAGCTGGGTCAGATGTTTTGGGGTGTTCTGCTTCATGAGAGGTTGGTCTTGTGGGAGCACATGGAACCTCCACATGCCTTTTCCCTGCTGAGGTGAAAGGCTCTGCTGTGAGTCATGGGTTAAATGACACAAATCCATCTAAATCTTAATTTAGAGTTTTATGAAACTTTGCAGGAAAAGGCCTGGTGTCCTGTAAGGACAGCCTTCTCATAGGGCTTGGTGTCTCCTGGCAAACAGCATTTGGTAGACAGTGTCTGCTCAACTTGTTGCTTCATTGTTTTCTGATTCTTCCTACCCTAATGAAGGCGGTTGGCCCGATTCTTCGGGGCAGCCTTGTTCTTTTCAGACTCCTCTTTGTTTGTAAGCTAGATAGCAGCAGACTACAGGGTTATTTTTGAAAATGCTTGATAGGAGAATTGGCTTTACAGTCTCAAGGTAAAAGATTTGCGTGTCTTTGTAAAGCTGCAGCTGGCCGCTGCCTTGAGCTGCTTCTTTACGTGCTCTGGGAAGAGCACTTGGCAGTGCTGGGTCATCCCATCGTTTCTTTGTTGCCGTTGTTGAGTTTTTGCTGGGTTTGTCTTTTGTGGTGGAGGGAGTGATCTGCAGCTCCCCGGCAGCGCAGACCAGCAGGGCAGAGAGTTACATGGAGGTACAATGAAAGAAGAAACCCGGACTGGACCTGATGTCCTGCAGGTCCTTCCCAGCCCTCCCTGTGCTTTGGGACACTGATACCAGCAAGGCTAACACAGGAGTTACATGACCTGAGCTATGAAATGGGGCTGTAGGTGGCCTGAAGAGCATTACTGAGGACCTAGCTGGCCTGTTGGTACACCTGCAACTTCAGTAGGATTCCTCATGCCCAAAGCCTTGTGGAGTGAACTGGAAGCAGTTTAAGCTCAGGTGACTTCCATTCACTGCAGCCTGATCTGGGGTTTTGTTTTTTGGGTACAATCTGAGCAGTTCTGAATGCTCTTAGCAGATTTTTATCTGGGTTTGTAAAAAGGATCCATTACGTCAGTGGGTGACACTGAAACACAACTCCTCCAGGGCTATTTGTTTTAACACCAGAAATGAGGGAATAAGGTACCGGTGCCTTTGCTTTAATTAGGAAAGACTCCAGCCACCAAGGAGCAGTCCAGTTTGAGTAACTTGAGTCCAGCACCAAACTCGCTCCCCTCTGCTCGTTCCCAGGGCTGTGCCTGCAGTCGGTCACCCCAGCCTCCCTCTACCTGCAACAATAGCTGGTTGTGCAGAAGAATTTGTGAAATGACTGCCTGCTCTCTCTAGCCAGGAGGACACGTTATCTCTGCCCAGTTGATCACACTCAGGGTAATGAGAAAATGAGGCTGAGCTTAGCATTGCTGAGTATGAAAGCATCTTATTGGCAGGAGCTGAATGACACTGGCTGAGAAGTAAAAGACAGTAGATTATTGTTTTTGCTTATTATCTGCCATCAACCTCCTGGTCTCCTGCCGTCCCCTGTCCTCAGAATTCGCTGTGGGTGTCTGCCCTAGCCAGGAAGCAGTGTTGGGGGGGGTGTGTGCCTGAGGAGAGGAGGGCCTGGATGGTTCCGATGCCCCAGGGAGCCACTGGAGGGTATGCTAATCTGCTGGCGCTCGGAGCTTGGGGAGCGAGGTTTATTTTTGAATTTATTTGTGCTCTTCAGTTTTGCCTGTGTTTACCTACGTGCTGAGTTTATTTATATTGTAAGCTGTGAGTCAGGATGGAGGTGGGGAAGGCAGAGAGAGGAGCTGGTGGAAGGGCACAGGGGGGCCAAGCTTTGGGGCTGTGAGACAAGTAAAAGGATGCAGGACAGGAGGGCAGCCAGGCTGGAAAGCTGAACAAAGCAGTGAGAGGAGCTGGAGAAACACAGCTTCCTTTTGGGCTGTTGGAGCTGCTGGGCTGATGGGACGACGCTCCAGGCTGCCCTTCCAGCTGCAGCCTGTCCAAGTGTGGGGATGAGCCAAACCTGCCTTTACCACAGGTCTTTGTAAGCTGATTTGTAGGTCTGGATCATCCCCGATGTGATGTAACTTTACAGGAGTTGTTGTAAAAATAGGCTATAAAGAAAGAGGGGGCGGCTGAGGAGGAGAGAAGGCTTTGTGGGTGTTTGGCTTGCAGCTGCATGAGTGTTGTCCCAGCTTTTGTGGTGGTGCTGGTGGTGGTGTGAGGCCAATGTAGGCACGCGCTCATCCGTGCTGAGCCCGGCAGAACACGCGGCACCTGGATGGCGGCGCGGGGCCCGGCTGCTCCGGCCAGCAGCAGGTTTATAGGGAAGCTGAACAGGCACAATGGAGGCTCAGCCCGCGGAGGGAGGGAGGGAGGGAGGCATCACGGCTTTGTGTGCAGCGCGGCCTGGGGAGAGGGGCAGCACGATCCCTGCGGCCGCAGCCTCCGCA
Organism: Polioptila caerulea; assembly: GCA_013397295.1. Taxonomy (NCBI): domain Eukaryota; kingdom Metazoa; phylum Chordata; class Aves; order Passeriformes; family Certhiidae; genus Polioptila; species Polioptila caerulea. The sequence continues at coordinate 396,441 of VYXF01004989.1, forward strand.
GCCGGGGGGCCTGGGCTCCTCGGGTTAATTTGTGCCATCCTGTCTGCTCTTTTATTGCTTCTTTTTGTCTGCTCTTCAGTCAGTGTTAGAAGGGATGAAATGTTTGGGGGTTTGTGCGCTGCTTCTTTTCTATCTTGTTAGTACCCAGATGAACTCTGTACTTGTAGGCAGAGTGAAGGGTGAGAGCAAAAAAGGCAAAAGAAACCACTTTTTATATGAGGCTGGTGATGTAAGGCACCCAGGGGCTGGCGAAACGGGAGGGTGCAGCCCAGCCTGTTAATCCCAGCATGTGATGGGCTCTCAGTGCATCTGCCCAGCGCTGAGCTGGAGATGGACCACTGCATGCTGGGACTTGTAGTCTCCCTGGGTTACACCTCACCAAGAGGGAAAGATGTCTGCAGCCAGCTTCATTTTATGCACTTCAGATAGATTCTTTGGGCTTTTAGCAAGGTACCACATGGGCAGAGACAGCCGCACACATGGGGGAAAGCCTGTGTCTGTAAATAGGCAGGAGAAGTGTGTTCACCTGTTCTTCCCCACATCTCTTTCAGATTGACCCGAAGGTAGCATTCCCTCGCCGAGCACAGCCCAAGGTAAGCACTGTGGGCAGCCCTTGTGCCACAAGGGGCAAAATTTATGGTGGTGAACTTTGTCCTTCTGTGCAAGGTGGCCAGTGCATGCAACAGAGTTGCTTGCTGGGGTTTGCTCAGGACTCACCTGGAGTGCAGTGCTGGAAGTTTGCATGGCACTGAAGGAACCAGAAGGCCCCTTGGTTGTACTTCAGGATGCACTGGAGGGAGCTGGTGGATTAAATGCCGCCCAGGGTGGGCTTAGTCCTTCCAAGGTTGCAGGCAATGCGTGGCAGTTCCAGGCCTTAGGAGATACGGAACAGCTCCATGCTGTGGTGTGATACAGGTGGAATAGTGTCGTGTGTGTGATGGATAGGTGTGTGGCAGGGAAGGGGAGAAGGATTTCACTTTGTGAAATGCCCTTGTGTGCTTCAGCACTGGAAAAGACCAAAGGAGTTTGGTGCTGGATCTTACTTACAAGAGGCTGTGGCATTAAAATGCACAGTGGCAGGAACTTTTTCTAGGTCTGCAGCTAGAAACTTCTGGCTGAGGAGCCAGCAGCACGCTGGAGACTGCCTTTAGACCTTGGGTCTTCCTTTAACTTGGCTCTTGGATGTGAGTTTTAAAGTTTAGAGTCTGTATTCCAAGTGCTGTTAGGAGTGAAAGAGCTGGAGAAGGAGAAGCTGCGTTGAGAAGCAGAGAGGAAAGAGGAGACTGGTGCTGCGAGGGAAGTGAGGGGTTCAGGCACTGAGAACAATTGGTGAGCAGGTATCCCAAGTAACTGGAGCCAGGAAGCACATGGTAGGAATTGGGTTAATTCCATTAAGCAGTTTGGTGACAGAAGGTGCTTTAGTGTTAGAACGGGCTGCTCTCCAAGCCAGGGAATTGCTGCGGATTAGCCCTATGCTCCTTGGGGTAATTAGGACCATGTGTTCCTCTGAGAGCAGGGGTGTAGCCAAGCAGCTAAGGGGAGGATGCAGCTGGAGAGCTGGTTCAAAGGATGTCGGTGTGCCTCAGCCTGGCAGCCATGGCCCCTCTCAGGGTAGCTGGTTTTCCTTCCTGCCCCAGCTGTATCAGTGACAAGTGGCAGAGGGATCTTGTCTTTATCTTCTTGCAGAGGCAAAAGTGATTTAACTGGGTGTTGACTGGGCTCCATTTAAGTGACTGGAGAATAGTAGTGAAATGAGGCTTATTCCATTTCAGACTGGAATGCTGTGCAATTTGTGGGGTGGGAGGGCAAAGCCTGGGGAACCTGCCTGTGCCAGCAGGCCTCCTGCCACCCTGGGAGCAGAGCAGGTACCTCTGGGGTTGCCTGGAGGAGGCTGGCTGTGCAGAGTGGTAGGACTGGGGGAGGGACAGCTATGCCCCACACATTTAGGGTGGTGTCACAGTGCCAAGGGAGTGCTGGCAGGTTGATGAGGGGACAGGCTGGTAATTTCCTGATGAGGAGGTTGTGGCTGGATCCTGGCACATGTGATGGGGTCTGTGAAGGCAAGAGCATGAGTCTGATGTGGGACTGATCTGCCGGCTGTGGTTGGCCAGAGGGCTTCAAGAAGTTGGAAGCTCAGCTGCAGTAAAGGGAAAAGCACTTCCCGGCAGCAGTGGGGAATTAGTGGCCTTTTGAGTCTTCATTCTCTGCTTGCTCTGGGTTTATTTGGTGAATTCCTGTCCTTCCCTTTTCCAGATGGTGACCCGAACGAAGAAGATATTTGTGGGTGGTCTGTCTGTGAACACTACTGTGGAGGATGTGAAACAATATTTCGAGCAGTTCGGGAAGGTAAGTCTCTTGAGTGATGTCGGATCAAAGCTGTTGCTTCTGGGGCAAAAGGAGTTTTCTGAACTTTTGTGGGGGCGGGATTAGAAGCTTGAGTCTTTTGCAAGGGTTAAGTAGATTAAAGGTCAGTTACAGATGCTGGCTGGCTGTAATGTCCTTGTAGGAGCTACAGCCAGTGACTCCTGCCCTGTGGTGATTTGAAACAGAGTTTATCCTTGTTCCCAGAGTTGCTAGGACCTTCACTATGGGAAATGGTTTTGCAATTTTTCCGTATCCAGAAGCTGCTTGTGGCTCACAGATTTGCAGTTTATTCAAGTGCTGGAGGAAGGTTTGCAGACACTCCTGACAGAGTGACTGCTTTATCAATCCTCTGATTTTGGCCTGTTTCTAACTCAAAACCTTGTGATTTACTTTTCAATAATCCTTTATTAAAAATAAGCATTTTGGTCCTGCAGTTTCTCCTGCTGAGTCTTGGGCAAGTGGTGGTGTAAATTTTGTACAGTTGAAGAAAGTTTGGCACTAAGGCTGTCCCGTGTATTGGTCTGGTTCTTTTGTGGCTGGTGGTGGCTCAGGGAAGGGTGGGCTACTGTGGCTAGAAGTCGCTTGTGCCATGGTCCATGACAGCCAGGTGTGTGAATTGTGAGACTGGACCAGATCTGAGGATTGAAGGGACCTCAGTTGTGACCCTTCAGCTGAGGAGGTTGTCAGCCTCCCCAGGAGTGATATCAGCAAGATTAGACTGAAGGATCCCAAGATTTTTAAAGGGATTAGGACTGAAGGAGATCATCGTACCCAAGTGCCAGGTGTGGTCATGTCTGTGGCAGGACATTGTGACTGTTTCAGTGTTGTTTAGTGGTGTTCAGTTGTGCATAGCTATGCTCTTTGGGGTGGGAAGCATTGGATTCTGCAGCTCTTGGAACCTTCCTCTCTGTTAGGAAGGAAGAACATGATTTGGTGGGTGGTTCATCAGAAAGTTGCTGATGGAATCATCGTCATGGAGGGAAGTACCATGGGAACTGCAGTGTGGGATGAAGGCTTGGTATTAATTTTCTTTTAATTTTCAAAGGGTGATGTTATGTTAAGGCACACTAATTAGTGAAAAGAAAGAAAGTTTTGTAACCAGATTTGCCATATTGCTGAAATTTTTGGGCAGAAAATTTGGGACAGGTATCTACTCAGAATGTTCATTCAGCTTCTGAAGCCAAATTTGCATGTCCTGATGTGCAAAGTGGGACTCTGTTCACTCCTAAGATTACATGGTCGGATATCCTCATGTTTGCCAGTTGGTAGCTCTGTGTGGTTTCATTTTCTTTAAGAAATAGGCAAACTCTTGTGTCCCCAAGAGCTTTTACATGGTATCCTCAAAGGTGCCACCACTAAAGGTGGTGGTGTCCATGTGTCTGTGCAAGGGTGTTTGACTTGCAAGCTCTCCTGTGCTGCTGATGGATTTGTTTGATAGGAAAACAAATTGTCTTTGGCATAATCTCCTTTTAACCTTGACTGTATCCCAGCTAATTCAAAGAAGAAGCATGTCACAGAGCACTCAGTTTACAGTTACAGTTGCTCTAGTCTGAGCAGTCCTTTCCACTCTTTTGGGGAGCTGTTATGTTTCTCTTGTTTAATGGTTGTGTGCTGAGAGGTGTCCTGATGTCAGTCCACTGGCAAGGACTGGTTGTGTGAGACTTTTCTGGAGCGGGCAGGAGGGAGAGTTCTGCATAGCTGGGTGCAGTTCATTTCTGAACTAGTGTCCCAGACAGCATCCAGGGCTCCAAATCTGCAGGAGGCTGGAGCAGCTGTCCCCTTGGCTCTGAGGAATTTCCACGGGGAGATGTTAGGGCTGGTCAGATAGACTTGCCATTTTCAGGGCAGTTTTCTGACTTAGCTGTTCACTTCAGATGAGAGACACCTCAGAGCTCTTGTGTAAAGCATCATTCCTGGCCTGTAACCATCTTCCAGACTAAGCCTCAGATAATTCACCCATGGCCAGGAGAACTGTTTCCTGAGGGATTCTCTACAGTAGATAGCTTGGTTATGGCTGATGGGCAGGATCAGTGGGGAAGTGCATTTCAGAGAAAAGCCTTGTGGCCTTCAGCTCTGGAGTTCTGAGCTCTGAATGTGCCGTTGTATGGTTTGTAGGGCTAAGAAAAGCCTGTTGCCTTCCATTTCAGCTGTGACTCAGGGAAAGCATGATTTTGATACACAGGTTTTTTGGTTGCTCTTTATGATGTGCTGGGGCCTCCCAGGTTTTAGAGGTCTCCCAGAATCCTGTCTTTACAGGTGTCCAGACACCACAAGTGGTCTTCATGTCTTTGATTTAAAGCATCTTTAAGTGAGAGGTGCTGAAGCTCCAGTCATGGTATTGTCATCTCAGGAAATGTTTTTTCAGACAGACTTTCCAAGTAATTTGGGTCCAGTACTGCTTCTGGAATTGTATCAGGACTGTGTGAAAAGGAGCTGTTGAGGATGCCCTTTTAAAGCATTTCTTTAGAGGACTTAAACTCTTAGGAAAGAGCTTTGTAACTATTCCCTTTTCTTTGAAGTGGCCCCAGAGTTACCTAGGGCCTGGCAGGAGAAAAATTGCTCCTCTTTCCTCCTGCCTGTCTGGGGAAGGCATGGGGACACTTAGGATTTAGGGAGGAGAAAGCCAAGAGCACCAAGTCATCCTGTCTTGATTCCTTAAGCTCAAGGTGCCAGGGTCCCAGCAGTGATTTTTAGTCAATTGTTGAGAATCCAGTGGCAAGCTCAGTTTGGATCTTGGCTTCAGGGGGAGATCATGCTCTGCTTCTGAGGACAGGGCAGTCCAGGCTGCTGGATGGTTTTTGCATGAAGGTTTGTATGTCACCCTCAGGCCACAAGCGTGAGTGTATCTTAGATTTGCCAGCACTTAAGGTCTTTAAATTAGGATAGATGCTTTTGAAAAATACATTTTAGCCCAGACAGAAAGCATGTACATGCTGAAGGAATTACAAGAGGAAGTGCTATGGCCTGCAGAACAGATGAGGTCAAATTAGATTATCATAATGTTCTCTCCAGTTCAAATCCGTGAACCGCAGCTCACAAGTCTACCAAGGTGGTTCATGTCAGTGCATCTCAGGTCAGAAGCAGCACNAGAATCCCGTCTTTACAGGTGTCCCAGACACCACAAGTGGTCTTCATGTCTTTGATTTAAAGCATCTTTAAGTGAGAGGTGCTGAAGCTCCAGTCATGGTATTGTCATCTCAGGAAATGTTTTTTCAGACAGACTTTCCAAGTAATTTGGGTCCAGTACTGCTTCTGGAATTGTATCAGGACTGTGTGAAAAGGAGCTGTTGAGGATGCCCTTTTAAAGCATTTCTTTAGAGGACTTAAACTCTTAGGAAAGAGCTTTGTAACTATTCCCTTTTCTTTGAAGTGGCCCCAGAGTTACCTAGGGCCTGGCAGGAGAAAAATTGCTCCTCTTTCCTCCTGCCTGTCTGGGGAAGGCATGGGAACACTTAGGATTTAGGGAGGAGAAAGCCAAGAGCACCAAGTCATCCTGTCTTGATTCCTTCAGCTCAAGGTGCCAGGGTCCCAGCAGTGATTTTTAGTCAATTGTTGAGAATCCAGTGGCAAGCTCAGTTTGGATCTTGGCTTCAGGGGGAGATCATGTTCTGCTTCTGAGGACAGGGCAGTCCAGGCTGCTGGATGGTTTTTGCATGAAGGTTTGTATGTCACCCTCAGGCCACAAGCGTGAGTGTATCTTAGATTTGCCAGCACTTAAGGTCTTTAAATTAGGATAGATGCTTTTGAAAAATACATTTTAGCCCAGACAGAAAGCATGTACATGCTGAAGGAATTACAAGAGGAAGTGCTATGGCCTGCAGAACAGATGAGGTCAAATTAGATTATCATAATGTTCTCTCCAGTTCAAATCCGTGAACCGCAGCTCACAAGTCTACCAAGGTGGTTCATGTCAGTGCATCTCAGGTCAGAAGCAGCACACCTCCTACGTCCATTAGCAGGAAAAAAAATGCAAGTTCAGTTGGGCTGCAAAGGAAATGGTTTTCTTTTTCATTAGGCAATATTCCTAAGTGTGATTTTTCCATCTCGGCATTTCTGCTTATTCTCCTTTTTTGTTTTGTTTTGTTTTCTTTCCTTGCTGTGTCCAAAACGTTCTCTCACCGTTGTAAAATGGAAGTGGCAAAAGAAAGGTGAAAATGTGTGAAAAGGAAATCCATGAGTATTACTTAGTGATAAAGCAAGAGAGGGAGAGGCTGGCACTCCAGTTCTTCATAGCAAAATACTTGGTTTTAGCAAGCACAGAAAGTGAAGCTTCAAAGAGGATCTCAAATACAGTGTGAGTGTCTCTGCTTCAAAGAGGAATCACTTCAGGGTTTTTTTTCCCTTCTGAAACTCTGACTAAAATATATGGGCTGCTGTTTTCCTGAGAAAGAAAATACAAAGGTGTTTTTTTTTTTTTTTTAGTACAGAGAGAGTGGCTGAGAAGTGATCTCAAGCTGGCTGTGGTTTGTCAGGTGCAGCTGTGAGGGCTTTGAGCATAGCAGGATCTCTAGGAAACACTTGTCTGGTTCCAAAACTTGAGTCTCTCTGAGACCAAACTCAGGCCATGCACATGCTTTCTAAAGGAGATTATTTTTTCAACTGTAGGACAGAAGTCCTGGAAAGACTTTCATTCACAGTATGTGTAGCCAAGTAGTTTGGCTTAAGTTGGATGGTGTTGAAGATCTTTAGACAGCACAAGGAATTATTTCAACAACTTCTCTAGATTCAGGCTGCCACCCTCACTAAAAACCTGCAACAGAAAGAGAGGAGGAAGGTGTCTTGCACCTACCACGTCAGGCACAGCTAGTCCTCTGTCTAGTTCAGCATGTATGGGAATGCCAGAAGAGCTCAAGTTGCAGCTTCCTCCTTTTCTACTTCAACCTATGGGAACATGTTGTTCTGTATTATTTTTGGGGAGGAAAAGGGGTTGTCCATCAGAGTAATTTCTTTGGACTGTTGGGTCTCTGATCTTGTAAGCAAGGTTATTTGTGTCAAATCAAAACTGGAAAAATTCTGATCACCTTTCTAATGCAAGAGTTGGTCTGATGAAGTTTTGTGGTAGAGAAAGTAATATAAATTGCAAGATAGAAGGAGGCTTAGAACAAATAAAGTGGTTTTATCATGGAGCATATCTAAACTGTGAAATCTTTGCTGCAGGATGTTGTTGCTAAAATTTACATAGGCTCCAAAATGATAGGGTAAATTCATGGAACGTCTTTTAACACACACAGACAGCTCTTTGAATTCAGAAAATCTCCAAATCACAAATAGCTTGGACAGGGATGCAGTGTTCTGGGCTCTGTGGTAATATCCTTGCCTTATCTTAATGTTCTTCCAAAGTTGTTTGTTGGTTGATATCTTGGGAAGTTTTAGGCAAGGCAGAGCTGTGCAGCTGATCTTTTGTTTGTCATCAGGAGAGAAGCTGATCTTAACAGAAACTGGAAGTGCAGAGGTCCTGGAAGAAATGGGGGCCTGCACCTGAATCAGGTTTTTGAACTCATGGCTCTGTTGTGTGCTTTTGCATTTGGTGAAGCAGCAGTGCAGGAAATACATTCACAATGACGTCTTTGCATGACTCACTAATCAGTTGCAGCACCAAGGGTGCTTGGAAAGTGCTTAAAACCAGTCTGCATCTCTCACTGGGCCTGAGGTACTTGTGTGTGGATAAGTTGGTCATGAGAGCTTGGCCTCTCTGAGAGGCAGCTCCTGCCTCGAGAGAGAGATCTCCTCTCTAAAAATACCCTGGAAGCAAACAAGAAAAAAGATCTGAGGTCTGAGGAGGGCTCTGACCTTTAGGCTGCCATCTAATACTCCATCCAAATTCTGGACCTGAGAGATCCTGAGGTCTCATTGGGGTGATGGCTGTTACTGTAGTGATGAGGGAAAATCACAGTATCTGAGGTGCTGGAGCTGATGAGGGTTTGTAGGTCTATCACAAACGCATATTCATGTACTCCTGCCAGAAGAATGGGGTGGTTGGTTTGGGTGTATAAAATGAGTTTTCCCTGCTGACTGATGGGAGAACCTTCAGGTACTGATAGCAAATGTCTTAAAGGAAGACTTGCTTCTGTGCTTACAGTGGCCATGATTTTCCTCACTTTGGATTGGGAGAATGTTAATTAATTAATCCTTAATCTGCCGCTCTCTGGAAATTCAGGGATCAAAGCTACTTGTCAACCTGCTGTGGATTTCCAAACTGGATTTTGGATTTTCTTCCACAGATCAGAGGGCAATTTATGTAAATTCTCACACATAACATGGTTGCCATGAACAGATGGGGAGGGGAGGAGAAGGGGAATCTGATCACCTCTCTTGTGGCAGTAGGCAATTTGGCCTGTGGTAACAATGCCTCTGGAACAAAGGGTTCTCTGTGCTCCGCATCTGGTAGGCACATAGCCAAAATGCTGTAGCAGTAATGGTCATTCAGGTCTTCTGGGGTTCATCTGATATTTGCCAGGTGCCTGTGTGAGAGCGGGCAAGGACACCTGGACAGGCTGTTCTCTTCTCCTGTGGCATGGAGCAGTCTCTGTCCCCTTGGCCAAGTCTCATTCCCAGAGTTCTGAGAGTGGGTCTGCAGAGTGGGGTAAGGAGGGTCCTAATGGCACAGCACCCCTGCTCCCTGGAGCCAGGCTCTCTGTCCATGCATCCTGCTCCCTGGAATTGGCCTGTCCTGTTTGTGCAGCTGGGAGAACCTCACAGGGTTGTTAATGCTGTCTGTCCCTGACAGGATGGTCGAGTGGTTTCTAGATAGTTTGGTTTCTATTTTCCATATGGAAGCTGTCTCAGTAGTTACTATTTTTCTGCCTGACTATACTACAAATACATTGCTGTGATTCCTCCTAGGACCAGCTCAGACATTTTTATTTGCAGTTGAGGTAGAAGATGTCCATCTCCACAAACCTTTTGCTTGAATATTTACATCTTTCAAAATGTACCTTTGTGAAAGTGCATCCAACATTTCCTATCAAACTGGTATTGGAAATTACTATTTTTTAAAATCTGCATGAGTATGTCATTGGATTCCCCATAGCAGATAACTAGGAATGACACAGGAAAATTGGAGGATATTAGAGTGGGATGAAACTTCTGAAAACCCCCAGATATTTTGGCCAAGGCTGGATGGATCTTTTGCTATTATGGCACCTTTAAGTGAGAGGTGCTGAAGCTTCAGTCGTGGTATCTTCATCTTAGAAAATGTTCTTTTTCAGACAGACTTTTTCTGAGTAATTTGGGTCTAGTACTACTTCTGGAATTGCATTGGAACTGTGTGAAAAGGAATTGTTGAGGATACCCTTGTAAAGCATTTCTTCAGGAGGCTTCTCCTCTGAGGAAAGGGCTTTCTTTGAGTGAACTCTGCTCACTCTTCTTCCAAGTGGCCTCACAGGCAGGAGAAAAATTGCTTCTCTTTCCTCCTGCGTATGCAGGAAAGGCATGGGAACACTTAGGATGTAGAGAGAAGACAGCAGATTCCTTAAGCTCAAGGTGCCAGGGTCCCAGCAGTGATTTTTAGTCAATTGTTGAGAATCCAGTGGCAAGCTCAGTTTGGATCTTGGCTTCAGGGGGAGATCATGTTCTGCTTCTGAGGACAGGGCAGTCCAGGCTGCTGGATGGTTTTTGCATGAAGGTTTGTATGTCACCCTCAGGCCACAAGCGTGAGTGTATCTTAGATTTGCCAGCACTTAAGGTCTTTAAATTAGGATAGATGCTTTTGAAAAATACATTTTAGCCCGGACAGAAAGCATGCAAAAAAAAAATCACTCCTCTTTTTTCCCTTCTTATTTAGGGGAGGCATAGGAACACTTAGGGCCTAGAAAGCAGGGAGCACCAAGTCATCCTGCCTTGATTCCTCTAGCTCAAGGCACCAGGTTCCTGGGGGTGATCATTTACAAGGGCATGAAGTGACAGGACAAGGGGGAATGGCTTCAAACTGAAAGAGAGAGAGTAGGTTTAGATTGGCTCTTAGGGTAAAGTTCCTCCCTGTGGGGCTGGCGAGGCCGCGGCACAGGTTGCCCAGAGAACCTGTGGCCGTCCCATCTAGGGGCACGTTCAAGGCCAGGTCGGACGGGGCCTGCAGCAGCCTGGGGGAGGGTGTCCCTGCGCGGGGCTGCAGCGAGGCGGTGAATCCCTCGGGAATGCCGGTTCTCCTGCGCTGGGGTGCCGGAGGCCCCGTTGGGTGCCCTCCCGCAGCCCGTCAGAGGCTCGGGCACCGAGCGCTGCGGGGCGGCTTTGTGCGCGCTAATCCGGGCCCCAGCTGCCATGGCGGCCGCGTTGCCATCGCGACGGCCCCGCCGGCGGCCGCCTTTGTTGGGGCCCGGCGCGGCCCAGCCGGGAAGGCCCAACGCGGCGGTGGCGGGCGGGGAGGGAAGAGCGGGGGTAGGGAGGGTTGTGGTGGTTGACCACAATAGCTGCCCAGTCATGGCTGGTGGTGGCTGTAGTCGGTGCAGGCACAGCTTTGGTGGGTGCTGGCTGTGGTGCCTCAGTGTGAGGCTCTGCCCAAGTCAGGCATGGTAGGGATGTATCCCCTGTAGCAAGGGTTAGGGGAGATCTGGGCCCTGCTTTACCTCGCAGGAGTGTGCTGAGACCACCCAACTCAGCTCACAGGCTGCCTTGAAAGGCGACATAAACATGGTCATGAGTAGGTTTTAATGGCAATAAAATACATCACTAATAGCCATACACAGAGTTGTGTGTGTATACGCCTATATATATTGATATACTCACTTATGTACTGTATAAGATTTAGTTTATAGCAGGAAACAGCTGTCAAATACAGTACGTGTGTTACAATAAATATATTTTTGCAAGGCAAGTACATTTTGGGGTGATGGGTAGAAGAAAAAAGAAAGTGCAGAAGGAGGAAGGCTGCTGCTCTCCTCACAGCATATAGCGTGGTTTGGGATGAAGTGGTTGCACATCTTCTGTCTGAGTGCCCTAGCACTGTGCCAATGGCCAGCCATTGCCTGGGATATTGCTGTTGCAGGAGTTTGTGTGGAAGTGCACTGGGCTCTGCCACTTGCAGTAGCTTCTGCTTCCCAGGGCTGGTCAGACAGAGTAAGTCAGCCAGCAGTGGGCTTGTGCTCATTGACACTAGCTTGTTTTATTTCTCAAGCCCATCTCTCATTGTGATGGGTTTGTGGTCTCCAGCTACCTGAGCTGGGAGTGGCACTGCCTCAGAGTGCCTTTGACACAGCTTTCTCCCAGTGTTTACTGGGGAGAGCAGCTATTTCTCCAGCCTTCTTGTGACTTGGGTAGGGGAATGGCTCTAGATTTTAAATTGAGCAAAACCAGATAATGAAACCTGTTGAACTATTTTAGAGCCATATTGGGTTTCCCTCCAGCACATTACAGTTGTGCTGTACCATGAAGAGAAATGGTGCAGATGTAGGAACAAGTGGTGATGGGGAATTGACAGCACGAGGAGCTGCCCTCAGCACTCCCTAACTGTGTGTCCTGGGAAGCTGCTGAGGAGTTGCTTTGGGTCTGTGTGAAGGCTTATGTCCCCTGTGGCTCCAGGCTGGATGCTTGGCATGTTTCTCAGGTGCTTGTTTACTTGGCTGAGGGAGCCTGAGCCAGGATGGTAAGTGTGTGAGATGAGCCGGAGCCAGCTTGTCTGTTGTCACCTGGAGTGGATGTGTTAGACAAGGCCAAGGGCATCAAATATGATCTCTGTCTGCTTATGATGGTACTGGAAATGTCAGCAAGGGCTCCTTCCATCCACCTGGCTCTGAGGTGGAGCTGGGTGTCCGGTGTTGTCCTGGGGGCCTGAGAGTAGGAGCCCCTCCCTTTCCTGACTTGGGTTGTGGGGTCTCCATGNCGGTGTCCAGTGTTGTCCTGGGGGCCTGAGAGAAGGACTTGGGTTGTGGGGTCTCCATGGGCAAAGCCCGTGGCTGCCTGTGCCAGGGCATGGGCTGCGCTCTGCCCTCTCCAGTGACTGTTCAGGAGGAGGCAGCAATGCAGATTCTTCCTGGGGTGAGGCAAGGGAGTAATCCTGTAGAGTTGGGGGGCGTGCAGGGCTTGCTGCTCAGGGAGCGGCTGTCTCACATGGAGAAGGAGGAGGGCCAGGGCAGCTGCTGGCCGGAGACTGCTGCCACCTCCCCTGAGCACTTGCACGTCCAGTTTCATAATCGGATTAAGGCAGTGGTATTAGAGGAGGGATGGGTCAGTGGGACAGGTTTACACTGGGGCTTACACGGAGGGGATTGAAGTGTATTTTTTAACCCTGCTCGGGCTGACCTGTGGAGTGGATGTGGCTCCACAAGGCAACACCCGCGGGAAGGTGGGGGGAAAAGTGGCACCAGGCAGTGATGTGCCGGGGAGGAGAGCAGCCCCAGGCCGGCTGGGGGATGGGATCCGGCTGCCCCTCCCCCCGGGAAGGCAGCCCTGCTCAGGCCTTGCAGTAAATTTGCTCTAATTACAGCCTCCAGCAGTGGGAAACCTCACTTAGAGGAAAGGCTCCTCTGGGGTGGGGGTGGGGGCTCTTCCCAGCTTTCCCAGGCAGGCTCTGTTGTCTGAGGCCTCCGCTTCCCCCGCCGCTGGGAGGCCCCTTATTCCTCTCCCCTCTCCAGCTTTGCTTCTCTGCCCCCCTTTGATTCTCCTCTCCTTTGAGGCCAGGATTTGGGAACAATGCCCTCCCTGCTCCTTGGCCTCCGCCTGGAGCTTCAGGCAAACAATCAGGGTCGCTTGCTGCCAGCGGCTGGGCTGGGGGGGCTCAGCTCAGCAGCACCTGCCCTGGGCTGGTGGGGGACCAGGACCATGCTGCTTGTGGCTTGGGGAAGTGCCTGGTGTGATAGCTTCTGTGTAGTGCATATGTGTGCAGACCCTGTTTCCTTCTTGGGGACAGGATGTCTCATCTTGATCCCCTCAGGTTTGGGGAGGCCAGGGAAGCTCTGAACCATTGTGTTGGAGGTTGCTTGTTGCAGCAGTAATGATCTAACTGCAGCCATTCTCTTTGCAGGTGGATGATGCGATGCTGATGTTTGACAAGACAACCAACCGACACCGAGGTGAGAGCTGTCTTCTGGCCCTAGGAGAGGTTACTGCAGAGGGTTTGCCTCCTGCCTTGCCGAGGGAGGGGTCGGTATCCCAGCAGCAGGGGATGCGGGTCGCAGCTGCTCTTTATCTTGCCTCCAGTCCCCCCATTCTTTCGCATCTGCATCCTTTACCAGTGGCCCTCGCAGCACAGAGAGCTTTTGTCCAGTGCGTTTCCTGTGCTGCAAACTCGTCGAGTTGCAGATATGTGAGAGGAGACGGGCCCCTCCTCTGCGTGCTCACCTCCGAGGCTCCAGCCCGCAGTGTGTGTCTTACCTTGTCCCGAGTAATCTGAGCTCTGGGAAAGCTGACACGAGAGCCTGAAAAGTGCCTGCTTCTTGCCCCTTCCTCGGCCTGGAGCCCACTTGTGCTCCTGGGTCACCTTTTCTTACCCAAGTCCTGCTGGTGGAGTCTGGTTACAGGATGGGAGCAAGGCTGAACTATTTGTGCTGTACGGACCCAGCCCATCCATGGGCGTCCCTGCCTTCCTGGTGAGTCCTCAGACCGACTACCTGGTGGTGTGGCAGGGGTTGACACTTGTGTTCAACTCGGACATTTAATGGCAACAATTTGAGCTGCAAACTGAGCTTCAGCCTCTTCTTAGTCAGGGTCAGTAACAGCCCTGTGCTGGCTGCTCTCCTGTGTGTTGTTTGAAGCACTTCCAAGCACTCCTGCCCCCAGAGCAGCGAGGGAACTCTCCCTTCTGCTCTTGCTACACTCTGTGCCCTTCAGATTTTTACTTTTTTCTAAAGCCATTAAATCTACTCTGACTGCCAGGCCTCGGCAGCCTTAGGATGTTCCAGCTTCATCTTGAAAGGGAAGAAGCATTAACCCCTGTTCCTCCATGGGTACCTTACAGTCACTGGTCCAGTTGGTGCTATTGGGCATTTTGGGAGGCAGCAGGGAGAGCTGCCAGCCTCTGTGTCAAAAGAGAGGGGCTCAGCCCAGGGCATAGCAGGCATAGTGGGGGTCTGATGGAGCTCAGGACTGCTTTTGACATCAGGGTTTTTCTGCTGAATTCCTGAGCTCCTCTGCTTGTGGGTGTTGAGGTGAGTAGTGTGAATCTACCTGGGCACAGACAGATGAAGGAGTTTACAGTGAGATGTTTCTGGCAGTGTGGAGAAAAGGTGGGATTCTGGGCAGTGCATTTCCATCTGCTTTTAAGTGTTATTTCACAGTGCCATGGAATTGGCCAGCCCTGGAAAGTGGAAAGTTCTGCTTAATCCCAGCTTGCTTGCACAGCAAGCTTTAAGATATCCTCCCACCTGCCTCAGTTCTCCGGAAACGGTTGCAGTCAGCTTAGAGGAGTTCAGTCTGCCCACCCGAGCTGGGCTTTGCCAAAACTGTCAGCAAAGGGGCTGGTGAGAGAAAGGAGGTGTGAGCGTGGGCCAGGGGCCAGGAACATGCTGTCCTGTCTTACCCCAGATACAAACCTTACTTTGGTGAAACTTTGCAAATCACTGTGCCTGTATCTGCCTCGCTGTGTGCAGCTGCACTGCTGATCTGTGCCTGCTCACACGAGGCTTTATGGCCAGTGCCTGTGAGGGAGCTGCAGGGTGTTCCTGCTGGTGGGGTGTGTTTAGTGAGGGTGGTGATGTCCTGGCAAGCAGCTGTTGGTTTCCCCACCGATTCTTTGTGTGAGCATCTGCCCAGATCCTCCCCAGTGTCACTAGCCATGTGGTTTGCCTTGCAAATAGCAAAGTTTAAAAAAACTCCAAAAACGTGGATTTGAGACCATTTGGGTTCAGAGTGGGTGGGAAGTATGGGTTGAGTAGGAGAGGAGAATCTATAAGAGGACAGTCCTGTTCTTGTGCATAAAGGTGGAATTTGCTGGAGAGGGAAGATGAGTGACAGCTGTTTTCGAAAGGGCTGATTGTACTCTCCTTTTCTCCTGCCAATAAGAGGCTGTGAGTAGAGGGTTCAAACTGTGAGAGGTCTGACCTGATCAGGGAGTTTTGCTTTTTCTTCAGGATTTGGATTTGTCACATTTGAAAGTGAAGACATTGTGGAAAAAGTGTGTGAAATCCACTTCCATGAGATCAACAACAAAATGGTGAGTGTCTGGGGCAGAACCTGGGGGAGCAGGGACAGAGGTGTGGGAGAGAGCAGGGCAATGGCACAGAGGTGGGTGTGAGGCACTTGGGTCCTGATACATCTTCTCTGCAGTGAGGAATCAGATTAAGTTTTTTCCCAAAAATCACAGCAGTCAGTCTAGGAAGAAACTCAATGAATGGAGGTGAACAAGCATAATACTGAGTTCTCAAGGAGGAGAGCTAACTAAACAAGGAATTGTGCTGTGCTGGGAGGTTTTGAAGTTACACAAAACCTTGTAGTGGCCTGGGAGGGGGCAGGTTTTACCTTTATTCAGAAATGAGGAAAATTAGGCTTTGAGGTTTTGGTGCAGGGTCAGGTAGAACATCAAGGGCAACACCAGGAGGAGAAAAGCAGTGTGTGAGCTCCCCATTGCCTGTGGGGGCTGCAGAGCAATAGAGAAGGCTGGCACCGTGTGGGCTGGGGACAGTGGTGCCAGGGAAGGGCACAGAGCAGGCTGATGGAGGTGGCTGGAGCTGGGACGTGCTGTCACGGAGGCAGCTCTGCCTGGCCTGCCTGTGCTCTGTGTCCTGTGACAGCCTGTGAGCCAGCCTGTGGCAGGCGAGCCTGATCCGTACTTTCTTGTGGCAGGTGGAGTGTAAAAAAGCTCAGCCGAAGGAGGTGATGTCCCCAACGGGCTCTGCACGAGGGCGGTCCCGAGTCATGCCTTACGGGATGGATGCCTTCATGCTGGGGATCGGCATGCTGGGTAAGCCCCGGTCAGCTCTGCCGCGCTCCCCCCGCTCCCGGCCGTGCCAGGCAGCAGCTTAGAGGTTTATTCCGGGAGCGGCGGGGCGGCCAAGGGCAGCGCTCCCTGCGCGGGGCCGCCGGGACCTGTTCGCGATCGCAACTTGCCCTCTGGTGGCATCTGGGAAAACTGCAAACGTGTCACCGCTCCTGCCACAGCCGGGGCTGCTCCTGCCACAGCCGGGCTGCTCCTGCCACAGCCGGGGCTGCTCCTGCCACAGCCGGGGCTGCTCCTGCCACCGCCCNCGGGGCCGCCGGGACCTGTTCGCGATCGCAACTTGCCCTCTGGTGGCATCTGGGAAAACTGCAAACGTGTCACCGCTCCTGCCACAGCCGGGGCTGCTCCTGCCACAGCCGGGGCTGCTCCTGCCACAGCCCCTGCGGGCGCGGTTCTGCCCCTCGGCAGCTCCTCCGCGGTCCCGCGGGGCCGTGGCACATGGACAGCAATTCCTGCTGGAATAGGATGTAACTGCAGGAGCTGAGTGTGGAGTAATCTGTACCCAGGCATCTTCTTTTCACAGTTCTATAGGCTCTCTGATAAATTAGTTGATTAAAGAGCCCCTAAGCTTCCACTTGAAACAGTGGTCTGTGTAAATGTCCCCACTGCCATTTAAAGACTTTAAATTTAAAGCCCTTAAATTTCTAGTTGAGTGTTGTCTCACTCTCTTCCCTCCCTCTCAGGTACAGCAAATATCTGGTACTGCAGGGAAAGAGCTATACATTTATCATGGGACTATCTTGTAAGGAGAAGTTGGTGAGAAGCAGGCTGGGTTTCACAACTACCAATGCTCCCAAGGCAAAAGCATTCAGATAAACATTTTTAAAATGGAAAAAAAAGTCATATGTAGCCCTGTCTTCCAGGTCTACAAAACCTTGTGCCTAGATCTGAGAGTCAGCATGATCCTTCCAGTGTAGGTACTGGCCTGGCTTCTCTCTCTTCCCACTTTCATAAGAGCCAGGATTCAGCCAACCCAGGAGCATTGTTTGCTCAGGATCATTGCTGGTGTTGCTGGGCAGGGTATACTCAGCCTGGCTCTCTGTGCTAAGCCTGCCGAGTAGCAGTTAGTCACTGAACAAAACCCCCAAAAGGGCATTTTTCCACCAATGTTTTCACTTGACTTACTGAAGGAAAATAAATCTCCAGACTGTGGTTTTGGGTTTTGCCTTTTCTAAGCCATCTGAATTTTAAAGCAGCAAGACTCAAACTGAGTCACTGGGAAATCCATGGACTCTTGTCTTAGGAGATCTCAAATCAAATATTCAGTGGTGAGTCAATGCCCTGCATTCTCACAGGCTTGTTCCTATAGGTGGTCAGCTTCCCAGGGAGCAGCAGGAGTTGTGCTCCCGCCTGTGCCAGGAAGAAATGTTTTTTGTACCTGCATTCACCAGCCCTTCTAGTGCAAAAGTGACTCAGGGCTATTCAGCCATTCTAATGCCCCCTCCTCCCTGATCCCCTGTTTGTAAATCCAGCTGATGCATCAGAAAGCCTTAGTCTGCAGAGCTGTGAGTCTGAGAAGGAAATCTCCATGTCCTTTCATGTTTGGACCAAGGAAAAATTAAATGGGCCTGCTAAAACTCCTCTGCAGGCTTGCACGCGTTGTTTGCTCTGCCCAGCGCTCTCCTGGGGCTTCTGCTGTCACCCCTCTGTCTGCTGTCTAATGCCAAAGAGCGCTCACGCTGCTGGTGAGCAGCCAGACCTTGCCAGCTTGCAGTAACAGAACCCTTTTCTCTTGCCCAGGTTATCCAGGCTTCCAAGCTGCCACCTACGCAAGTCGAAGTTACACTGGCATTGCACCTGGTTACACTTACCAGTTCCCTGGTGAGTGGAGCTCCCTGTTGTTTTTTGGTCTGCCTTCAGGTGGTGGGAGCCCCTGGCATGATCTATAACCCAGGCTCTGCCCCTTTCACCCTTTCCCCTGTTTGGTCTTTCTTTAAATTGGAGATGGATGTTAAAGCGGGATTGGAGAAGCCCTGGAATAGGTGGGAACAGCTTGTCTTTCATTAGGATTATCCTCACACTGCAGTGGCAGGAAAAGCCCAAGGCTGCTCCGACATCCTTTCTGCTGGCCTCCTCCACAGGGCTGCTGCTGTGACACAGAAGGGCCCTGCAGCTCTGCCTGTCCCACCGCCTTTGTGTGTGTCTGTCTCTCTTTACCAGAGTTGCCACCACTCTGAAAGTAGCACAGGATGTTAAACCCCAGGGAACTCCTGGGCACGCAAAAGGCAGGTGCCTGCAGCACTGCAGTTGTTCTGAACAGTGCCTGGACCACTCATGGCCTTCACAAAGCACCTGCTGGGCCAGAGGGCTGCAGATCCCCTGCAAGCTGGATGGTTTCAAGCTTCCAACACTGCCATGTGCTCAGAACATGGATTCAGCAATCAATGGCTGGAACCTGCTGTGCCGCAGCTGCTCAGAGCTGTGGGGCCTCCCCTCCCACTCCCTGCCAGGCCAGGGAATGAGGCAGAGCACACTGAAGGCTCACACTGTGCTATTGCTATTTTCTAGAGCTGTGGCAACTCTGAGCATCCCTTCCTTACTCCATCCCTCAGTGTGATGGTTGATACGTAAAGTTTTGTTACTAAGGGCTGGGAATGGGAAGTTTCCTCCTCGTCTGAGGTGAGCCCAGGCTGACTGGCTGAAAGTTGCTGCTGCCTCCTGGCTGTCTGGAAGCTCTCCGTGAATCTAGATGTAGTGGCTTCAAGTCCCTCATTGTAAACTGTGCCAGGCTGAGTGTGGCATATACTGAGCACCCACTGGCCTTGCCACTGAGGGGTCAGATTGGCTGGCTCGCAGAGTGGTGCTCCAGGGCAGACCCTCGGCTACACAGTGACGCTTGAACTCGCCCTGCCCTGGCCACCTTTATTCCAAGGAGAAATGAATCCTTTCAGCCTTCAGGGCAGGAGTCCAGCACCTTTCAGCACCAGTTATAACTCAGTTTAAAGACGACACTGGCCTGGTGGCAGTCTGGTTGCAGACTGCTCCCCCAGCAGACCCTGGCTGCTGTGTCTCTGGGGGTCTCCCTTGGGGCGTTTGATGAGTTCCTAAGCTGTCTTGCATTTCGTTTTTAGAGTTCCGTGTAGAGCGGACCCCTCTCCCGAGTGCCCCCGTCCTCCCTGAGCTCACAGGTCAGTCCCACTCATTTCCTAAACTCACAGGCTGGAAGGGGAGAAGGGGGCTTTGGGCTGTTTCAGTGGTGTTGCTGCTCCACAGCCTGGCGCAGTTAGACTGGAAATGTGCCTTATTTCCTCTTTCATCTGGATAAGCTCCATCCAAAGCCAGGGATGGAAAGATGGAGAGGTAGTCAGAGCTGTGTGTGTTGCCTCTGAAGAGGGCCATGCAGGTCCTTTCCTGCTGCTTGCCTTGTTTTTTAGTTCCTTGCCCCAGGCTGTATGTAAACCAGATAAGGAAACTGCAGGGAGCAGGGTGACTTCCACAGGTCTACAAATGGCTTTAAGCTGAGCTGTTGCAAGGATGAAATTTGGAGTGCTGGGAGGAGGGAGGGGGTGTGGATGCACTCCTGGTTACTCTAATCCCATTTCCCTGGGCAGGAGAGGCTGCAGGGAATGCTTTCCCTGCTCTGGGTGGTGTAGCTCCCCAGCTACTCCCGCACAAACTTCCCAGGTAGGAGTGAGTGTGATGGGACCTTGCAAAGTTCTGCAGTGCCTGTAGGGAGCTGTGGAACAAAATGGGAACAGAGGATCATTCTCAGTTTCTTCAAAGTGCAAATGCCCTCTGGATCCTCAGCCCCCGAGGTGTGTGCAGTGTGTTGTCCCTACGTGATGTTCCTTCTGTCTACTCTCCCTTTCATGGCCATGTTTTCCCCAGCTCTGTCCTGTCCGCGTTTTTTGTCATAGAAAAGCAGCTTTGTGTAGCACCCTGCTCCCTGTGTGCCATTTCATTTCCATGGTGTTCCTCCTTCCCAGTGCTTCCTTGCCCCCACCTGTTTCAGGGTTTGAATCTCTCTTCAAAGGGGTATGGAAAACCTTCCTGGGAAGCTCTGTTGGAATTAGCAGTACAAACAGGCTTGAAAGGGAGTTTCTGTGGCACAAAATTCTGTTAATCCTCAGGGACTCTCTGTTTGTGAGGATGCTGAGGTTGGCAGCCATCAATGAACAAATTTCCCTGAGGGAGGTAGGGGAAAAATAAATCCTGTTTCCCTCATAACAAAACCCTTCCCTGACACCATGTATGCAGCTGCATAAGCACCTTTGAGCCTTCTGGTTGGCAAGCAAAGCAGATGTGGGTCCAGTTGTTTATTTACATGTGTTTTTCTGCAAAACCCATCATATTTGTAGAGGAATGTTGGTGGCTTGGTAGAAGTGTTTTTCCTTTCATGTCCGCCCCCAGATGTCCTGTGCCTTTTCCTAGCAGAGGTGACTCGCCTGAGGCCTGGCTGTCACTGGTGGCTGGGGTGCACCAGGGCTGTGCACAACAAGAAGTTATTAATGCTGCTGTCCTGGCTGGGTGCCACGTTAGCTTACAGTCCTGAGTGTCTCGCTGAAGTACCAGCTGGGCATCGTGGCACTCTTCCCTTGCCGACACGCTTCCCTCCTGTTGAGTGGGCCCTGCGCAGCCGCTGGGCTGGGCCGTGGCTCCCGTGTGCGGGCTGGAGCTGGCCCTGCGGAGGGCAGGCCCCGCGAGCTGTGTGCTCCAGGGCCCTTGTGCCTTCCAGTGGCTGCAGCACACACGGGCTGCGCTTCACGGCTCGGTGAAGGGATGGCACAGGCAGGGAGGCACGCACGGGTGCTTTGTCACCGCAACACAAACCTGGTGTCTCAGCAGATAAGACTGCAAAGGCAAGAAAAATCCTTCTTGGAAAAAGAACTGGAGCTTTTGAGATGACCTCACCTCCTTTCTCAGTAAAACCACATTCACTTGTGTTAGGGGCTTGCAGCAGGGATGGGGCAGGAGGGTGGCTGCCAGCAGCCTTTCTTTCCCAGAACAGCATCTTTGGGGGTGATGTGGAGCAGCAACATGCCTGCATTGGCCCAGGGCCTGTAATGAGCGGCTAACCCAGATAGAAGCCTCGTATGACGTTTGCTTGAAACAGGCTGGTGCCTGCTACTAAATATTCCCTCCTAAGCTAGTCTGGGTTTCAGCCTTAACGCGATTGATTTGTTCTGACCTCTTTTTATGGTGCTCTAAACAGAATCACAGTGAATTTCACATTCAAGCATGAAATGCTGACCCAGTCATTTTAAGGGCAAAGAGAAACATACTGGCTAGATGCCTCCTGCCCCGAGGGCTGAATGCCTGTGGCAGTAGAGTTGGGAATTAGAACTGCTACATATAAATTAAGACTTACTGTTTTAATTAAGCCATTTCTAGTTCCTGCTCCCTAGGTATGTGTTTCCTGCTTTTCTACAATGAACAATGAGGTTTTGAGCAATTCAGGAGCAAAACTCAGTGTGGGGAGAATGGTACGTCTTGAGCAAAGAAATAGGGAGAAAGAGGCTTTTAAACTGTTATTCAAGAATATTACCAAGAGACAGAGAAGGGGCTGAGCCTCAGGATGTTAAGCTTCAGCTGTTGTCCCTGAGCTGTTGCGATTCTCCACATTTACTGCCAAAATCTGGATCTGTAGCTTCAGATTAACTGCATCTTGCAAGCTTAGTAGTGACAGGATACATCTGAAATTGCCTTCTTCTTGTTCAGCTCTTCCACACCATGCCTTTGGCTGCTCTGGGGTGTGGACTTGGCAGAGCATGGCTCGTGCATTCCCATGGACATTGGCTGTGCAAAGGAACACTGATAAATTCAGGGCTATGCACTTCCCTGTTGTCATCCTTTAATGTCCTCTGTGGTGCACTAAGCCAATATGTATGTGTGAGCCCAGTATTTTGCAGCAGGAAATGAAGGCTTCCTTTGAGGAGTTTCCCATGTAGCCACAGTGCTCCTGAGGTGCCTGTTCCTTCTTTTCCAGCAATCCCCCTCACTGCGTATGGACCGATGGCAGCAGCAGCGGCTGCGGCGGCCGTGGTGCGAGGGACAGGTAACTCCACTTTCCTCCCCAGCGCGGGGTCCTGTCACGAGGTTTGCCAAGGGGCTGGGAGGGGGGTGGGACGGGGTTGCATTTTTGGGATCTTCACTCCGTAGTTCTGCTGCCTGCTGTAGGTTCCACCCCCAGTCGCACCGGTGGGTTTCTGGGCACCACCAGTCCCGGGCCCATGGCAGAGCTTTATGGAGCTGCCAACCAGGACTCAGGGGTCAGCAGTTACATCAGCGCTGCCAGTCCAGCCCCGAGCACCGGCTTTGGACACAGCCTAGGGGTGAGTGCTCCCTGTGGCCTCTGCGGAGGGAGGGAGGGAGATGGGGAGTGGTTGTGTCTCCACGTGGTGAGGGAGGTGAGCGGCAGCGGGCAGTGCCCTCAGCCCACAGTCTGTTTTCTGGTTAAGAAATACCACCCACTGCAGCATTGGCTGTGCCACTGCTGAGCCCCACACCAAGATACACGGTGCAGAGTGCAGCAGCTCACTTGGAGCCCACATCCTTGGTTTCTGCTGGCTCTCCCTGATCACCACTCAAGGTCCTGATCTCCAGTCCTTTCCCTGATCTAGCTCAGGCTTTCCAAGAGCCCTGACACAGCATGCAGGATGATGTGATCTTTAGACCTGGCACCTCCAACTGAAAACAGTTACTCTATCATCTGGGCCATGACTGAATTTGTTGTGTTAGTAATTCTTCTTCACTGTTCTTTTGTTTAAGAATGGGGTTTTAACTCTTTCTTCACAGGGTCCCTTGATTGCAACAGCTTTTACCAATGGGTATCACTGAAGCTGGGGACCAAGGAGGCAGGAGGTAAGAGAGCTTTGAACAGGAGCAGGTAATGAGAGAGAGGAGTGAGGTTCTGAGCTGGTCCCTGTGCTCAGGCTCTCAGCTGAAGCTGTGGATGTTGCTGTGAGGCTTCATGGCCTGGCCCAGCCTGTGGGAGGAGTCCTGTGGCCAGTCTAGGGCTCTCTCCTGCACCAGAGGCTTGGCAGGTCGGGTTCCTACTCATTCCCCAAGCTGGGAGTGGGGAGTGTCTTAGTGCTTGGCACAAAGAGGAAGAAGATGAAGCACTGACAAAAAGAGCAAACATCTGCAGGGTTGGCCGGAGTCACAACTCAGAGCTGATCCTGAGAGACAAGCTTGGTTCTTCTGTGTGGTTGGGGAAGCCTCCACCAGGCAGCTGGTTGTTCTCACTGCTGCTGAGACCAGTCTCTGGGAAGTGAGGTTTTTCATCTCCTTCCCGAGAGAAGGGCAGAAGAAAAATCTGATCAGTCCTGGATTTGGTCCTTGGATGGCCTGCACTTTGCCATTGAAGACTGAAACATCTCTGCCATGCCCTGGCCCTGTGCCAGCAATGTGCAGAGTTGGAGCAAAGTTTGGGTATTGAGTGTTTCTGTCAGATCACTGGAAGAAAACCGCAGGAGGAAAGCTGTGGTTGTTCTAGATCCTGTCCCTTCCCTCCCCTGCTGTGTCCCACAGATTCCCCAGTGACCTAACCGAGGACAGCGAGTGGCTGGAGGATCTGGTGAGCCTCGGGGGATGAGCCAAGGTTACCTTTCTCTTGAATCAAACTGCACACTGCCGGCTGGCTGCCAGGCTCCTGCCGCCCTGCCCGATCTCTCCCTTTGACCAGACCACACTGGACTGAACCCGAGGAGATCATCTCGCTTTCCTACTAACCACCGACGGTTTACGCTTCCCCCTCCCTGCCCCCAGCCCACTGATTCTTCTTTTATTTATTTTATTAGCTGTTAGTTTTATTTTTTTATTTTATTTTTTAATCTTTTTTGGGGGCTGCCCCTTCTTTTTGTTGTTTGCTCTTTCCCGAGCTAGTAGACATATTTTATGAATTGGCTTTGTGATTGTGTTAGGTAGTTTTCATTGAGGAGTATTTTTATTTGGCTTTGAAACTGTTTTGAATATTTTCAACTCTGTTGTTGTTGTCGTCAGTGTTTTTAAAGCACGGTATGTAACAAGAATGCAGTTCTGAAGGGAAGAAAGAGACAGAGAGAGAGCAAAGGCTGAGAGGGACTGCTGTATTTCTATTTTTTTTAAAGAAACTGTTTTTAATTGTTTCTGTTTTGTAAATGTGAGGCTTTGAAAAGTTGTGAAACTCCAAGGATCCGAAACGTTGGACATCGCTATGGAACAAAACAAATGTATATTTTGCTAAGTGAAAAACACTATCCTTACAGCTGAAAGATTTTTTTTCCCTAGGTTTAGTTTTACGTGGGGTTTTCTTTTTCCTCCTGTATAATATGTAAATATCGTGAGCTGAACCTGGCTGCTGCCTGCAGCCTGGCTCCAAGGAGCAGCTCCAGGTCCTGGACTTGGTGCCGCAGCGTGAGCAATACTCTCCAGCAGAATCCTGACAGGACTTCGTTCTTTTTTTGTACACCTTTTACTGTAAGATTTTAAGACCTCTGATGAGCTGAGATGAAAGGGGGGCGGGGGGGCGGGCGGGGTTGAAATGTACCAGCCATCGGCTGTTTTGCTGAGCGGGTTAAAGCTGCTTCCAATTGCTTGATGTACAGACTCCATCCCTGGGCTCCGTAGCGCCGGCTCTGGGCTGGCTTAGGGAAAGGGCTTTGCCGCCGTTGCTTGTCTTGGTTACTTTGAAAGGAATTCACTCTCCAAACTTCATCGCTTGCGTCAAGATTTCCTGGGAAAGGGGATCCTCCTCTGGAGGCGAGGGTATCGGAAGGGGTGTCAGCCAGGGGGAGATTTGGGTAGTCGTTCTCTGAAGGGCAGGGCTCTGGGATGGGGATTCATTAACAGGGGAGAAAAGCATTAGGGTGGTGATTTGGGGGCGGGCTAAGGGCTTCTCAGGGATTATATGAATTATAGAATTGCAGCTTCCCGTTTGCTTTACTCTGTGTTCTGAAGACTGTAGGAATTTGTCCATTGTCCTGTGCGGGGTGATCTGGTCCCTTCTCCAGAACCTGCTGGTGCTTCCCCAGGTATGGTCCAGGCCCCTGCTAACCAGCACTCTGCCAGGGGAGGCCTCCAGCAGGAATACACGGGGCAGGTTTGGGTCTGGATTTCAGTGAACCAAAGACCTTGTTAAGGGGGGTGATTAAGCCTTTTATTAAGATGCAGCCAAACTCTTTTCCCAGGGAAATAACAGCTTCATCTTAAGTTTTAAAAATCATTCCCTCTCTTCCCCCAAACTGAGCCCCTGTAAAGGAGATGGGCATTTAGAAAAGGACTGGGAGGGCCACAGTGCCCACAGGGCCCTTTTTCTCTTCTGTCTCTCCCCCGTCTGCTGGAATTTGTCCTGACCTGGGCGATGCGTTTGGAGAGTTCTGTTTAGGTAAGAAGGTACTTAACAGATCAGTACTGAAAACACAAAGCAATAATTTTTGTTACTGAGACAAGAGTCTGTATGTCTGTTTTTTTAAATATTTCCTAATTAAAGAAGAGCTGCATTTTATTGGGTTTATTTTTATTCTATATACTTCAAATTTGGGTCTGCGGACAGCGCTTTCCTCCCTCTTGGTGTATGCGCTGAGCTGCTTCCGTGCCCCCTCCAGACATCCCGGGCCAGCTGTGCTGCTGCTGGGCTGTGAGTCACTCTCTGGCCACTGCCTGGAGGCTGGGGCTCTGGTTTCAGGGTGGGCATTTTTTTTAAAAGAAATAAAGCTGTGTTTTTAAGCCAGTAAGTTATTACACTCCAGTGTTTGTTCTCTCCACACCTGTAACCCTTTTTCCAGATTTCAGTTTTAAATTCCTAATAAATTATTTGAAAACTGTCCTGCTCTGTCATTATTTGGGGGTGCGAGGTTTTCCCGTGGGGGAGATTTCAGGACCTGGCAGGAGTTGCATCCTGCCTTAAGGATAAAAGCCCCAGGCAGGTCTCTGACTCGCTGTTCTGCTCCCACCCCTCGGCAGTGGCCCAGTTTATACTGTGAGGCAGATCTGGTTTTAGTAGAGATTGTGTCTCTTCTGTACATTACAGAGGCTTTGTCTAAGTATTTGCAGGTTCAGAAAAGGAGATAATGTGGTGCTTACAGGTTTGGCTCATACCCTGAATTCAGTTGACTGTGGTGGACCAAGGAAGCTAGATGTAAGGAAGTAAAACGTGGAGATGGGAAGTAAAGTCCTTAACAGACAAAAGAGAGAAAGGAGAATTTTAACAGTGTGGAATAGTAGGGAACTCTGCAATGAGGCTTATAAAAAAAGTCTTAAAAATAATTTAAGGCTTAAGCCTGTAAATTTGAACCAATTATAGGCTGAAATGTTCTCACAAGTGTACCAAGGACCAGTGGCTTTGTATACAACACAGGTTGGGGGAAACAAAAAATAGTATTGGTGGAAAAATCTTTACCCTGCTGGGATTTTTCTCATGAGGCACTCTTGTAATACTCATGTGCTTGTTTTCCCACACTTGGTGATCCTTTTGTTGAAATAAAAATGTAGGGAATTGTTGATTTATGATTTAAAAAAGGCCAATTGGAAATTTTCTAGGAAACATCAATAGTACATCAGATACTGAGAAGAGAGGAAAAAGGAACCAGACTCCTAAGTTTCATAGGTAAGAAAACTTTTTTTTTTTTTTTTTTTTTTTTTTTTTTAATAAAAAAGAAGCAAGAA
>VYXF01004989.1:426801-445276 GCA_013397295.1 Polioptila caerulea
GCTACCGTCCCTGCCCGCCCTCACCCGGCCGGGGCTCCTCTGAGAGACCGTCCCTGCCCGCCCTCACCTCCCCGGGGCCCCGCCGGGCGACCGTCCCTGCCCGCCCTCACCCGCCCGAGGCTACTCAGAGCCGCCCTCTCTCCCTTACCCTTCCGAGGTTCCTCAGCGTTCCCCTCCCGTCCGCCTAGGGCTCCTCAGGGCGCCCTTCCCGCCCGCCTTCATCCTCCCGGGNCAGGGCTGTGTTACACTCACACCTCTGCAGCAGGAAGGCACAGTGCAAGTTCTTGCCAGGAGACCTGGTTGTTAGAAAGAGAGCACCCCACACAGGCACTGGAATGAGTATTCTCTATATAGCCCACAATTTGAAGTTTATGAAGATACATGGTACAAGAGGATATAGAGAAGCCTGTCTAGTCTTCAGGGGATTGAGTTCTTTTTCTGGGAGTCCTTCTAATGGCAGTATCCAAGAGATCAGCATGTTAACTTGGCATTGTTATACAGTTTCTGCCGGACACCTCTAATGAATATGAGCCTCTACAGGGCTTTGGAACTGAAGTAAGGCGCAGAGAGCCTGGCAAATAGGGCAGCAGGGAAGGGAGCTAGGGGCAAGGAGATGGCTTGGCTGGAACACACAGCTTTTTGAGCAGTGAGTTAGAGGCAGAAGCCTGTGCATCCCCAAAACGATGGCAGCGGTGAAATGGGTACACCGTAACAGCAGAAATGCCAGCCCGAGCCACTGGAGCGCCTGGCGAAGGAGCTGCGGGCTCTGACCGCTCCTCTCTCTCCTCCAGGCAAGAACAAGGAGTGCGCCATGTTCATCTGCAACTGCGATCGCGCCGCGGCCGAGTGCTTCGCCAAGGCGCCTTACAACCCCGAGCACAAGAAGCTGGACACCGACAAATTCTGCAAATAATCGCCCTCATGTTCGCAGGATCAAATAAACAAATAAATAACCTAACCGGGCGCTCCTGCCCGCTGTCCGCCGCCGCGCTGAGGGGACGGGGAGGCGGGCGGGGCCTGAGGGGAGGGATCGGCGCTCGGGGGCGGCGGGGGCGGGGCGCACCNCCCGCCCTCACCTCCCCGGGGCCCCGCCGGGCGACCGTCCCTGCCCGCCCTCACCCGCCCGAGGCTACTCAGAGCCGCCCTCTCTCCCTTACCCTTCCGAGGTTCCTCAGCGTTCCCCTCCCGTCCGCCTAGGGCTCCTCAGGGCGCCCTTCCCGCCCGCCTTCATCCTCCCGGGATTCCTCAGGGCATTCTTTCCGCCCGCCCTCACCCTCGCGGCCGCCCTCACTCTCCCAGGACTGCTGAGGGCTCCCTTCACGCCGCCCCTCAGCCGCCCTCGCCTCGGGCTGCCCACGCGTTAGCCACAGCGGGGCTGTCCCTCTTCCCCGCGGCATCGCTGCGGGAGGGTCAGGAGCTGTTTGGGGCTCCTTTGTCCTAAGGGTCTCCTGTGTGCTTACCCTGGGGAGCCCTTCCCCTGCCCGGCGCTGTTCCCGGCCAGGAGCTGCAGGGAAGGACGTAATGTTGGCCTGGAAGGCAGGGCGCCCCTCTGAGGGACACTACTGCCCCACTTTCGCCGCCCTGCCACGGTCCTGTGCCAAAGCTGCCCTCCGCCCTTGGCACCGGTTTTGCTGGCAGAGGTTTTTGGAGGTTTGGGTGAGCTCCTGGGGCAGGGCATGAGGAGGGCCCCGGTTCATCATCACAATGAACTGTACCCAAACATGGAGCAGGCCCCAAGGATGTGAGAGTGCTTTGGGAAATGAGAAACAAATGGAGAAGGAAGAAGCTGGCTTGGTATGTTATTGGAAGGTACTTGCAATGCCTTCCTACTGAAAGTAAATGTATTTTTGAGGGCATTAGAATGATAATGAGAAAGGATAGTGAATTGCATTTAGTTCTTTTTTTCCTTGAAAAGGGGAAGGGATTGTGTCACAGCCAGACATTCCATTTTATGGCAGATTGAGTCCTAGTATTCGTTGCTTATTTTTCCTCAGGTGTTTGTGTCTATGAATTTTTTGGAAACATTGAGTACTTGCAGGCCTCCACAGAAATCCTGACGATCCTGGATGTGATCCTGTCGTATAGCCAAAATTAATCATTCTTAGGGCTGGAAGAGCAAGATGAGGTCTCTTGTACTCACTCACTAGCTTAGATTCTCTGAAATTATTGTTTGTAGAACAGTAAAGCTCCTAAGTAAATGTTACTGAAATCCCCTTGTGATAAACCTCATTGTAGAGAAAAAAAAAAGTAAAATATCATCACTTTCTGGAAGGAGCACTGCACTTTTGAGCTGTATTATCACAAATAGGGAAGATTGCTGGGGTGCATTGGAAACATTTCAGAAACCCTTAGTATGAATTTTGCCTGTAACAGGAACTCTAGATTTCGGGTGAGCAGTATGGCTACTCCTGGCATTCAGCGTTTGGGGCACTCTGGCATTCCGTAGATAAACCCCATAGATAGATGAAGGCTCAAACTGATTCCCTATCTGTCTTACTCCATACAGATTTTATAAGCCTGCACGTTTGGTCCCTTGATCACACTTCTCATTTCCATGCCACTTTGATGGTGTCAAAGACCTACCATTAAATCCAAACATCCCCCACCCACGGGGAGCCTTCCCACATAATGCAGAGTGTCAGGCCCTAATGAACGGCACAGGTGGGGAGGCTGAAGGGGCTGTGCAGAGCTGCTCATTAGGGCTTTGAGGAACGTTGTGTGAAGAGTAAGAGCAGGGCTAGTGGCTGCTTGAACTGCCAGCATAGGGGAGTACAAGGATGTGAAGATCTTCTGCTGTGCTGGCCTGTACTTCTGTTCCAAACCAGAAAGGGATTGCCAGGAATGCAAGGTATCCCTGTGCTCAGCAAGGGAGAGCTCTGAGACCCTACTCAGCACCACAGCTGGTGCACAGGATGCTGCAGGGAGAGCAGCACCGTGGGCTCACTGCACAAGTGAAGTCTCACTCTCTTATCTTTTCTCTATTGTCGTTTTCTGTGCCAAGATTTTTCACTCTCTGCAGGGAGAGCTAAATTACTCCTAACTACATGGGCATTGCACAGATGAGAGAGAGTGTTCCAGCTGAGGTGAGACATGCAGAGAGCAAACAATTCTGCTGATGGTAATGATCCTGTGTCAGTTTCTGTTTGGGCCTGGAGACCGATTCGAGACACTTGCACTGTTGCTCGTCCTCTCTCTGCCATTGTCTAGTTAGTGGTGCGGAAGGGAAGAGGTGCACAAAGTGGTATTGGGTATCTTTCCTTGGTGGGAAGGGAGATGACAGGGACCTGCACACAGAATTGCAGGAACAGTCTGGAACAGTGGTTTTAAAGCCTATCTGGCTTGATTCTGCTGTTTCCACACCTGCTTCAAAGGCTGGGAAAGGGCGACATCCAAGGCAGTCACAGGGGAAGAAGCACACTCTAGATGGTAGATTTAGTCACCTTCACACCACTGAACCTCTTAAGTTCCCCATGCCCAGGGTTTTGGGTCATTTTCCAGAAGGAATGAACAAGCAGGTGTGTCAATAGGAGCAATATGACTGTAAGATGTGGGAGGCTGCACTTATACCACAGGCACCAAACCCTCTGGGCTCTCTGCATTCTGTGCTGCCCTCACTGGAGCTCAGTATGTGAAATACCTTCCTCAGGCTGCTGGACTCAATTACAGTTTGCTCTGAGAATTTGCCCAGAAACAAAGACAAGATTTGCCAAATACAAATTAACTTTTATTTGCTTTGGGTAACTCCAAGCCCACTTTCAGAGGAGCAGAAGAAAAATCCATTATAAGGTACTCTCAGCTCCTCTATCCAAACTTTTTCTTGTAGCTGTAA
The DNA here is from genome assembly GCA_013397295.1 of Polioptila caerulea. Classification (NCBI taxonomy): domain Eukaryota; kingdom Metazoa; phylum Chordata; class Aves; order Passeriformes; family Certhiidae; genus Polioptila; species Polioptila caerulea. Next base: position 430,631 of record VYXF01004989.1, read on the forward strand.
GAAAAAGAGAAGAGCAAAAGCTGTTGATTCAGCTAATTTCATGTCATGGCTTTTGGTGTAGGAATTTCAGGCTCTCTCGGGCATTTGTCATGTGAGCAAACTTCTTAAGAGTATCTTGGGGAATATATTAAAAAGTGAAGTTCTCTGATCCTGCTCTAAAAGAAGTCAATTTTAGTAGTTCTGGATCAGCTTTGCAGAAAAAAAAGGAACTTCTTCATTTCAGCCTCATACAGTGTAAATGTGCTCATTAACATATAAAGTATGCACAGGAAATTTACTGTAAGGTTCATTTATTCTAAGTCATTGTCCTGGTGGCCTAAAAGTACGATCAGTGGAGAATTGGGGTAATGACTCATCTGAGAGTGATGCTGAAGAGCCACCCTGACGCCTCTCCCACAGGCTCAGCTGCAGAACTGGAGAAGAGGGAGGGGAAGATGTGGGAGGTTCAGTTACCTGCCACAGAACTCATCCCAAGAGTTGTTTCAGACTGCTCGGCAGTGCTCGCACACCTTCTCAAAATGCTGCCTCTACTGGCACTGAACCTGCAGCCCCTGGTTTTGACACACCAATGCCATGCAAGTTTCAAGGAGGGGGAGATGAGGATGATGTGGATAGGGAGAAACTCAGCCCCAGCTCCTCTCCTAAGGGAGCATCAGCATCTCTTCTTACAGGGAAAGCCCTATATGAAAACAAGGAGTATGTGGGGACTTTGCTGTGCTTTAGCCATTATTCTGCAATAGCTTAGGTTGGGGGGACAGCTGTACTATGGACAGGACAGCTAAAGATGGAGAGATATCTGCGAGCTTTGCTCACTGCCAAGCAGCAGACACCTGAGTCATTGGAAAGTGGAGTCACCATCCAACGAGAGCACAATGCAGATGGGAGTCCTGAACTGCTGTTGCTTGGCTTCAAAGTGAAGCTGTCTCTCCTCTAACCCAATCCAGCCAAATCTTGAAATGTGTTAAGCATCTTAATGCCCTCTACCTTCTGCAGAAATCAGATGCCTTATGCATCCCTTGGTTTCTGTGCTTGATTTGCTCTCTCCTGGCATGGATTTGAATCAACAACAAAGCAAAAATGAACTGAGCATCCTGTGGTCAGTTATCCTTGCTTTGCTACTTGACCTTTTAGCAGATGACTCTGGCATCCTTGTTTCCAACTGCTTGTTACAGTTCTTGTCAAAATATTAGTCCAAGAAATGTTATTTGGAGTAGGAGGGGGCATTTGAAAACTTGGAAAACCCCAACAATTAAATCCCTCAGAGCTAGAATGGGGGAGTGGTAGTTTCATGAAGAAGGTCAGGTCAAAAACTGAGTGTTTGAGTTCGTGCCAGGTTCTGTATTTTACTCCATAAACAGTTTGATAGAGCTTTCAATACCATCCTAAGGATCAACAAAAAATCACTACCCAGTAGTGATGGATCTCCCATTAAGAGTGTGGAAATTGCACCTTTCAACAGAGATAGCTTCTGAGGGAGACCAATTGTACAGATTTAATTGTATTTCTCTCTGAATTCATCAGCTGCTAGTAATTACAACCTGCATTCTTGCAATGGAAAAAACATGAATCTAAACTGGATATTGAGAATGTACTTAAATCATAGCAGAGAAAGAAAATTACAATGCAGGGAGTCTCATTCTTTTAAACAATTTTAATTGGTTCCTTAGCTATTCATTAATTAAATAACATCTTCAAAAAATGCATTCTGGAAAATGTAGTGGCCTCACTGAAAAATCTAGCCAGATTAGCTTAAAGTATCTCCTCTGGCATCTCAACAATATTTAATTTTTAAGGGGGTCAGATAGGAAGCACTTTAGCTTGTCAATGACAGTTGAGAGAAATGCTGACTTCCCCTCCTTGCTGGAAGATGTCAGCCTTATAGCCTGTGCTTCCAAATAATCTGTTACAAGAGCAGTGTTCTTGTTCAGCTTCTATTTTGAACCTTTTAAGTGACAACTGCAGTTCCTCTTGCCTCCTTTTCCTCTTTGCACGCTCTACAGTACCCCAGCAGTGCCCTGGTTTCCCACATTGCCCTCCTGTGCTACAGCCTGAAATTACCTGGTCAAAATCCCTGTCCCCCCTTCTCTGGGGACAATTATACAAAAGGTGTTCTGTCCTCAGACACGGTAGTCCAAGTGAATGAAAAGGCACTGTTTACAACGGCAAGGTAAGGCAGAAAAGTACTTTTTTTTTTCATCATTGTTGTGTTTCCTGATCCGTGGAGATGGTTTCGATGGAGAGAGCTGTGAGGCCGACACGTGCGAGGCTTGCTGCCCTCTCCTGGTGCCCTCAGCTGCCGTGCACCGCATTCACCGCTGCCTCTTGGATTGGAGGTTTCCCTTTCTGAGAGGAGTCCTGCAGGAGAGGACGAAAGAAGCTGCTTTATCGACTGAATTGATTATTTTAAACAGCAGCGTTTGATTAGGATTAGCTGGACCAATTGAATCAGGAACAGCTTCTGAATTGTCAGTTGCAAAGGCAAGGCTTGTGATGGGGTTCTCTGGAAATACAGGTGATCCCCTGTAGGATGGAACAAACGGATTGGAATTCTACTGAGTCTTCTGGATACTCCTACCCAATCCTCTGGGAGTGCTAGCACTTGGTATGTTTTTTGTTTATGATCATGGCAAACAGTCTCATGGCCTATCAGAGCAGACCAATTACAGATTAAAATGTACAGCCACCTTCTGGTGCAGTGAGGGGACATTTTGTCAGTCAGCACATCTCAGTCTCAGCATTTGCCAGGAACCCATATTCTCACCCCGTGGGTGACTGATCAGGGAAGGTACTCACCTTGTAAGAATAACTTTAATCCTGACAGCTACTGAAGCTCAGCTGGTTGGGTCATGTGCAAACAATCAAAGGCAGCAGCTCTCCACAGCGGGAATTCAGCTTTAAGGATGCAAAGTGATCTAACCTGGTGGGCCCAATGTTAAGGACTGCAATTGGCAGCTTCTTCTCTCGGGCAGCAAGAGCAAACCTGTAACCAGAGTACACCTGCAGGAGTACCAGAAGGCAAAATTACTGGCAGCTTAGGCAAAAGAGGAGTTACAGAAAGGAATAAAATAGTTGTCATTGGCAGTGGGAAAAGGGCTGTACATACACGCTGTGTTAGGCAGCTGCACTGAGCTCAGGTAGGAAATGTCTTCGTTCAGGAAGGCACAGAATAGAACAGCTTTTAACCTCTGTCAGTGAAGGATTTGCAATTTCATAGAAACTGAAACTTCAGAGCAGATTGAAGGGAAATGTCCTTGTCTTTTAGTAAATCTCTGCAGCAATTTTTATTAGTTATCACAGCTACTTAAATGGTGTACTTTGATGATTCTTGCATGGCTCAGCTTAGGTAGTACAAGAATAAACCTAAGGCATTTCAATCATTCCTGTACAGAGGATTATAAGCTTAAGGAGCACAAGCTCAAGGAATTTCTATCCAGTATCCTGAAGCCAAGAGAATCACAATCAGGCAGCCTTGGTTTTATCTCCTTCTGGGAGATGTCAGAGTAAGGTTTTCGTAATGTAATAGAACTTGTTCCTGGAAAAATTTATCTTACACAAACACCATTACAAAAGCTTCTACGGGTTTAGAAACCCCTGTTGTTTAGCTACCTTACCTTATAGATAAGAGGCTAGTGGAGAAAACACATCATGATACAATCCCAAGGACAATCTCAAGCAGCAGAGATATTTATTCAGCAGCTCTCTTATTGGGAATTTAATAAGGAATACCTAAAACCTGGTGTTTTACACAGTGTGCCATGAGGCTTAAAAAGCTACCAAAGGCTAAAAAATTCAGGTAAAAAAAATGTGAGGACTGAATTGTGTCAGGTGTCTTGCCTTTATGGACAACTGTGACCTGATGGAGGAGGCAGCAGAGAGAGGTCTGAAGGGAGATATTTACAGCAGCATGAAGGAGACTGGCAAGAGAGTGACAGGGAAGCCCAAATAGGTCACCCATGAAGCCAGATTCCAGCCACAGTAAAAATAAAATACAAAGAAGCTCTGCAAAGGCTGATGTGATCCACAAATCATTTGTAGTCCTGAGCTGTGGGACCAAGGATCATTGCAAGCAGAGTAGCAAAGAAGTAGAAATGCAGTTTGGAAGGCAGACCTACTTACCTGCATAGAGGATCCTGCCACCAGCATGGAGTCTGATTCTGCCAGGCGCTGGTGTACAAAACTGACTTTTTCCTGGCTCACTGTGTCTCCAAAGAAGGTCACATCAGGCTTCAGGATTCCACCACATTTACGGCAGGCTGGGACTTGGAAATTGCGCACCTGCTCATCCGTCAGGAAGACATCCCCATCCGGAGCCACGCCAAATGCTTCAGCTTTCCAAGTGGGATTCAGAGCTTCAAAGTGCTCCTGGAGCTCAGAACGCAAGATCCGGTCTCCACAGGCCAAGCAGAAAACCCTGAAATTCACAGCAAGGTCTAAATGGAGAGTTAAGCTGAAGATCTGGAGATTCTAACTTGTTCCTTAGGAGGCCTGTCATGATTTTCCACATTTATTTACCAAACAGTACAGGTGAAGGAGATGTCTTCTACTCTGTTGCTTTGTAGGAATGCTCTAGAGGAAGTGCTTTCAACCCTGCCATGTGTCCTCTCTCCCAGTTCAGGCTGTGCTTTTTCATCTAGAAATTCTGGGTGATCCCAGCCAGGCTATGGTGGCCCTTCTCCAGTCCATGCATCCCATGCAATTCTGGCACTATCCACTCTGCTTAAGGTGGATAATCCTTGCATCCTCATGATCCCTTTGTTCTCTTTACTAAGAGGACATTTGCTGTACCAAGGAAAGGGGAAGTGGATGCAGGTTTCAAGGAAAGAGATCCAATTAATGCTCAAAAAAAATGGAGTGGTGGTCACGTTTCTTAGACACCACGCTGCGAACAGCACTGGGTTGTGATCTTTTTCTCCACCCCAGCCCAATACCACCTTTGTGCCTGTCACCTCCAGGAATGCAGCATGGACGTTCTGCCTCCTTTCTCAGCAGCTGACACTGCAGCTGCCTGCCAGGCACGCCCTGACAATGCCCCTGTGCCAGCAGCCGTACCTGTGTGTGCAGCCGTGCAGCTCCGTCATGCGCTGGCTCCCGGCTTTGGTGTGAAGGGCATCCACGTTCTGGGTCACCAGCCAGTGCAGCTTGCCCAGCTTCTCCCAGTCTCTCAGTACCAGGTGTGCCTTGTTTGGCTGGTGGGAGGAGAACTGGGGCCAGCCCACGAAGTTCCTTGCCCAGTAGCGCTGCCGGGCGCTGGCGCTGCGGACGAACTCGGCGTGCTGGACCGGCCGTCTGTCTGTCCTGGCGTAGAGCCCAACGCCCTCAGAGCGGTAATCAGGGATCCCTGACTCCGTGGAGATGCCAGCTCCAGTCATTACAAACAGCCTCTTGGAGTTAGAAACAAAGCGCTGCAGCTCCTCCACTTCCACGGGATCTGGGGGAAGACAGGCTGGCACAAAAGTCAAGTTTGGAGAGGCTCTGGATACAGAATGGGATCTGAAATGATGCAGTCTGACGGCTCTGGAAACTCCAGACCACTTCCTGGCAGAGAACATGGTCAGCTAAAAGGCAAGAGCAGAACACACGGTAGGTAAAAGAAAGCAAAAAGCCTGTCCTTAATGCATTTGCTTGTGATTCTCTGGATAATTATGCTGTTAAGTACTCTTTGCTCTCTTTTTAGTAAAGAAACAAATTATTTTGGAAGCATGACCTAAAGCCCACCATCCAAGGACAGTATGTTCTTTTGGAAGAGGGGAGCACTGAGCACAAAGGTAACAGCCCTGACTTGCAGGGCTCCTGCTTTTCTACCCTGGTGTGAAGGATGGCTGCTTAAGAGGACTTGTAAAGAGCCCAGAAAGACCTGTGCATGCAGGTCAGTAAATGTCTTTACTTTCCCAGGTATATGCAGCAGGCCAGAGGGGAAATGGCAGGAAGGCCAAGCACCCCACCTGAGGCACTGGCTGGGGAAGACCAGACCTCCCTAGAAGAGACCCTTGTTCTGTATTTTTAACATTCTGCCTGCCCCAAATCAGTCTTTTATATTTACTCCATCCTTTACACGTTGTAGGAAGGGAGAGAAAAACAACCTTGAAATGTTGTTTTTTTCCCGACACAGGCCTTGACTGGAGTTACTCCTGTGCAGTGTGTTTTGGTTAGGCCTGGTGCACAACAGCCTTGAAATGGGATTGAAAATGATTAGGGCACTCTGGCACCTCCTCTTTGGTGGGTGCCACCTCCTCAGAGTCAGTGGGGACCTGGAGGGGCACTGCTTTGCTTCTCCAGCAGACACAGGGGCTTTCTGAGAGAGAAGGGATCATCCATAGTGTGTGGGGCAGAAGGAACTGCCTGGCAGGTAGGAAAGGGAGAGACTCCCTGCTTTAAGGGAGGAATGACATGCCCTGCTGGAGACAGGCAGGATGGTTGGCTTTGCTGATTTAAGTAGCCTGGAATTGTCTGCAGGACCTGTTGAGACGCAAGTGGATGGGTTTGGGGTTTGATTTTGTTTGGGCTTTCCAGAAGTCTGCAGTTCTTTCTCAATTTCATTGTTTTAAAACTATTTTTCTGGGCCTCTCTATGGTTTTGCAAACAATGTACAAAAACCTTTGAGAGCAAGAGTCCTGATAATTGCCTGTGTTTATTTCTGCCTCCTTAAATCTCCCTAAGCAGGGGGGCTTGTACAACTTGTGGAAGACAGAGGAAGAACTTTATTTATTGAAAAAATGGGATGATCTCCTGAACACCTAAACTTCAGATGTGTTTAATATTGCTCCATTTACTGTAAGATGTAGTACTGGAGGGCTTAGATACATCTGCAGTTTGGGAGCTCAGCTGCAAGCACTGTGATACTAAATTGATGCTAGTGACAAAGAGTAGGTTTGGCTCAGTTAGTCTTCAGTTCTCAAAGCTTTTCGTCATCATCAGTTGAAATGCAGGGATGATTGGACAGACTCCATAGTCTGAATTGCTTTTTGTATCTAAGCAGTGATTCTGTTTGCAATGATTTTTGCTTTGTTTTGCTGTTTAGCAAGAGTCGTGTTGGCATGTCCTCTGAAGAGGTTTAATTTCCCATATGAATTCATTAGAAGGGGACAAAGTCTCCCAATAAACTAATTTGCTTTGAGAGTAACTTGTGTCATGATGCTCCCCAAAGGCTGTTAAGCCAATTTGATGGTAATTAAATTGCTTTAACTGATCAAAACTCTTCATTCCTGCTCTTTATCATGAAAAGATCTCTCAGAAGGAAATGTTCTCGGGCGAAATGAAATAGAAATTTAATAGGGGTTAGCCCACAAGAGAGAGAAAGCAAAAATTACAGATACACTTGAAAGCTGCTGTGAACCAGGGCAAGGACTATGGAAGAGAAAAAGTTAAAGGATGGGATATTTCTTGTCAAATACAATACAAAACTGCTTTTAAAATTAAAGTCCTCAGATTAAAAAAAAAAAAAAAAAAAAAACAAAACAAAAAAAAANAAAAAAAAACCAAACCAAAAAACAACCAACCAAACCCCCCCTACTTTACATAACAAGTGAAATTCTTTAAACGTACCTACGGAGATCTGAGGCTAGAGTTTGTTTTTAGCACGCACCCAAGATGCTCCACAGGAAAAGATCAGGCAAGGTTAAGGCAGAAGATAAAACAGGATCCTACACACGCCTAGAGGCCAGAATTCCCAAGTGACCCCGCGTCACAGGGGGCCCCAGGTGTCTCTGGTGCCGTGACAGAGGCGCGGGGCAGCCGAACCGAACCGTCTAACGAGAGGAGAGAGCCGCGGAACGCCGCGGAACACGGAGCGCCCACGGTGCGGGCGGAAGGGAGGGCTGGGCCGGCGGAAGGAGCCCTCTGGGAAATGTAGTTCGGGGAAACAGGAGCCCCGAGCACGAAGACTACAACTCCCATGCGTCAAAGGGCGGGGGACAGAAAGGTGTTCCCTGCATCCCCACACCTGAGACAGTTTGGAAATGCTGAGAGCTGCACAGCAGCCCTCAAGGAAACGTGCAAGGTTAAAATCCGGATTCATTTGATACAAATGCATGTGACAGCTTCGATAAAATGCATTGTAGATGCTTGTCCTTATAAAAGATGCATTTTCTTTTAACTAATGCTGACATGTTTTAGGCTTAAAATGTGACTAAATAATGAAGAAAACTCCGGTGAGGGCTGCTAAAGACATCTCTTCTAGCTTGGGGATTAGGGCAGTGCCAACCTGTCTGCTGCTGACTCTGTGCACCCTGGCAGGAACCATTGTGCATCCCTGCTTGGTGCAGGTTTCAGTCTCAGTAATCACCTGCTAATTTGTACAGTTTGTCTGGCAATAAGGAGTTTGCAATTGGTTGGGGTTTTTTTGTTTATTGGGTTTTTTGTTTTGTTTTCTTCAAATGAGACATTTTTCTGATGAACGAGTAACATGGAGAAGGCTAGACTGCTGCATGGTAGCAGCCTGGTGCACAGGATGCCCAGCAGTCTTACAGACAATGGGCTTTTTCCAAGGATTCAGACTGCTTTTCAAATGCATTCACCAAAGAGCTCTTGCTTAAACAGTTCAAAACATTGCAGAAAGTTTGAATATTTTTTAATTATTATTTTTTTTTTCCTCTTACAGTTATTCCAAAGACCAGGTGAGCCTGATCATCTGTGTAGCAGTGTGTAATTTTGTGATGGGAAGGAAGAAGCGCATCCTGCTCGCTCGGTGTGCAGCCACCCTGCCTGTCGCTCTGCCCCTGGGCTTAGGTGTGGAGTGCAGCTTTCTCTTTGGCAGCGCCGTGAGTCTAAGCGACTTTCAGTGATTTATACTTTAGCAGTTCAAACGTGTGTTAAACCGTAGGGTGATGACTTTGCTTTGGTGGCGCCCCGCAGACGCCGTTTCTCCCTGGCGCTCCTCGAGAGTGTCCCCCCCGTTCCGTGCGCTCCCTCCCGGCACCGAAAACGGCGATTTTCGGCCAATGCCCCCGGCTCGAGCAGCACCTTCCCGGACGCTCATTACCATAGTGCCCTCCCGGCAAGCTCCGCGGGTCCCGGCGGTGCCACCGGCCCCCGGTCCATCCCTCCGTCGCCTCCCGGTCCGTGCGCGGCCGCCGCGGCGCGGCGCGGGCNCGTAGGCATGTAGCTAGTTTGGCAATTCCTTCTCGCACGTGATGCTAATCCAGATTCTGGATTTCTCCGCGTTAAATTTTGGTGATCTATTAATTCCTCCAGCACTCTTGAAGGAGCAAGTCGGGAACCGAGCTCTCTATTTAAAGCGCGCTCAGTTTATTAAACCCTGTGTTTTGCCTGAGCAGGCGGTGGGGATGCTCGGGGAGGAGTCGTGCTGGGCTGCGGCTCACTCTTGGCCGCTCGGGGCTGGCCGGGGCTCACGGTGCCGGGGTGCCCGGGCTCACGGTGCCGGAGCTCGCGGTGCCGGGGTGCCCGGGGCTCACGGTGCCGGGGTGCCCGGGCTCACGGTGCCGGAGCTCGCGGTGCCGGGGTGCCCGGGGCTCACGGTGCCGGGGTGCCCGGGCTCACGGTGCCGGAGCTCGCGGTGCCGGGGTGCCCGGGGCTCACGGTGCCGGGGTGCCCGGGCTCACGGTGCCGGAGCTCGCGGTGCCGGGGTGCCCGGGGCTCACGGTGCCGGGGTGCCCGGGCTCACGGTGCCGGAGCTCGCGGTGCCGGGGTGCCCGGGGCTCACGGTGCCGGGGTGCCCGGGCTCACGGTGCCGGAGCTCGCGGTGCCGGGGTGCCCGGGGCTCACGGTGCCGGGGTGCCCGGGCTCACGGTGCCGGAGCTCGCGGTGCCGGGGTGCCCGGGGCTCACGGTGCCGGGGCGCCCGGGCTCGGTCCGGCGGGGACGCGCGGGGGCGGGGCCGGAGCGCCCCCNTAATCCGAGGCGCGATTATTGCTAATTGAAAACTTTTCCCAATACCCCGCCATGACGACTTGAAATATAGTCGGCATTGGCAATTTTTGACAGTCTCTACGGAGACTGAATATTCCGGTGAAAAATAGAGCGATATTAAGGATTTAAATAAGGTGTACAGCGTGGTCTGTGGCTGAGCGCTGCATCACGAGAATGGGACCCCAGCACGGGAGAGAATCCGGCTCTGGTTCGCTGGGCACGGTCAGCGTTTGCTGCCGCCAAAAACCGCGGTGTAATGAGGGCGCTCCAGCATAAAACGCTCGTTTCTTTCTCTCCCATAACTTCTGCAAAAGGAATCGGTCAGTGAACACGGAAGTGGAGGGGCTTAGGTGCTGGAGGAAGGTTTCTGGACCAGCTCTTGTTGAGCAGGATCCTTAGGAGAGCTCAGCCTCTCAACAGGCAGGGAGGAATCTGGGGGCAGTGAAAGTTTGAATCGTGCTTCCCTCGCTGCACAAGTCCTCTAAAACCTATCAGGGAACACTTAGTGTAAAGTACTGTAAACTCCATTTTGTGTGCATTTCTTTATTGACATCCCTTGCTTTAAGGAAAAAAAAAAAAAGGCTCCTTATTGTCAAAGAAATCACAAACTTTACTGTGGAAAAAGCAGCTGCTGGTGTCAACTCCTATTGTATAAGTAAACCTATCCTTTCCTAATTTGCAGCAATTTAATAGGTAAGCAGACCCTGTGGAGGAGCAGCTGCCCTCCATCACTCTGGATGAGTGAGCTGTACCTTCTGCTGCTGACAGCTTGCCTCTGACATTCCCTGTATGGGTAGAGAATCAGATCCACGTGTGCCATCTGGATGCTCCTGCCCTGCCAGTTAGACCCTGAGCTGGGCAGCTACTTGAAACTTCGGTAGAGTAGAAAACTTAATAGAGAACATCAGTGTTTCATCTTAATTATTTTTTTTTTAATTTTTTAAAAATAACATTCAGTCATGTTGGGGCATTATTCACAACACACAGAGTGTTCAGAGGAAGATTCAGTTGTAGCGTTCCCAGGCTCTGTGACCACAACCGGTGACCAAGAGCGACAGTGAAACCTCATAGATTGCCTTTGTCCCCCATTTGTTCCTATTTCCAGCAATATCAATTGAAATCAAGCCCTAAAGCACGGGGATGCCATTACCCTTTGGCAGATTAACCCATGCTGGTAATTAGCAAAGGCACATGTAGTTTGCAGTGAGTCATACACTTCAGGTAATTTCTTGATTCTTGTAAACTGTGTTGATAAGTATTGGGTTTATAACTTTTTTTTTTTTTTTTCCTCATCTTTCCTGCCAGAATTGTCTGTGATAATGCTCTGGTGTAGTGCTTTCAATCTGCATTGCAAAGTCATGTTCTACATCTTATGTCAGAAGCCAAGTTTGTTCATTTTGCTATAATAGATCCTTTCAACAAGTGTGAAGTTGGACCTTGAATCTAGGAGTTGCATGTTGTGATTTACTGCTATTGCCTGAAGCCTAAAGCTCTGATTGATTTTTTTTTTCCTTGCATTCACTTGAAGAGCTAAATCCCCTTGCATCATGTTAATGTGGCACAGCACAGAGGGCACACACTGCAATGAAGGTGTTGTCATTGCTCTGCAGTTTCAAGTCACTCTCTGGAAAGTGCACAGGTGAGTTCTAAACGTGCCTTACAAGCCAGTGTAGCTTTATTTCTCTTCTCTGACACAGATTGCAAATAATGATGCTTTTCTTTGGTGGTATTATGAAATGAGCTTGGATCACTCCTCTGTTTGGCAGCCAGTCTGAAACGACAGGGCACATGTGGACAGTTAAACCATTGCCTCTGAGGGTCTTGTGTGTGCTCAGTGGGTTAGGCTGCCCTTTGAGCTCTGTTGTTGTGGTGTGTGTTTTTGTTGATCATTCATGTACTTTTATATCAAGGATTTGTTCTCATGTTCAGTTGGTATGTACCTGGTTCTCCCCCTAAGTTCTCCCCAGTTGTGTACCCCTGAGTTGCTCACCGCCTTTGTTGAAAAGTCCATTTTCTCTCAACCACCCAGTTGCCATCCCCCAGTTCTCTCTTATATGGGTTTTCCCCTCCCTTTATTCCAGCACCTTCCCTGCCTGTCATGTTCCCAATCCGGTCTGCCATAAGTATCGCGCCTCTTTCTTCCAGCACCTTCCATGTCAATCTTCCCCTGACCCAATCCTAGAGGCGCCCCAACCCCCTGGGTGTGTCGGGGTGTCACCCTAACCTCGATGCCCCATTGGGGCATGTGACCCCTTTCCTCCTCCCCCCCACTGTGGTTTGCCTTTTCCCTTGATTGATGTTCCCTCACCCCACCTCTGTTATTTCCCCATTGGTCTGTGCGTTGTACCCACCCCTAGTTCGGCTGTTGTACAAAACCCCCTGCACAAACCTGCTGGGGACCCTTTGGGGCCCTGACATCTTTTGCTGCTGTAAGCCTTGGCTGGAACCTCACGGCAAAGGGTCTCCTCCTTCTCCTTTGCCCAACCCTTGTCGTGGTCGGCGATGTCGTGTAGTGGAGCAGCTGCTCTACAGGTGCCCACCCCCGATCGCCTGGGCAGTTCCCACAGGTGCAGAGGTGCCGGAAAACCCCCGAGCCAGCCGGGCTCCGGTGCACCGGGTCACTCTGTAACTGGTAACTGGCTCTTTGACAAGAGGGAAAGATGCCCTGAGCGTGTACTCTGGGCACAGGTTGTGTGGAGTCAGGAATACTCTGAACACAGATTGTGTGCAGACAGGAAGCCCTAAAGTCCAACATTTTATTGATGTTGACTCACCGTCTTAACTTCATTTCCAGTTCCCAGCCCTGTTTCCCATCTGCAAACGGGGGTGGTAGCATCTTGTTACACCTTCTGTGAAAGGCAAGGGTAAATCGTAATGTGCCTCAGCCACAGGGCACAGCATAAGAGGAAGGCCTGTGTGTTTCTAGCAGCATGCAGGCGTTTGTGAGTCAGGGAGAGTCTGAGGCAGAGAGCAGGTAGATGATGAGCAAACAGGAGTTCAAGGCATTGGCAAGGACAGGGCGAGCATTGCTCGGGTGAGTTTAGCTTGAGCCCACAGCACTGAGAAGTTGTCTGGGCAGCTGGGGTTTTAACCTGCCCCTACTCCTTCAGCTCTCACAGGAGGGTTAGGGACTGGCAACTTAAAGTAAGAAACACCAGTGTGCAAAGAATTCAGTGATGAACAGCAGCTGGCTATGAGCAGGTTGGTTTTAAAAGCAGTAGGCCTAGAGGATAGTACCACTCATGGGACAGCCCTGCCTTCCCACCCCACCAACCCTTTCAAAGCAGTGCTGAAGCCATAGGCAAAGCTTTAGAAGCAATGACTTTATTTTATTTTTTTTTTGCTTTTAGCACTGAGCAGCTTGGACACAACCCATTTCTTGTGGGTGCAACCCTAACTGGTACAATGACAGCTTAATTTCAGCCCTGAGACACAATAGAAACTGCTTTCTTGATTTACGTTCACTTCCAGACTCCCAAAGGACACCGTAGGAAGCCGAAAATAAAAACTGCATGCCAGGCTATAATATGAGCAGAGCACAGTAGGCACTTTATTTATGCAGAGGTAAAAGTACAACCCAAGTTGAGGCTCATGCTTGTCACATGTTGCTGGAGGAAGCATACAGATCCCAGGAAAGGACACGTTTCTAATGACCTTAGGTCTGCTCTGTGGCCAGTCAGCGTTAGTGATTTATGTTGCTCCACCTGGGGACATGCAACCTGAAGTTGTCATTGTACAGCCAGTGATGGATTTTGAGAAAATTTAACAGTCTCTCCAAATAATGTTTTACATTTTGCTGAGGGAGACCAGTAAGGGGGATGTCAGGGGATATCTTTGGCATGGATGGTGAAGCATGCAAAGGAAGTCTTATATTTGTGTTGTACTTAGATCTCAGTAAGGATATTATTTTCTGACAAGTCCTGGATTTGGAGTAAAAGCTGGAATGAATTTCTTGGAGGTTGTTGGCTATTTGTAAGCATTGGCTAGGATGAGGGAGGAGATATTTCCCTGCCCCCCTAGCGATAATTCCCATTAAAGCATGACTTAACACAGGAAATAATGATGTCTGACTTGTGCTAGCAGGGGAAACCAGGCATGTTTGTGCCTAGAGAGTGAAAAATACAGCATTGGAGCTTGCTCACAGCTGACCTCACGGTCTCTGTTTTATGGAAATACAATTCCGTAATCTCAGCTCAACAACAGGACATGTGCTGTTCAGTTCTGGGAACATTCTCTGACTTAGTAGTAATTTTGTAAGGAAAAGAGCTACAAGAGTCATGTTTCCTGGATCCTCCGCAGTTCCCACACTGATTTTTTTTTGGCGTATCTCTCATCAGATTAAGAGGTGAACATTTGGGCTGAGCAACTGCGTTTACTGCCATGCCAGCTTGGCTGGAGCACAGTGGGAAACAGCTCTGATGAGGGTTGAGCTGTGCTGTGGCTCAGACAAAGCGAGGACTTTGCTGTTTTGGAGTGTTGTTTTATAGAGGTTTGAAAGAAAAACCATGTGGGAAATGATGGTTCAAGATCATCACATGAGAAATCCAGGTGGGCTGTTATGGTCTTTGAACACCGCAAAGGAGAAGTGGTGGGTGATTTTCCTGTACGGTGGCCACAGCTTGTGGAATATTGTTCAGGAAAGGTCTCTGCTGCCCAGCTTCCCTGGGATGGGATAAATCAGCTGAGGCTCTGTTTGTTGGAAGGTTTTGGGGCACAGCCCTACCGCAGCACCCAACAGGCATCACTGCCCCGGGAGGACATTCCGCTGGGAAAGGGTCCCGCT
>VYXF01004989.1:445722-487755 GCA_013397295.1 Polioptila caerulea
CTGTCCCGGGGCCGCCGCCCGCAGCCGGGGCAGGCGGGGGCTGTCCCGGCCGGGAAGGGCGCCCTGCGCTCCTGTGCCGGAGCAGTGTGGAGCGGTGCCGTACTCGGGTTTCAGCAAACACCTCCTCCCCGGCCCCGCCGCAGCCTCTCCAGCCTGTTCTTGGGCGAGATCTGAACTTTGCGCGGGTATGGAGCGGGGAGCCCTCGGGGGCAAGCGGAGCCCAGCCGGGCTCGGAGCTCATCCTTGTCCTCCCTCTGCTTCTCCCAGGTGTGCTGTGTTATACGGTTTCCCGAAACCGTGTAATGGAGAAATGTCAGGCAACTGGTCTCAAGGGAAAGATCTGGAGAATTTGAGTTCCTTTGGTACCAAGCCGGAAAGGGTGTGGATCTGCCAAAATCCCTTGTGCTCTGGGAGGCATTAGGGCGACTGAGTTCCGCTTATGAAACTGATTAACTCCGACACTGGGGAGGGGCTGTGATCCGTTACTTCCATCCTACCTTTAATAGAAACCAGACGTTCTGTTGACATATAGTCCGGGGAAATTGCAGGTTTATTCCTGACCTGGAAGCTCACGTTACGGTGCTGGCATAAAGCTGGTGGTCACACCTTCGGAAAACAGGCTTTGAATTGGGCTAATGATAAAACTTACAGGGCAAGGAGTCCATCTGCGGCACGGCTTTCTGGTAAAAGGTGCACCCACGAAGGATTTATCCTTGGGAAGTGAAACCCTCTGCTTGAGTGAAGTAGCTGTTGGTGGAAACAGAAATTATTTCTACTGCAGCTTCTTCTCATGTTATTGTTCCTTTAAGTGGAGACAGCTCTGTTTACCTTTTCTCATATCCCTCATTCTGGTTATCTCTTGGAGATTTGGTGCTAGTTCCTGGCGTGTTCAGGAATGCATTGCTAGTCAGAACAGGATTCACCCAGTCTGTGTATTGACTTGCTGAGTGGCCCTTCGAGGTGAGCATACAGGGCCAGTTTAGTGTCTCACCAACACGCTCTTTAGTAAACCATAGGAGCTGTGCTGTGCCCACTGCAGGAGTTGCATTCCTGAACAGCAGTAGTGTCACTTCCCAGTTGTTGGAATAGGCTACTGCAGTCCTTAAACATTTTTTCTTTCCTCTGTAGGAGAATTAGAGGTGAACTGCAAAGAAATTGTGAAAAAGATGTGAAATTGTGCCTGGTTGTCCTTCTGAACTCTAAAGTGTATTGAGACAACCAAAAGTTAAAATTGTGATATGACTTGGAAAGTAGAACTTTTAGTCTGAGCAACTTGATTTCATCAAGGCTTAATTACGCTGCATCTGTCTCAATTTTTGTGCAGCCTTTCAGACTGGACAAGATCTAATTAACAGTAAGCAGCTGAACAAGAAAAAAGTGTGACCCTTTCTCTCTCGAAGCTTTTCTGTGGTGTACAGAATTCACCACGGAAAGGCACACCAGCTGTTTTCCCTCTGTGGATCATTGTTAGCCCCAGAATGGCTCACTTACTGCTCTAAAGCCATTCACCTTGGGATGCACACATCATGGAACAGTGCTGTGCTCATACAACTCTCCTGAAATAAGTCAGACTTTCGAACTCAAGTGAGAGTTGTTTGTTTTTCTTTCCTCATTATCTATGGGTGGATTATCTGAGTTGTGGATTAACTGTGCCATGGATACAGACGTCTGCACTGGCTCTGTCCAGAGTCAAGCTGGTTAGGCAGGACTTGTTGGTTCAGGCACAGTGCCATGTGGACAAAGCTGCTTGGCTTCCAGGGACAGTTTTGGCCCAAAATGAGTTTGGTATTTTGCCGGGACTTGCAGGTTCAGAGTTGATGTCAAGTAAAACCAGCTCAGATAGTTCCACACCTCACTTCTGAGTCTGTGTGGTGCAGAAATGAGCAGTGAGTGAAGGGCCTTGCCGGGCATGAGGGAACCCGTCATGGAGACCATTGGTGTGTCAGTTCTTAACTCCCTGCCTTTATCAAAAATCTCCTCCCTCTTCCTAGAGCTGGGAACATGTCCACTGTAAAGTGGAGGTCCAGAAGTACCTCAGTTTTGTGCTTGGACTGGAGAGGTTATGAAACACACGAGACTGGATTTGCTCTGAGCATTCAATTGGAGTTGAAAAAAACCTTCGTTCCCTTTTTACCCCCTCCCCCAGTGCTGAAGAAGCTCCCACAGGAAACTTCCTGCCGGCTGGAGCTGTGCACCCTGTTGTTGTGGGGGAGCCGCTTTGGCACAGGACACGCCGTGCTGGGGCTGGCTGTGAACGGGAGCAGCCCGGGGGAAGGGGGCAGAGCAGCTGGCCCGGCCCCTCTGGATTGTGTCCCTGCAGTCTGGCCGGGGAAGCGCGCTTTGCGGATGTGCTTGGAGTTTGACAGGAAGTTTGCTGGATGAGTTCGCCGTTCTGCAGTGCTGTAAATGGGCACAGAGAGTCCAGCTGTGTCCTAAAGAGTGAGGATCCTGACTCGGGGCTCTTGCCCCTTCCAGGGGATTGCCAAAGCACAGCCTGTGCTTCCAGCACGAGTGACCATCCACACATCCTTGTGTCAGACAGTCTGAGACACTGAGGGAGATGTTGAGTGGTTGGTTCTGTGGTGCTACCTTGTCTAAGTAGTGTGAGGGAAGAGATCCATTAGGATCTGCTTGTTGCAGAGGAAGAAACTGCATTTGTGTAATGTGTCATGTATTTATGGTGAGAGTAATAGGAGAAGAGAAACTTTACATTTGCTTTAGTCAGATACTGTCTGCTTTTGACTCCAAAAGTTTTTTACAGCATTTTTCTGAACAGGATTGTTTGCAAATACTGCTGAGAAACCTTTTGGTAACTCCAAACAGAAATGGTGTGACTTTTAGAAGCATTCATTTGATGAAATTCTCACTCTACTGCTATTTAAAAAAAATAAAAATTGTTTTCAAAGGCTTCAGATATTTTAAAACTGGATTTTGCAATTAAAAACAAAACAGCATTCACTGGAGCTTGTAAAAGGTGTTTTACAAAGAAGTTGTATCTGTTTAATGGGGACGTATTTATGGCAGTGTTTTGGCTGTCCATGTCAACTAGATTGTGAACTGCTTTTTTTAGGTGTGCTTGTTCACTTCTAGAAGTTTTTCTTTTGTGTAAAGTTTGTCTAGCAATTTGGCTTTGAAATTCTATGTGCATAGTTCAAGGGCACAAGAGATTTTGCTTTATTAGTTGTTTTCCTCTGTTTGAGGAACTCTAATCCACCCTCTCTACAGTGCTTAATCCTCTCAAGATTGACTTTAAAGGGAGCAGTATTGCCATCGATTTTTCATGGGAGTGTGGAGGGAGATGCACGTGTTTCCATCTGTCATCTGTCCTAACATTTGGAAGATTGCTGTGCTCTGCAGGGTGGTGCTGTCTGTCCCTCTCCAGAGGGGGATGCTTGTCTGTTTCTGACTCAGTTCCTTTAATTTGGGAGTCATATGCTGTGGGGTTTGGGCTCCCTTGACTAAAAGTTTGCTGTGAAATTGCTCATGGTCAGCTACGCCCAGGAAATGGTGTTGGGGGGAAGCACTGCTAAAGTAATTTGGTGCCTTGGCTTTCTACTGGCTCAGATTCCTGAGTCCTTCCTGCCGCTGGGTGAGAGGGCTGTAAACAGAACTAATGCTCTGCTCAATGGGGTTCTGACTTGTTTCAGCTCCTTAGCTGTTGTGACCCCTCGTAAAACAGGGACTTCATTGTCCTGAGCAGCTCAGACAGGGAGTCCTCTGCCTCAAGCAGTGTGCGATGCAGAGAGAGGCTTCTTTTCTTGTTGCTCTATTTCCACGGAAAGGCTGGACTCGGTGCTGTCTTTGGCTCCTTTGTCCCTCGCTGGGAGAGGTCAACTTGTCCCAAGTGTTCAGCTGCCCTCCTGGTTAAAACTGATCCTCTGACACCATCTCTGCCACCAGAGAAACAAATGGGAGACTTCTCAGACATCTTCCCTCTCTTTCTCTCTCTCTCTCTCTCTCACTCTCTCTCTCTCTCTCTCTTCTTTTTCTTTCTTTCCTAGGGAATCGTGATACTTCAGTTTCTCTGGACCCCTTTTCCCTCACTTCTTGCCCTTTGAAGTCTGTCTATTATATGAAACAAGTTGTGAAACTGTAGAAATGACAGCTAAAATTCTAGTCTGGCAGCAGAACAAGGACTAAATAATGCACTTCTATTTTGATTAGAGTTGGTTTTCTGATCTGCTGCTCAGACAGACAGACAAATCCCTGATATTAAAACTCTGTAACTAGATGGGGGGGAAAAGCCTGTCTGTGGCCACAAAACCAATCTGTTTGATTCAAACTAATGTGTTAGTTGTGATATCCAGAATCTGATGCAGCTTTGGAGACGGCCAGAGCAGATTCTAAGTGCAGTTGTGTGTGCTGGTGGAAAATCAGTGTGAGTGAATAGGATTTCTGGTCCCAGTTTCCTGCTCTGGTCTCAGCCTACGCTTCCCTCTTTGTGTTCTGATCCTGTGTGTCCCTTTTTGTCTGATGCGGAAGCTGTTAATGAAGATGCTCTTCTGTTCCAGCTGCCTGAAAGTGAGACATTGTCTGTGGGAAGCTTTCTCACGCTGTGATAAGATTGTGAGGTTTAGGGAATGAGTTCCTTGCTCACTTCAGACCTGTCCTAGCTAACTGAGGTTTAGTAACAAACTCTGGGAGTACAGATTGCCATGACTGTTAGGATATTGCATTTTAAAATTGTCAGTAGTGAGCTGTCTCATCTGTGACAGCATTGCTTCATCCAGTAGTGCAGAGTAGAAACAAGAAGTGGCACCGTTGCTTTCTGGTTTGGTTGAGGTTGAATGTGTTAGAGGATAAGTTGTGATCTCAAATTTGTTTCACTCGATTTAACTGCTGGCTGCTGAGGTGTTCCCTGTGGCCATCTCCCTTGCTTGTGTCCACAATAATTGTTGGACAGTTAACTGGGTCAGCAAGCTGATTCTTCTCAAAGTCAGTTCTTTACATGGATGGTGAACTGGGAAGTGAGGCCACCTCTTTCAGCTGTGGGTTCTGTTTAATATAGCATAAGGTAACCATTTATCCACAGCCTCAAAAATGTAGCCTAGCTTAAGGCATGTTGTTTCTCTGTCTGTGAAACAGGGGTAATTACTCCTTACCTGCAGAGTGTGGTCATGTTGGTTGAGATCTTTGTGTTTCTGAAATAGCTTCCAGCTGAAAAGCTTCTTTCAAGCTTTTCTGGTCACCATTGCTGGAAAAATTTACAGTGGCGAGATTCAATTTGTTTTGCAAGTTTTTATTCCTTTCTCAGTCCTGTTGAATGTTCCCTCTCTGCCTTTCTGATTGCTCATCCTTTCTTCACCCTCCATTATGACAGGCTGTGAGTAGGGAGAAAAGATTTCCTTTCCCTTCCAAGTTCCCCACAGTAGTTCTACCCTGGTCTTTCCCTTTACCACAGAGCATTGTGAAGTCATTCAAAGAATGTTGTGTGCTAAAGATATACCATAAAAATAGGAGGCGGGTGATGACTTTCTCATATCAGTTTTAGCTGTTTTTCCCATTCATACTCATTCTCTTTGCAAATGGCCCCACAGCAGCAGCAACCAGCTAGCTGGGGACAGTCTCCCTTGGCTGATGGTTGTTAAAATCCGTGTTTTTTCTTCTGTGCATGTGTGTTTTTAAATCCTGATGAAGCAAACAAGTTGAAATGGCAAGTGGAGTGCAGTGGAACAAGTTTGGTGTTGGTGTTTCAGTTACAGGAACTGAGTCCCTGAGTGTTTGTGCTGTTTAGGAGTCTGGTAAACTCTTTTTCTACTCACACAAATGCAGCTTTTTCTTTTAGCAGACAGTAACTATTCTGAATTTACATGGGAAATTTATCTAAGCAGTTTGAGACAACTGTAAACTGAGGAGCCAAGAGAACTTATGGCAGGCCACAGGGGGAGGCAGCCTGCATTGTTGGTGCTTGGCTCCTTTCATGGTTCTAAGGACTGTCTCTACACTGTGAACAAGTTCAGTTTAAGTTATTTGAATGATGATGAGATAGTGTGAAGTTGCCCAGTGCAGCTTGTCGTGCCACTTCTCACAGTTCTTATTCCACGTGCACATCTGCGTGGATGGCTCTGCTGGGTGAGGTACTGATGTTTGGCTGGCAGCATGCAGTGGACTGTAGCTTGATTTCTTGTGGTTTTTTACTGTTTATTGCATGTGTTTAAACCTTTAGCATTTTACAAATCATTTGAAGAACATAAAAAAAAAGTAAATGGCGCTCCAGGGAATAAAACTTCTGAATGACACTCTGCATGGGGAATTGTGCTTCAAATGGCTCAGCTGTAAATCAGACTGTATGGGGGCTCCAGGAATAAACCAGTGCCATGTTTTTGTCACAGAGCTGAGCTGGCAGACAGAATTAATCCTGTGTCTGCCTAGATGCCTCACAGGATCTTGCTTTATTTCCACTGCTGAAGAGGAAGGTGAACAGAGAATTTCACTTTGCGCTATGGGGAAGTTTGTGGTGGTTCAGGGACTGTGGTTAGACTGAGTTTTAATTAGAGCAGGAGGTGCTAAAAGAAGCCAGAGGTAGAAAAGGTCATGGGCAAGAGGGCTGTAAATAATTTGCTGTGGATTAGGGGCTTAGTATTCCCTTGTTTTATCCTCTTTCATGGTTCTAAACCAGTTCAGGGCTTCTCTGTGAAAAGGTTTCTTCTGGGTTGAAGCCACTAATTTCAGCTGGGTCAGACAAAAAAGCCTAAGGCTAACTGCATGTCACTTGAGGTTACTGGTGCCCCATGAGCTGGAATAAGATGATGGCTTGCCTAATCTCTGCTGCTCAACTTGTTTTACTATTCGTTGTATCCATTGCTCCCTGTTCCTCAGCAC
This sequence comes from Polioptila caerulea, assembly GCA_013397295.1. Lineage (NCBI taxonomy): Eukaryota > Metazoa > Chordata > Aves > Passeriformes > Certhiidae > Polioptila > Polioptila caerulea. The sequence continues at coordinate 452,545 of VYXF01004989.1, forward strand.
CAGCAGCTGCCTTGGGACTAGGTTTGGGTTGTTCTTTATTATTTTGCTGCTAGCAAATGACCCCCTTTGGGCTGAGGTGATCCCTAAGAGTAAGGTGCCTAGAATAGTACTTCTGGTTTTTGAAGCTCCTGTTCATTATGGTTTTATATGGGAGACTTTTCTGGGCTGTGTAGGCCTGGTCAGGCAGTATGACACACAGCTGGAACTATTCTGCCTGGCTGTGAGCAGCTCCAGCAGTTAGACAGGATCCCTGCAGAGAGCTGGAGCACTGGGGGAGGGAACCAAATGCCATTTCATCCACGTCATGAAATCTCTTATCAGTGGCCAACTCAGTGTTGTGAGTGGGTGAGCTGCACTGGCCTGAAGAAGCTGCCTTTTATTTCTCCTGTGAAGGATGAGGAGCTCAGCACTGTCAGTCAGGCTGAGAGCTGTGGAGTGGCTGTGTGGAGTTTAAGATGAATTTGTCAGTCAAGTTCTTATAACCCTAAGCTTGTACTTTTCAATCTATCCTGCTTGTGCTTAATCTGAGATTTGCTGCTTGGCTGTTCTGAGCAGTTTGCTTGGGCAGTGCCTCACAGCTGCTCTGGCACGCTGCTCCTGTACTTAACTGCTTAAATCCAGTGCCTCCACACCTTCTGTCTTGGGGTCATGCTTAAAAGCCTTGGTATGGGTTAGAGAGAATCTATTAGGTTAGCATTCATTTTTCTGATAGGATTGGTTAAGGGCTTCATTTGTTGGATGCTACTTTCCCATCGAATGCGAGGGAGAAATCTGCTTGAAACAGATCTCCATGGTATGGCTGTGGTGATGTGAAATTCGGAGACCTTCTGGGCTGTCTGGAGCCCCCTGAGTGTATTGCTTGGAGAATGCTGGATGTGGGCTGGGAGAGCCAGTGGGACACCAGTGGGAGCAGGGCCTCTGGTGTGGTGCTGTCCCTGCAGGGTTGGGAGGCTGCCTGCTGGGGAGGAGGGGTTGAAGGAAGGGGCTGGGGGTGGTGCAGGAGGAAGCTTTATGTAATTCTTGGCTGGCTTTTGAATAATTGTTTTAATGAAATGGAATGCAGTGTATTCAGTACTTGCTTGGCAGAAACAGCTATTTTTTTTTTTAATTTTTTTTTTGTTTGTTTTCTGTCTTGGAGGGGGGAAAGGAGTTGGGGTTGCTCATTTTCCAGCTGCTTTAAANAAGATCACAGGCTCTGATAGAACCCGAGTTTGTTTTCTATCTTGGAGGGGGGAAAGGAGTTGGGGTTGCTCATTTTCCAGCTGCTTTAAACATTCTAGGCTTGGATTTGTCACGAAGATAGAAGTGGAATGTTGATCATGGTGAGGGGGCAGTTGCACTGCTGTGCATGTGTGGGGCATTGTCTCTGTACATTGGATGTGTAAGTGGCAGAGCCTGGTCCCTGGGTTTCTCTGAGGGCTCTGGATGCCAGTGTGCTTTGAGGTGCAGCAGGGTAATTTTAAAGTACCCAACAGTAATGGGATGAAAGTGATGTAAGTACATGTCCATATAAAATATGTGTGCATCCAGATACTTGATAGGAAAATTCATCCCTTTTCCTCTGTGCCCTAGTTCAGGGCAGAGCAGGGAAGAACATGATGAGCTGAGACAAAGAAGTCAACTTAATTTTCAGCAAAGCAGAAATGTAGGCACTGGGAATCTTGACTTGTCTAGACTAGTGCAAAACAGTCTCTCCAATTATCTCAGAGGATTGGTGACTTTTATTATAGGATTGGTAGAGGGACCATCGAGGATCATGCTGAAAACCCTTTTTTAGAAAATAATTTGAAGAAGGATTTATTTCATGTACCTCTGAAAGGGAAGTTTATTCTCATGCTGCTTCTATTTCAGTATTGCTGCCATTTCCATTTTTGGTCAGTGCTGGAGATCAGTCTCTCTTACTCATCTCCACCTCTCAAAAATCTCCTTTCTCTTTGGTCTTCGTAATTTTTTTCCTCAGTTGTTCTTTTCTTCAGTCAAGAGTTCTCTTGTGAGTAACAGCCTTTGGCTGATAGAATAACATTTTTCTTTATCAAATAGCAACAACAATTTGTGTTGAGGGCACTGAGATGAAGAAGCTGTCATGTGTTTAATTGCTTTATTAATACTGCTCTTGGTAAAATACCCCCACCATTTCTCTTGCTGCTGCTGGAACAAGCAGGAGACTTGTGACTGGCACTTGTGTCACGATGCCACATGACAGGTACAGTGATGGGTCAGCTACCTTCTCCTGTAGAATGAGATAAGAAAACCTTAAACATAGTCCAGCTCTTCTCCATCCACTGGCTCCAATATACTCCAGTTCTAAAAATGTTAGTTTTCTGTCTAGATTTATCAATTTTCTTTCTTGCAGCAGGCCAATATCATGACATTGTGAAACTCTTGAGCCACATTTTTCTGCCAATACTAAAAAAAAACCCCAACTAAGTCAGAGCTCTGCAGCTGTAGGGCCATGAGCAGTCTCCATCAAATTGCCACCCACATCTCCCAAAGTGGATTGGGAGACCAGTTCCCACATTCATTTCTGAAACACTGTCCTCCTTTCATTCCCAGAAGCTGCTTTAACTAGATTAACCATGTGCTTCTTGGCCCCTTGCACTCTGTTGTCTTTCAAAGCTGTTGCTTGCCCTCTATCTGCAATAACTTGGGTTATTTTTAAGTAACAGTGCAGTGCTCATCAGACCCAAAGCTTCATTTTAAAACTTTCTACCTATTATAGTTATAAGTAGTACCAAGATCCACACGACTGAAAAATGTGAAATATTTTGTTGTCATTTCCCCCTGCCCTGTTCTGTGAGTTTACATTGTGCTTTTGGCAGTGTTTTGTGTAAAGTCAGTTGGTGATAATGACTTAAAGAGTTTGGTGTTGCTTCCAAGTCTGCTCCCACCCGGTTGCAGAGAACCCTTGCAGAAATGAAAACTTCTTAAAAGAAATGTGCATCATTTTGGGAGTGCTTCCTCAGTAATTAGTTTTGTTACAAGCCAGTTAAACCACATATGACATTTGACACAAGTTCCCATTTTAAAAAACGGGAAACAACTCACTTCAGAGTGGTTGGCAGGTCAAACCAGCAAGTCTTTATTTATATCTCAATATGCTAAATTTTATCTGGGTGAGATTTGCTGGGACTCTGTACCTCCTTATTGACACAGGCTTTTAAAACTTGAGATACCTTGGTTTTTTAATGGTAGATTTGCATTTGTTGAATGTTCTTTGCATTTATGCTTTTGGGAGCTATGCTTGTTACTTACTGAATGGAAGTTTCTGAAGCTAATGAAAACTGCATGTTTCAAGGACTAAAATCTGTCAAGTCTGCATTCTGATATCCCATTTAAGAGCCTTCAGGATAGGAATGCCTCAATAAGACTGTACTAAATATGGGTATGATTACAGAGTCTCTTCAGTGTCCCCATTCTTTATTACTGGAATCCTCCTTTTGCTGGTAGCCAGGGCACTCCACATCTCTTCTAATGCTTTTAATGAATTCAGAATTCTTTTAATGAATTCAGAATTTACACTAGTATTTCAGTCCTTTATTTCATCATCTTTATGTGTGTCTCAAATTTTGTAACTGGCACTTTGCCTAGATGGGTCTATATTCAGATCTGTTTATGCTGCTTGGATAGGATTTCCACAGCTTAAAAGACACTATTTTTTCCCCTCAAGTTCCATGTCTATTATTGCATAACCATGCAAATCCTACTCTTCCCTTTATTGGTAATAGGGTCCACATGCTTTCCTGTTTCTGTTAGTTTTAAAAAGGCAGATAATTAACTTGGAATGTGCAAGCTCTGACAGTATTTTGTCTGCGACTGTGTCCAAACCCATTTTTACATAAGCAGATGGAGAGGCTCACAGGGATCCTCAGCAGTGTTGTCACTGGCTGTGGTTACCTGTGTGCTGCTGGGGTGTCTGAGGTGGTGGTCCTGCTGCTGCCTGAGTCAATACAGGGGCTTGCTGCTGCTCAAGGGGGAGATGGCTTTGCTTTTACTTATCCTTTGTCCTTCTGTGCTGTCTGACTGTTTGGACATAGCCCTTCCTGCTGACTGCTGTGCTCAGCTCTTCCCTGGCCCAGAAGTGGACAGTCAGCTTTTTTCCATGGGGTGTATATTCTGTTGGACTGGTTCACAGAGGGGTCTTGTGAGAGCCAGAGCCTGCACAAGTAAGTGGCAGCAGCACATGGCTGCCAGAGGGAGTAAAACCTCTCCATTTTTGGCAGTGGTGAGCTGTTAATTCGCCTTTCTGCATCTTATGAAACTGTATCCTTCACTCCAGTGCTCACTGTCCAGTGGAACTCCTGTGCTCTGTTGTGCTGTAAACCCTGATGTAACCTGTTTTCCTTCCCTAGATGAGTTAGAATCAGCACTTACCAAATTATCATCTCCAAGCTGACAAGTGCTCTACAGCTGTAGTGACCTCGAGAGGTCGAGCCCACGCCCTTGTTGTTTCCACCCAAGGGCTCTGCAGCACAAGCTCACCAGGATTTCTGCTGCCCAGGGATTTGGAGGCCACTGCTGTGTGCTCACAATGTTGGGATTTGCCACTGCTGATTTCACACTAAGCTGCTGCTTGGAAGAGTGATCCAGTCCTGGATCAGCACGTGTTGTAACCCCAGAGCTGTTTATGACAACTTTCAGTTGTACAAATCTCAACCAAATACCAGTGCAGGGCTTAAAAGCAGCCCTTGTCCACCCTCTTTTCAGTGGGCATGGAGAGGATTGTTGTGGCTGGGGCTGCACACCTCTGCACTCAAGCCTTGAGCTTTTGTTACCAGAGCTGTGGTTTAAAATCCACCGTGTGTTGTTTCCTGCTGGTTCTGTTCCCATCCTCGGGCCCTTTTGTCTCGAGGGGATCTCCTTTGTACCAGGTTTGTCAGATGTTTGTGGAATGGCAGCGCTGTGTTTTGACCTAGTGCTGGTGTAGCAGGAAGGCTCTGGTTCCTCAGATAGCTGGCTTGGCTGAGCCCCTCTTCCTGGAGGAATACAAGGGGGTTGGTATCTTGTCCAGAGGCCTTGGCCCTGGAATTTTTCCCTGAGGGGTCAGTTCAGTGACTGGTTTGGTGTTCATGAATTTTTTTTTTTTGTTTTGGCAGAAGAGAGTGGATCCTGTTGGACTTCTAGAAACTTTCATAGGGAAGCTAGCAGCCAATGAAAATTCTTATGACATGCACGAGAAGGGTTAACTTAATATTTTGCGTTCATAAGGATAAAGAAAAGGACTAAAAAAGACAGTATATTGTTTACTAGGGTTTTTGAGTTTATTAATTTTTTTCCCATCTAGAATGCTGGCAAAAATCCAGTGCAGGTCAGTAGTGAGGTGTTAACTGTTTAGTTGTTTGTGTAAAATATTTACACTCACTCCAGTCTGTTCCTCCCACCAAACTGGCCCAGATGCCATTTCGTTCCTGTTTGTACAGAGCAATGTCCCTCACTTTAGTCTGAGCCAACTCACCTCCCTCCCAGAGACAGCTGGGTCAGGGTTGGCCAATTGCTACTGCCTTTGTCTGGGACTTCCTGGAAATGCCTGAGGATGTGTTTGCTGTCAGGCAGAGATCAGAAATAGATCTTGCATAAGAAGAGCCACTCCAGGAGAAGACTGTCAGAGGCTGTACTTACCCTCCTTGGAGCCCAAAGCTGTTTCCAATTTCACAGCTGACACAAAGGGAGAGAAATGGAGACTCTCTAATTTGTGCAGATAGTTGTTGCTTGTGATCTTTGACAGGGCTAGCTATAACTGCCTGTTGAACACCAGTCAATTTGCTTCCAAAAGGAGAGGATTCTGACAAAAGACTTGGTGGTAGGTGGAGCTCATAGCAGACTGCAGATTCAGGAGGAGAAATTCCAACTTAAATATTTTTAGTACAGGCCCAAGAGTCAGATTTGCTTTCTATTCTGATACAATATGGATTTGCCATGTTATGGCTGTTCAGGGCTGCATCTCAGTTCTCCATTTCTGAAAGGTACACTTCTTTTGTGCTGTCAAGGAAGTGTGAATGTCAGGGTGAGGGCTCTGATTTGTGAGCCTCATTGGGATTCAGATGCAGTGGCTGCAGACTTTACTGCCTGCAGCTGCTGCAGGCTACAGCCAGTTCTATCAATACAGGATGGAGATCTATGTTTAGGGTGTGGAGCTGTGACTGAAAAAGGCTTCCATGTGATCAGTGCTGTCACTTGTGGGTGGGAACATCATCTGAGGGCAGTGGTACTTGAGTCACAGTGGAGTGAATCCCCGGAGGTCAGGAGCTGGAGCACTGGGTAAGGCTGGTTACGTTTTACAGATCACCTTGTGATCCTTCTCTTGTGCAATCTCCAAATTCTCTGTCCAGTGAAGCAGAGCCCAGCTTTGTGCTCTTCAGCATTGTGCAAACGTTGAGGTCAGTTCAGCTTTTGCATGTGCTGTGTCACAGGATGTGCCACAGCTGTGATGTACAAACCCTTGACAAACTTTTCCTCATTCTCCTGAAGATTGTTCATGGCGCAGTGGAATAATTTTGTGTGCTTATCCAGCTTTGGAAATGGTTTGCTGTTATTCAGGACTCTGTGAATTTAGGTAGAAAGGAGCCACACAAACGATTATTTTCTGGTTTAGCTTCACACAACTGTGAATGTCTGGAGGCATTCAAGGCTTGTGTAGCTGGATCTGGCATTCTCAGGAGCCTGTGGTAGCTGTAAAACTGAAAACATTTATTTGTTTTGTAAGGAACATGGAACATGAATTCAGTTTTAGACAGCCAGTCTTAGCATAAGGTGTTTTTCCTTGACATGAGCTGCTCAGCACTATAAACAGACAAATGTAAATACAAGATGTCTCTTTTCACTTCAGGTGTGGAGAAAACCATGCTATAAAAAAGAAGATGCTGTATGTGGCAGGACATAACCCTTACCTCCCCTCCTACTCCCTGATCTAGCACTTCTGGAAATGAGAAATGAATGGGAGGACACACCTTTGGGAGGGATCAGCCTCTGCAAGTAGCTGTCACAGTGCTGCTGCTTAGCTGGAGTGCTCCTCTTGGAGGCAATCCGTGCAGGATTCAACAGCCAACCTTGCTGGGTTTGTATGGCCTTGCTGTCCTCTATGCTGTCCTTAGATCTTCAGTGCCAGTAAGAGTTTGTTCTTCCTCATGTTTTTGTTGCCAGCTTTTGAATGTGATAGGCAAGGCAGTGGAGTGAATAGCTGAGGTTAATTTGAAGAATTTCAAAAGGCTACACTTGGTTTTAGCAGCTTTTTGTCTGAAAACAAAAAAAAAACTTATTCAAATGGTATTTTGTTTCTCTGGAGCATTTTCCCTTCTGATAGGAGAAAGGACCTAAAGTACAAATCTCTTTCAGTGTGAGGATGCTCAGCACACTTATGACATATTGAGGAATATTTATCTCTGACCACAAAAGCAGTTATGTATCTTGTGGGACTTCCATTATCTCAGCCATCTAATGAACTGTTCTGAGACAGTGAAAAGGGGATCAAGGTTTTGATCAGGAAGTTGGAGAAAGGTAGAATAACTGTGTGTTTCTCTTTTGTAGGTGGTGGTTCATTTCTCTCACCCAGTTTAAAACTGGAGTCTAATTTAGTGTTCAGAGAGCTGAGTGGAAAAATTCTGGTCCTACGGGAAAATCATTTGTGGTTCCTTCACACAACTTGGACTGTAGGCCAGGGAGTGCTGTGGGTTTGTATTGTTTCATCCAGGAAGCTGTGCTGACTCAATCTTTCAAGCACTTGCAGTGTCTCTCAGCCAGCATGCTGAGTTGGTGACCCATGCCCTGTGGAACTAGTTAAGATTAGGTTACCTCCCTGCCAGCTGGGTGATGTGAAAGGAGCCAGCAGCCAAAGGATTTCCCAGCCTGTTGCATCCAAGATAACAAGAGATGGGTCTGAGGTGCTCCCTTTAAGGAATGGGGCTGTGGCTTGCAGGGACTGCTGGTGGCACGCTGCACACTGGCCAGCTGGTTTTGCTACAGTGTCATCGTGCCCTTGAGGGCCTTGTGGCTGCTGGCCTGCACAGGAAGCTGCTGGAAATGTCAGGGTAAGCCCAGCACCCTCACCCTGCAGACCACTGCAGGTCTGTGTGTGACAGAAACGTCATTTGCAAGGAAATGGTGTGGGCAGATTCAGGAAATAAATGTTTTTCAGCACACACAAATGGCCCTCCTGCCCGTCAGAGGGGTCTGGTGGAAGGTCTGAGCTCGCATGATGGCTTCTGTTGGGTTTTTGTAGCATACAGAGTTGGCTTATCATCAGTTTTATGGTCAGAAGTCTCTTGTCAAAAGCTCCCTGTTGAGCTCAGCAGCACAAATGAGAGCATCAGTGGGTGCATAGCGTGTGCAGCCCTAGGGACTGAGCCATGTCACAGTTCTGGGGCTGGAAAGCCAAAGGAAATGTCAGGGTAAGCTCAGGTGGAAGCAGCAGGTAATGGTGAGGGATGTCTCCAGAACAAGGGGCATTTCAGTTTGAGCTGTCTGCTGATTGCATCTTTTCAGGCTGCCTTTTTTTCTGGTCTGCATCTGAGCTGCAGATGAATTTTGGGAATCTGACAGAAGGATAGGTGATTTCTTTCAACTAATGGCAGGATGGGCTGGATTTACAATTTGTGTTCTGGCCTGAGTTTTGAAGATGAAAGTAGAGCATTTCCATTTAAAGCAGAAATTGTATTCACTTGAACAAGGGCTCAATTCTGGCATTGGTCTTTTTAATACATTTTCTAAAAGCTACTTAAGTCATAGAGTGGTTGGAGCTGAGAAACCTAATGAGTTTATCTAAAAAAAATGAAACCAACTCCTCAGCAAACTTGTATTGGATTAATAAGTTGAGTTAGTTCAGAAAGTGTCTGGTGATCAGCAGGTCAAGTTCCAGGAACAGCCTGGGTTTGCATGCTGGGCAAGGGGGAATCCCTGGGCCTTTCCCTTACACTGGCAGTGTGTGATGGTGCCAGCTCTGCTGGAACTACAGCCAGAGCACTCCAGGGGTTTGCAGTTCATCCCCAAATGTGCAGTGAGTAGTTACTGATAACACAGTTCCTGAAATTGCTTCACACAGGCTGTTATTTGCACACTCTTTAACAACCCCAGGCTTGGGGTGGTAGTAGTGCATGTTAGTTGTGACCAGTTAGTTGGCCACAAGCTCTGGAATAAACTCTCCAGCTTGGGTCTCAGTGGTTGGGAAAGGAAGCCACAGTCATTGCTCACGCAGACCACATCTCACACTGCAGTGTCTTGACTTTGGACGTTTGCTGATAGTGGTCAGAGCTGGGTGCATGGGCTGCTGGCCTGGGAAAGGCTCCCTGGTTTGGCCGTGGGTTCTCCAGTTATGGCACAGAAAGGATTCACGGTGCCACCACCTGATTGTGGCAGCAGTTCTGGCTGTCACGGGACGAGTCCTTGCTCAGTTTGTCTCTGCAGCCTGGGGCAGCCAGGCAAAGCTGCTGCTGGGAGGTGTCCTTTGCTGTTAAGCTTTTTGGGAGCACCCACACAAGTTTGCAAATCAGTGCTACAAATGCAAAGTTTTGCTAATTTTAAGGGGCAGTTTTGGTCTGAAAGTAGAGAAAAACTTCAAAAATGTAATGGCTGTTGTCTTTTCTGTGACTTACTCTACCACATATGCTAGTTTGGACATTGTTTTTGTTAAGCAGTGACACAAGGNCAAATGCAAAGTTTTGCTAATTTTAAGGGGCAGTTTTGGTCTGAAAGTAGAGAAAAACTTCAACAATGTAATGGCTATTGTCTTTTCTGTAACTTACTCTACCACATATGGGTGCTAGTTTGGACATTCTTTTTGTTAAGCAGTGACACAAGGCGTGACTTGCACCAATACCTTGATAGTGAGAAATCTGGACAAGGCTTTAACCATGAGTACATTAAAGAAAGAGCTGAGTGATTTAACTGACCCTGCAATCTGAATCTTCTCTAGGCAAGTCTGGGCGATGTGAAGTAAAAATCCCAGTGGCTGCTCTGTACTGATACTCCAGCAGTAGTTAGGCTGGAAAATTACTTACCTTCTGTGCCTTGAATTTTTGTGTACCTTAAATAACAATCTGCCTCTGCTTCACAAGAAAGCTGAGAGCTTTTATATGTCCTATGTTCTAACCACCTTCTTGACATATTGGTTAAATTTTGGAAAGCTTCTAAATGTCATCTCCTCAGAATGTTTTACACAGTAAGCCAAGCTATTTTACGTGCTCTCTCTATATGTGAACTGGAGGACTCGAGGATTTTAAGAGAATCTAATTGCACTTTGAGTTTTTAAGGTCTCATTTGAATGTGGTCTTTGTATTTTGTTGCTTTTGTAGTCTCTGATCCTCTTGCATTTAAAAGCATTGATTAGAATATAATGTCTTAAGAACCTGTTAATAAATGTCTTTTACCTGGAAGTCAATGCCTGCCTTTACCTGTTCATGATTTTCCTATTTCTGGAATTCCTGCCATCAGTGTTTGGGGCTCCCCACACCTTCTGCAGTCAAAAACCAGGGCAGGGAGAAGTCCTAGCAAGGCTCCAGCAAGTCTTCTTGATGCAGGTCTTGTAGAGCACTGCAAATATATCTTTTGAAAATAGGATAAATATACCCAGGCTCCTCATTCCTCTGCAGTTACTCACAACATAAAACTGTCATGCCAGGGATTGGGTTACTGCCTTGAGCTGTCTCCCTGTGAGCTGGAGCTGCTTTTACTCCTGGAGGTGGGGGGGAGAAGAAGATGACTTATTTGAACCTATTGGGATTTTTAAAGTTTGCATTCAGAGATTTTGCAAAGAGGTGGCTCAGATGAGGCTGCAAGCTCACACTTAAGTTCTGGAGATGCAATTCCCTTCCCCTCATTCTCTCAGGGGACAGCAAAAAATCAAGGATTTGAATTCAGCATCTTGCAGGTATTAGGAAGAAAAGGGCTGGAGAGTGGTGTGTGATTCTGCCTATGAGAGGTCTGCAATTGGTCTGATGGCGAGTGAGACATGATTAGCATGTAAAGTCCATGTCCTCATTGAGAGCTGCCCTTAGGAGTATCTTGATTTTTTATTGCTATTTGCCAGTCCTCTAGGAATCTTCTGCTGCCCAAACCAGGAAAACTTGCAGCAGTTCTGCTTACTTGGGTAAATAGAGGCAGGGGGGGAATAGGGGAGGTGCAGATAGCTGTGCTGTGCAGCTGCAGTAGAGGAAAATCTGCATTTGTACTCAGACATCTCATCCTGCTTCCCCAGTGTGCCGTGTCTGGGCTGTCAGGGACATGTGGCACCAGAGATGCTGGGGGACAGGGGACTCTGAGGCTGAATGCATTTGCTCTGTGTGCTGGCTGGATGTGAGGAATCCTGTCTCCAGTGCTACTCACTTTCCAGATGTGCCATGCAAGACTCAGAGCTGTGGGCAATGTGTGGTTTGATACATGTGCAGATGTGGCTTTCAGCTGTTGAAAATGAAAGGCTGATATCTGAGGCATTTGAAGTATCTTGCTTCAGTTATGCTTCCATTTCCTCTCCAGCAGCAGAGATGTGGAAGAAAATTGACCACCATCCTTTTGATCTACTCACTCTATTGATAATACTGTGATTTGCTGTGTCAGCATGGCTTAATAATCCTCAGTTGTTGAGAGAGATGAACTGCATATGGGAATCCTTTCTCTGGAGGAAAGCAAATTTTGATTTCTCTAAATTGCCTCACTTAAAAAAAAAAAAAGATACATTCTAAACTGCTTATGAATAGTGGAAAATTATTTACTGCTTGAGGAAAAATAAGCATTGAAAAGCTGCTTGATGTCAGCTGGCAAATGTGAATTTTTTGATGCCTTGTCCTGTAGGTTTTTTCAGAACTAGTCCATGATGTGTTCTGCTTCACTGTGTCTCCTTAATCCAAGAGCATTTTTGAGATGCACAGGAAAGGGGAAGTGAACAGAGTATGCTTTGATATGCATGGGAAGATACATCTAAATACATACAAATATATACTTTTCTTTTTAGTAACTTCACTCTACCTATTTAAGGGGGCTGAGTGCAGCTCGGGTTCCTAGAAAGGAGTGTTGATGTGTATCAGCCCGAGGGGGCCCCGGTGTTGCCCGTTGCTGTTGCAGGCTGTAGAGCAGTGCTGTGAGCCCTGGGCTGCTGTTACTGCCGTGTCAGGCAGAGCTGGGCTGGGGGAAGCTCAGGAATGCGCCGCTGGCTGCACAGAGGCCGTAGCTGCTGCAGGATGCTGCTGCTGCAGGCGGCGAGTGCCGACACGCCGCGGTGTGCAGGAGCCTGCCTTGCAGCCCCTGGAATGCCTGAGCTGCCCTCGGCCCACGGAGCTGTGGGCTGGGAGATAGCACAGGAATGTGCTCCACAGAACTGGCTCTTTTCAGTGCGGCTTGAACTGGTGACTGGGGCTTAGCCTAAGGGCTTGTCCTGCTCTTCCATCTTGCTGCTGTGGTGGTGGAAGGAGTATTTTCTGAGTGGTTCAATGCATTGGACGTCAGCATGAGAGTTCTTGTCCTGGCTAGCTGTTGAAATGACCAGCAGAGCTTTGGCTTTTGCTGGGAATGACCTTGAAGCAATGCAGTTGGTATTAAAGGGCACTTGTACATACCTGACTGATGTGCAGAGTGATGTGGAGGGTTTGTAGAACAGAATCCCAAGCACCTCATAGTTAATAATGATCTTTGGCAAAAGTCAGGAAAGGGAGAGAGCAGCAAACTAATGTCCCTGGACCTCCAGGTGTCTTGGAGTGCTTTAAGGTGTCAAATGTGGTATCGTTCTTTAACTGTCCCTCCTCCACAGGAAAATCTGTGTAGAAAACCCACCTGTATACAAACAGCGATGTCCTCCCTTACTGGGGATCATGGTTTGAGTAGCCCTCATGCCTAAATGTGATTTCAATCAAGTGTGTGATTTTTGGGTTGCCCAGTGGAGGGAAGGAAGACTCTGTCCTTGTGTTCCATGTTTTCACACAGCGATACCAGCTGGTCGGCCGGGTTTCCTGAGCCCGTGGAGGAGTGAGCACATGCTGAGGTGCTCTGTGCTGCGATGCACAGTGAGTTAGGGTTTTATTGGCTGTGTAACTGCTCCAGAGTAGCCATGGCAAGCAGGAGTTGTCCAGGTTGGTGGTGTTTTAGCAGGTATTCTTTCTTCACCCTCCTGAGCAGCACCCTGCTAATGGAGTGGAAAATACAGGTTTCTATATGCACAGCCCATGCATAGCTGAGCCCTGCCGAGTCTTTAGAAACTGGAGTGATTCTGCTTCTTGCACGTGTCTGAGAGTTGATACTTTGTCTGTGGGTTGTGTTAGTGGCTTGTGGTGAGAGTGGAGAGAGGGGTGATTCTGGTGAGGACCAGTGGTTTGAAGGTACATTATAACTCTGTCTGATTTACTTTGCTGCTACAAAATGGTTACATCTGTTCTCTAGAGATAACTAAACCTACAGTTTTCCTCCTTGGGAGGTTCTGCCTGCTGGAGCTGTGTCTGTGGTGTCCCAGAGTATTTGGGGCGGCGGTGAGGTCGCTGTGTGTGGCTGTTCCCGAGCAGCGGGCGGTGGCTGCTGTGAAGATGCGCGTCTCCGTGGGGAGGGGCAGCACACGTGGCACCGCCGAGACATCCCGTGAGCCTGGAACCGGGACAGGCTCCCGGCTCTTGCGGGGCTGGACAGGTGACGGGAAGGCGCTGCCGAGCTGGGCACTGCCCTGGGCTCCGTCGCTCTGTGAGGGGGTTGGTGGTGCCCTCTGACGGATGGTGCCGCTGGGCGCCGGCCCCGCTCGCTGCCTTGCGGGGGCCGCAGCTGCTCCCTGCGGGTTGTAGGGACTGACTGGCTGATTCACACGGCCTGCAGCACTGCCCCTCAGGAGTCACCTTGGGCAGGAACACTTCATTACCCAGTAAATCGATCGAGACTTTAATATTTCTATTTAAGCATTTAATATTCCATTTAAGGAGCGGCCACTGTAGTGAACTCAGTGCTGTGACGAGAGGTGCAGCACTGCACAGGCACAGCATCCCCGTCACAGTTCATCAGGTTACGGACAGTGGTCCCTTTTGCAAAAGAGAGAGTGATGCATTTTTTTCCATTAATCAATCTCCCTTCTTTCCCCTCATTTCTTATGTCACATTGTCTTCTGGTAGTTGCACGACTCCTAAATCAATGCACGAGACCTCTTGGGATGAGGTGCTTCATGGAAAAAAAAATGTTAATCCCTTTGGTTAATTTTTGGTTGGGTTTTGAATAATAGCCTCAAGTCACGCTCTGGACTGTAGAACTCCTTGGGCTGACCTCCAAGGGAGAGACCGGCAGCCCGTGCCTACGTTTTGGGGAGTCGCTTCCCCCTGGCACGGTGATGTCCGTGAGCTGGGACGGTGCCACTGCCGCTCTCACCCTGCCCTTGCCAGGTTCTGGTGCTGCTGTTGGGCCCTTTAACCGGGCGCGATTTCCCATTTCAGCAGTTTCAGGGAGCTGTGGTTGCTGATGGGATTGGATCCGGGAACAGCAGCGGGGAGGGACACGAATGGGGAAGACCTTCCCTGTGTCGTGGCTGTGAGCGTGGAGCGGCGGGGGCGCAGGGAAGGGAGCACACGGGATTGCAGGACTTGGGGGCGAGCAAGCACAAGGAGAAGGAAATCCTTTCGCCTCGGGAAACCGGGGTGTGAGCCCCTTTCCTGTCCCGCCGGCTTGGGGTGGGGCCTTCGTGCAGCTGCTTCGATATCAGTTGTAAAGTTGGAGTTTAGTTTGAGTAACCGAGTGATTCCTCTCCGGCCTTTTCTCCTCCCTCCGCTTTCCTTCCTCGGCTCTGCCTTGTTTGCTCAAGTCAGGAAGGGGGAGGGTATGGGGGAGGTTAATCATTAATCTTAACTCCTTCACAGCCGTGGGGCTCAATGCTCCTGGTATTTCCAGACCTCCCTTCCGCAGACCTGGAAAAGTAAAACCGGTGCAGCCGGTGTAGCCGAGCTCGCTGTGTGCCATCAGCAAAAGGCAGTGGGTGTCCGTCCCGTGGGTCAGCAGCACAGAGAGCAGCCGAGCAGGGCAGTTTCTGTGGCGAGATGGGTACAGCTGCTGGTCCTGCACTGAGGGCTGGAGGTGGAGGGTGGAAAAATGGTTTGCCGAGGAGCCCAACACCCTCACGGGATTTTCACTTCCTGGTGGAGTTTGATTTGCCTTTGTCATTGGAGGGGAGAAGCAAAAACCACTCCTTCTCGGCCAGCCCTTCTCTGGGAGGTTGTGTGCCTGAAGCCTCCAGTCATAGGACCTGCCTGACTGTAGGAATTGCGGTTCATCGGCAGTTCCCTGGAGGTATGTGCCTTTCACTCTGGAATCCACCAGCTGTTCTTTTGCTTGAAAAGAAGATTCAGTTCATTTTTCCCCAGCTGTGGAATACTTGTCTCCCTTCAGAGAATCTGCTTCTGGGATATTTTGGTCCCTTTAGGAACATGAGATCCTATCACTTTAATGGTTTGGAGCATCTTTTTAACTAAATGGAAGGTGTATAGAAATAATTAAACACAGTATTTAATTTGCTAATAGCTATATTCTGCTCTCTGAGTGCAGGACTGCTTACTTTTTCTTTTGTGATGCTTTGGTTTTTTGAAAAGAGTGACTATAAAAGCGGCACCTTCCTCATTTTGTAATGTAATAATACTGTCCTCTCCTAATATATTTTCTTGAAGGCTTGCTAAGTGCCTTGGCTGCTGTGGAGTGCTGTGCTCAGGAAGTGGCTCAGGGCTGGCAGGTGCTGCCCGGGGAGCTGTGGGCAGCCATTAGTGTGAGCAGTTGCTTGGTTGCTATTCTGGTGCCACCAGACAGCTCCAGCTCCTTGTGACCCGGTGGGGGACACACTGCAGGGTGGCCACGCTCCAGCTGAGCCACTGTGCCCCAAACCTGAGTGTCAGGTACCTGCTGTGTGCAGGAGAAGGGGCCTGCTGAGCCTCTCCGAGATCAGCTGGGTCTGTGCAGGGGCAAGGGAGATCTGGGGGAGCTCACAGAGTGTCCCCTCCTAATTCTGCTGAAGGTGCGTTGCTGTTTTCTGGCTGAATTCTGCATCTCCAAAGGGACCTGCCAGGTGTGTCCTGGTGCTGTTACTTGGAGAGCACCGATGTCTCCAGTGAACTGACTCCTCTCTAGCAGCCTTGCAGGGTGTGCACTGGTGCTGCTGCCCCAGTGGAAAGCTGGGCCCGTGGCCAGGGAGGCTTTCTGTGGGAGGGGAGCGCAGCACAGACCTGCAGGCGCTCACTGGGGTTCCCCCCACAGGGACTGCAATGGGCTCTGCAGGGTGGTGGGCACACAGGCTGGAAGGTCCAGGTCAGGATTTGCCTTTGAGTCTCCCCAGAGGAGTGCAGGGTTGGGAATGGGCAGAGGATACATTTGCAGGGAGAAATGCAGAAAGCTGGGAATGCCTTTTTATGCCTAATCTCTTAGGGCACTGTAAGATTTTTGAGAAGCTCTAACTGTGTGATGTGGGTCCTCTGCCTGGCACGAGTGACAGCGTTTCTAGCTGGTGGAAGTTTTCCTTCTCTTGAGGAATTTGTGAGCAGTCTCCACCCATCTAGTTAAGAATTGTTTCCAGCAAAAATGGCGTTTACCTGGCAGCCTCTGGAAACTTGTTAACTGTTTGTATGATGTACTGAGAGGGATTTTTGTTAGAAGAACTGAAATACATCCTCCTGCTGCACTGATGGACTGATGTGAACGTTTCATGCTTCTCCCACTACCTTGGACTCTGGAGAAACACCTCCTGCGATCTCGTTTCCTGCAGAAAGCAGTGCCTGCGGCCACAGTAAATGACTCTGTGATGATGTGGGGCCTGTAATTAGTCTGTGCCAATATCCTGTTGGAGTAGATCTCTGGAAAGGCTTGCCTAGGTTGCACTTCTGCAGGGTGCAGTGAAACTCCGGGTTCCTGTTGTTGGGTGTTTTTCCAGTTAAGGCAAAAATCTGAGACTGACGCAGCTTTTCTGGCTGCTTTGTTACATCTTGGTGTTTTCTTTGTAGCAGAAGTTTGATTAAGTCATTCATCCCCGAGCAGCAGTAGTGTTTTTCAGAGCATTTGGCAGATTACCCTAGAAGAAAAGTCCTCCCAAAAAACTTTTGATACAGATACATTGAATGAGAGAGAAGAAAGAGACAAAGCTGTAGTCCAGGCTTTTACCATTTTGTTGGCTTTTTTTTGCTTTCCTGCAGACGCCTTACTGGCAGACCTGGAATCCACCACCTCGCATATCTCCAAACGACCAGTGTTTCTCACTGAGGAAACTCCTTACTCCTACCCAACTGGAAACCACACGTACCAGGAGATTGCTGTGCCCCCCCCAGTGCCCCCACCACCTTCCAACGAGGCCCTGAATGGCACCGTGCTCGACCCCTTAGACCAGTGGCAACCCAACACCCCCAGATACGGCCACCAGCAGGTGAGAGCGGGTGGGAGGCTGCTTGTTTTGGGTGCAGGTTCTCTCAGGAAAGTAAGGAGGAAGGAATAGGAAGAAGCAAGGATGAATTTGGCTGTGAACAGAGCAGGGAAATGGGGGGAGATGGGAGTTTTTATTAGAATAAATGGCAGAAAAGAATTTGAAAGCCATCGTCATTGTGCTGACAAAATGGTGGTGTGATGAGATTAGTGTTAGTCATCTGTCTTGAGCCTGTGCAAGGCAGACTGGGGGTTTCCAGCACAAAACTGTGACTCACAGGCAGGTCTGAAGTGGGGGGGAAACTTTTATTCCTGGTGTAGCTCACCTGATAGAGACTGGCTTGACTAAAGAGCAGATCTTATTTTTTTCTGCTGGGCTTTGTTCTGCCCTGTCAATGCATGGGTTTGCAATGCAGTAGTGTACATATTTGTTTTGTATTCTTTGTTTCCAATGCAAATCTTGTTTCCACAGCCTCAGTCCCAGTCTCCTGTATACAGCTCTAGTGCCAAAAGCTCCAGTGCCTCTATTCCTAGAGACGGGCTCAACTCTCCTACTCCTCGTGCCAGTGAAGAGGAACACGTCTACAGGTATCCTGTCCCTTTTAGGAGATGAGCTTGACTCACAGCTGGGGCCTGCTGAGGGTCGAGCTGCCTTCTCTAAGTGGAAACAAACACTGCTCCCCGTGTGTGTCCCAATCCTTTGTGTCAGTTCTGATTGCCTCTTTTGTAACATGCCACTGTAACTTTCCTACTCACCTCAAACTTTTGACCTGGCCCTTTGGCTTGCTCAGCTGCTGGAAGTTGAGGATCCATCAGACACAGCAGGATCTGGATTGTGTTGTGAAGGATATGATCCAGACACAAGTGACAAATCCATCCCCCTGTTAAATGACACAAAAGTTCTTCAGGAGGTGGATGGCCTTTGGGTTGTTTTTCCCTGGGAACTCAGTACTTGTGGCTTGGAGGGATGTGCTGAAACCTGAGTTTTCAGGTAAATTCAAACTTCTTAAAACTTCCATCTCAGTAGGTGATTGATAGATAACAAGTTTACACTTGAAAAGGCAGCTGTTCTCTGAGAGGTTGGAGGAGTAGCCTGCACAGTAGGACAGACCTTTCTGCTGACATAGGGGTGAGTGATGCAGAGGCTGTCAGAAATTCCTCCTAGGCACTGTTTTACACTTTGGAGACTGGTGTTTCTTTGGAGTCATAATCTAGCCATGCCAGCTCTTTCTGCTGAGCTGGAAGTTGCTTCCAGCCAGAGCTAATTCTGGGTAGAGCTCAGCTCCTCTCTGGGCAGCCTAGCCAGAGATGGCCCAATGGAGATGGCAATTGCAATTTTTTCAGATGATTGCATGCAATTAGTATGAAATGAAGGTAATTACAGCCATAAGTCCTCTTGAGCAAGGGTCTGGCATGGCTTAGTTCTGGTGTGAATTGTAGCTGGTGTGTTGGTTTGGCAAGAAGTGTGTTCTCCTCAGATTGCAGTTGTGGATTTTGGTTTTTCTACCTTAAGAGAAGGATAACTTCCCTCGTGGAATTCATAATTGCCCACCAGTGTTACAGGTGTCAGTCCTTAACCTACTAGCTACTAACTTTTTGAGTATAATATGGTCCTGTGCACAAGGCAGAAGTTCCCATTTTGAGTTTGGAAAGTATCTTTTGATAAAATAAGAATCTCTAGACCATTAAAAGTAATTTCTTTAATTGTAAAACCAGGAGAAAAAAATGTTCCTGTCATTGAGAATGCAAAGACTGTTACTACAGTGTAACTCCTATAAAAATAACTGCATTGTTGTGAAGTTCTGCTTTGGAACAGTTTGCAATTCCTTGTGGTAAATGATATCACCCATATAAGACTTGCAGTAATTACAGCCAGTGCTTTATTCATGCATGTGTATTTAACACAGTAGAAAATAATACCAAGTTACTTTCTTATAAATTGATTAGGGTTCCCCAAATTAAAGCTTTGAGGATTTGGGGAGACCTTGAGTGTTGCAAGAGGCCATGACATATCCTGCTGCTCCTCAGTTTCTGCTGCTAACCTGAGGTTTGTGCTTTGCCCCTCTCTCTGGTCTGTGCTAGCCCTGCATTCCCTTGCTCAGGGAGGAGGATGTTGCTGCTTGCTGTGGTGTCAGCAGAAACAAGTCCTTTTCCTGTATATGAGCTAATGGATCTGCTGCTGTTCTGTGCATTTTGGATCTACAGTTAACTCTTTCCCACAGGGCTGGGCAGCACATAATCCCCAAATCAGGGGCCCTGTCCATCAATGCTATTTTTGTAGTTCATGAGAATAGCAGTGTTTGTTGTGTCACAAAGCACGCGTCTTCTTTACCCCAGAGCTGAAAGCATCAGCCTGGAGGGACCACAGCACATGTGTAAACTTTGGGAACCTAATGAGTTTCCCTCCATCCTTCTGCTGTATCTTGATGCAGAATTTTCACATTTCCCTTTTATCTTCAGTTTCCCAAACAAGCAGAAGTCTGCGGAACCATCTCCCACAATGACCAGCTCCTCTCTGGGCAGCAACCTCTCAGAACTGGACAGACTCCTTCTGGAACTGAATGCTGTTCAACATACTCCTGCCAGTGGCTTCACAGCAGGTAAGGAATAGGAAGACATTTGGTATGGGTGGGTAATTTTATTCTCACAATAGCAGCTTGCTTTTTTCCTTCCAACGTTCTTAGTGAGGGAGACCCCTGCAGTCCTTAATCAAAGATTCATTTAGTAAGAGTGGGATCTCTTGAGGTCTGAGCTGCAGCACCCTGCTCAAAGCAAGGCCAACTTCAAAACTGCCTCTTACTAAAGTTTCAAAGTTAGTTTAGGTTGCTCAGGCCGTTGCACTGTTAAGTTTTTAATATCCTCAAAGATGGATGTTCCGCAAGATTTCTGGAGGATGTTTTGTACTTGCCTGCAATTAGCGTGTGTGTGTGTGTGTGTGGAATGGGGCTCTGAACAGCTCTTTTCTGCTCCCCTTTCTTCAGATGAGGCTGGCAGAAGCCCATCACTGCCCAGTGTGGCTGGCCCTCACTATGTTGTCCCAGAGAACAGCAGCTCAGGGGGAGGGAAGGCTGCACCCCCGACAAAAGAAAAGCCAAAGCGAAATGGTGCTCGTGGGATCGAAGATGTGCGTCCCAGTGTGGAGAGCCTGCTGGATGAGCTGGAGAGCTCCGTGCCAAGTCCAGTGTGAGTAATGCTCTGGTGCTTGCAGGCTTGGGTGGGGTGGGATGGGCTCCTGGGGGAGTGGTGACTGTAGTGTAGGGGCAGCTGCTGCAGGAGAGTGGCGGATGGAAGATGGGCTTTGTCTAAAGGGTCAGCAGTCAGGCGGGTGCATGAAGATGCTGGTGCTTTTTAATCTACTTCTGGATGGAAAAATGCATAAGTCATCCATGGGAGGTGGACTGTTCAAACTCAGATTTACAGCTGACCACAGATACCCCTGTCTGACAAAACAAATGTTCAGGCATCATCTGTTTCTTAGCAGATGGGATGTGTGTGCAAACGTGAGGCAGGGTCTGCACGTGCTGGGGGAGCTGGGCCAGGCCGGGCTGTGCTGATGAAACTCCTTGTGTTCTGCTTATTTGGGGGAACAGTGGGACTTCCAGTCTAGGAGTGCCCTCCCAGGTTTAAACACACTCTTGTAAAAATTTTATTTTATTTTTTCCCCCTGGCCAGGCCTGCAATCACTGTGAGCCAGGGCGAGGTGAGCAGCCCCCAGCGTGTCACTGCCAGTCAGCAGCAGACTCGAATTTCTGCTTCCTCGGCTACACGAGAGCTGGATGAGCTGATGGCATCTCTCTCTGACTTTAAGGTACCCTGTCATGACAGCTCAGTGCTTCATCTCCAGTCTCTCTTGCCTGTTAACCACATGTGCTGACCTTGCTTGGTCTCCAGAATGCCTCCTTTACCTCTCAAATTTACTCTGAGAAACTTCCCGTGGTGTATTTGTGCTTTCTGAGGGGTGCTGGAGGTGTCCTTGACTGTATAAATTCTCATCACTGGCAGGGTAAGGCTGTTCTGGGATCTGTTTTTCCTTCAGTTCTGTGGTTTGTCTGTTTGCCGTCGATAATGAGCTTTGTTACTGCTCAGTACAGAGTGAATTATTTTGCTGTGCTACAACTTAATGAGAAGGAGAGAGGCGTGGGACACCACTCTGCTTTTACTGACAGAGGCCAGGCCCTTCTGTTCTGTGGGATGACTCTCCTCTCTGGAGTGTTTTTACCCTGATTTGCTTTCCCTGAGGAGAATGGATATTCCAGGCATGTGGTGTGAGCACTGAAGCCTTTACATCAGACAGGAGAAGATTTCAAAGCTTTTATCTTAAAACAAAATCTCTTATTCACCTCAAAATGGGATTAAAGTTTGAGTTTCTTGTGGGGGCAAAAGATGGCAAGTACTATTCAGTGTTGGCATATGTGCTTGAATAACTTTTTCTTTATTCGTGTGGGTATGTTGCCATTCCTGCAGTGGATGATGAACTGTGGAGGTTGTTTTCATGAGATTTTGTTTACCCATAGTCATAATAAAATGAAAAATATTTTCACACTTTCTGCTTTCAGCTACTTTGCTTATAGTCTAACTGAACTATTGACTTGGATTTGTTCTGAGAGAGGTGGAGAAAGCAAATATACTGGATAATCTCTTGGTTAGCTTTGCCTTTTTTACATACGTATCTGCTTTCTAATCCTAAATCAGTTCCTAACTCTCTGTTTTATCCCTGTATGGAAAAGTCTGCTGGATGCTTGAGATTTCTTGTCTGTGCTGCACTCCTAGATGACGTTAGGTGGGGCAGCCAGAGCTGAGCAGTGTTCTGTGAGAAGAGGTGCAGAACATGCAGTGACAGCTTTGCTGTTTACTGTTCTTTGTGTGCCTGCTGGGTCCCAAGGAGGTCAGTACAATACCCAGGGTTGTGACAAGTGTGTGAGCTCAGAACTCAGCACTGAGCACATGTGTTCTGAGAACCTTCACTTGCCTTGTGCTTGCTGGGATGGAATTCAGTCTGCCATTCCTGGCACATGCATGTAAATTGGTGAGAACCTGGGAGTTCCTCAGTGTTTTCCCTGGACTTTACTGTAGTGTGTGTTCAGTCAATTGCCCATATTGACACCTGAGTGTTGCCTTTTTTCTCTTCTGGGGTCCTAGGGTGTAATGCAGGGTAGCCACCAGCCCTGTTCAGCCTGGTTTTCAACCTGCAGTGCTGTGAAGCTGGAGGCAGCTCCCACTCGTGCTGCTGGCATTCCCTGCCCTGCTCCTTCCAGGTGCAGTGGAGCTGAGCACTGTGGCCTTGTGCCCTTGCTGCTTTTATCGGGAAACAAGCTCAGGGTGTGGCCCAGCCTTTGCTCCCAGGTGAGCTCCTGGCAGCACAGGTTTCTTTGGCAGGATACAGGGAGTAGATATTTTTAAGTGTGAGTGTTGCAGTACTTTGCACTCTCGAGAAGAAGCTTTAGAATCTCCAGTAAAACCTGCGTGGCAGAGATGAGCTGCTGTGACCAACACACCACCTGCCTTCCTGGCTTCCTTTCAGTTCACCTCAGAGACCAAATTGCAGCAAGGTTTTAAGATTTGGGCTTTGTTAAGCACAGCTTTGGTATTTTTTGTGAGGCATTGAGCTCATCTGTGCCTAAACATTCTTCCAGGAGCACGAGGAATATGGCTTCTGTGGTTGTTACTGATGTCACTGACTGTTTTTAAGTTACTTTTCTTTTTTTCTGTCCTCCAGGTTGCTTCATTTTCCCTTCTGTCCTTTTTTGTTTGGTTATACCTCTCTTGTTTGTGCCAGCTGGGGGTGTTAACTTGGCTGTAAAAATGTATTCTTGTCTGTACCAGTGTCAGAATATAAGGGAGACAAGAGGAGTCCTTGCAAAGGTGGAATATGAAAGGCTGCTGTTTGAGTATCAGACCTGTGTGTGACTGCAGGAAATAGGATAAAAAGCCCAAATATGATGGGTTGGTAGAAGTTGCAATAGATGGGGGTAGGAAGAGTGGAGGGCACTGGTGCTTGATTTGCCATGTACCCCAGAGTAAAAGGTGATGATACATTAGCCTTTTATTGTATTTTTTTCACCCTCATTTGTTGCCCCTTGTTTTTGCTTACAGAATCCATTTGATTTTGGTTATCTGGTTCATCAGTCATCAGGCACTGAGATTCCTTAATGCACTTGTTTTTTTACCCTCTGCCATTTCTGTGTAATGTGATGCCTGCTTACTGCATAGCTGGATGCTTGTAGTTAACGAGACTGTTACTGTTGAGTGCTCACCCATTGCTCTTATTTTGGAATTAGTATGGTTTCAATATGTTGAAAATAATTACATTTGAGCAAAACTCTTGCCTTGAAAATGACTGACTTCATTTTAGGATGTCTGGAAACCAAGTGTGAAGCACAGCATCAAACCAGGTTACTTTTACAGGTGTACCCAGCTTAGGCAAAATACAGGGAGAGGGCACTACTGGGAAATTCCCTCATTTTAATATATTTGCTAGTCATTTTGCTCTCAGCTGTGACTGTGGTCACAGTAGCCTGGTTGTGCTGCTCGAGGAGAAGAGCAATCCATAATGAAATGTGGTCTCTTATTGCTCTTTCCTCTCTGAGAGCAGTCTCCTTGTGGCACTAGTGGTGTGACCTTGCAAGTGAGTGCGTGTGTGCCAGCTCCTGACCCTTCAGCATGGCAGGAGCTCACGTCAGCTGAAGGTTATTCTTCCATTTACTGACACTTTTTGTGCATGTTCTGGTTAATTATATCGCTTTTTTCATGATAAGTATCTCAGAAAGGTAAGTGGAGACTGAGGTAGCACATGTGGGGTGTAGGAAGTTATGTGCCCATCCACCTCAGAGCATAAACATCTGACTTTGTTAGGCTTCTCTGGAAAATATGACTAAGTGAGAGCAGGTCTTGATAGCTCTTGGATTTGGAAATGCTTTGCAGATACATTTTTAAAACCTAATCTTAGGTTGACCTGTTGTGTGAGCTGGTCCAAGTTGCTGTTCTGAGTCTCCCTTTCTAAGAGAAGGGAGTGGTACCACTCTGTCTCCCATAGTTTAGTCAGCAACCACTGGAACTGGGGAAAGAAGGACCCATGATCTTTTGTTTTCAAAAGACCCTGTAAGCCAAGGAAAACCAAAACCTCTGTGTTAGTTGCTCTTTTTAGAATGTTTTTTTTTGATCAAAATTAATACTGACTTTATTACAATGTCAGTGTAGAGTTTTTGGCCTGAGGGGAAGAGGCTAATCTGCCACCTAAGCAATGCTCACAAAGGCATGGGATGACTGACAGGCTGGTATAGATTCGGTGTGTGTCACTTGCAAGGTGAGATTAGTGATGTGAATAGAACAAAGCCCATGTCATCTGCTCTTGCTGTGGATGCCCTGAAGCTTTGTTTTCACTGCCATGAACTCAGCCAACTGGAGCATTTTATTAGTGTATCAAGAAGAAAGTGTCATGCTTTGTTCCATTCATTGACTGAATTTTTTGCAGCTTTGGAATACAAAATTGACATGTCTGACCGTGAGTAAGTTAGTGTGACCTTTATTCTCAGTCGAGACACTCCTGGGTTTGCAGCTGGCTTCTCAGCAGTGGCAGTGGCTGTGCCATGCCCCCAGCACAGCTGCAGGTGAACACTGAGCTGTCACTGAGGAGGAGGGCCCACGAAAAGGATGCCCGTGGCTGTAGAACCCATGAAGATTGGTACAATGTCATACTGGTTCTGCTCTTTGGTGTCTCATTTTTCTTCCTTACTCTTGGAAGTAAGGATTTGGGTCAACACAGCTTTCTGATTTGGAAGTCATGATTCTTATAATGCTTAATTCTGTGCCTTTTTTCCTTCTCCTTATCTCTGTCATTATCTTTTTGTCTCCTTATTCCTTCTATCTCTTTTTTTGCAGACTAGTTCCACTATGTCTCTGATTTCTGAATCGGTTGCCAGTTCAGCAAATGCAGCCTCCAGCAATGCTCCTCACAGTTTAACAGTGCTGTGCCATTCCAAACACCCTTCTGCAAGTCACAGTGGGGACTCGACAGTGCCAACATCTGTCCCCTCAGCAGACCCCTGCATTGAGGAAGGCAGTGACACTGCAGTTCTGCCTTTGTCAGGGCATCCTGCTGCCCCTCCACCTGTGCCCCCACCACGGAGCTCCTCTGGTTATGCTACTCGTGGGGAGCAGCTGGCCTCTGCAAGCTTAGCTCAGCTGAACAGAAAGCCTGACTCTTCCAGAAATACTTGCCAGGCTGCACCAGCTTCCAGTGTAGAGCTTCTCTGTAGATCTGCTAATGTGGAGGCACGGGGCTTAGGGTATGATGTGGCGAAAGAGACTGAGAAGAAGGAGCAGAGAACTGACCCCAAAATCTCAAGTGTACCCATTTCAAATGCTTTGAAGGGGCAGCTACCCAAAGAGCTGCATCAGCAGGAAGCACTCAGGGACAACTCAGCTCTTTCCTCCCAGGGCAGAAGTGTGGAAACAGCTTTAGATGAGCTGTGGGCCCTGGAGCTGCCCGCACACGTGCCAGAGGTGCATGCAAAGAATAACAACGTTTTAGATTCTGTTAATGAACCTTCTGTTGTTGCCCTGGATCGGTGGGATGTCTTCCCAGACACTAAAAACCAGTTGGGCTTTGTAGTGGAGCAAGGACAGGAGCTAAAAGCTGAAGTACCACATGAAACCAAGGTACACCACTGTCCTGATCTGGGCAAGAAGAGGCAGGGCAGAGACAGAACTTACGGGAAGGCAGGTACTGCTAACATGAACAAGGCCAGAGGAGACCAGGAAAATGATCAGTTCAGAAGCTCTACAGCCACTCCAGAATCTCCTGAAAACTTTGGGAAGGCTGAATGGGATCTGCCATGTGTCTCCAAACCCCCCATTGAGAGGATTTCTGCGTCAGGCCAGGCAGGCACTGAGTGAATGCAGAAGCAGGGCGAGTCCTAGCCAGGACTGTTCTGCCAGCACACGGACAGTGTGTGTGTGCAGTGAGTGTGCCCAGGCTCACCCCACTAACAGCACGAGCTCTGAGTGGTGTCACTGACAGCTGCATGTCATGGGGCTTCACAACCCCCGGCTTTATCTTGTGCTCTGTCCTGCATGTGGTTCAGCAGCACAAAACATGGCAGTTTGTAGGGACTTCCTTGTGAAATGGACTTTAGTTCCCTAACTGGGGTGAGGCTCAGTCCACAGAGACCTCCACAAGGCTGAAAGGGCTGTTTCATGCTACTGATTGGGATGGCAGCTCCTCTGTTCCTCTTACCTTTTTAGGTCTCATTACTGAAGCTGTTAGTGTTCCTTTCTGTGCTGGAAGTACACTTTGTGCACCAGACATCTCTGACCAAGAGCCTTGTGCCTGCCAAGGGCAAACACAGAGAAGCAGCTCTGTGCCCTTGTGACGCTGAGGTTTCTGTAATGCTCAGTGGAGTGCTCATGCTGCACCTCCTATCTTGGCTTCCCAGTGGTTAATCTTTCCCTTCCTTTTCTAGACAGTTATTTTTGGCTGCTGTGATTATCCTTACGGGGTTTTTCCTTGCACTGAGTCACTGTTCTGGCCTGTGCCAAGATGAATTTTGGCATTGTGGAATAAATGCCATCACTCTTCCTACTCACAATTGTCACTAATGTCTTTGAGTTTGTGCTGTTGCATCTTGGGGCTTTCTCTGACATTGCTATTCTCTGCTGATACTCTTGCCTTTGTCATTTAGATTAAATCTTTAATCAAGAGGACAAAAGAGACTGCGAATGTGCATCCAATGTCTCGGGACCTCTCTCCAAGGCATAAACTAGGTCCTGCCATATTCCACAAGACTGAGTCCCAAGATGGCTTGATTGAGGAGCTTCAGGACAGACTGGGCATCGATAACAAGGAGCAGGAAGAATGGCAAAGCCAGGATGCCTGGCTGACAGAGGGGGTCATTGTCACTGCCAGGCCTCGGGGGGAAGAGCAGAGTGGTGAACAGCAAATAGAGAAGGTAGAAAGCAGGGTCACATGTGCTGGGAAATTCCAGCATGTCCCTCTGTCCAGATAGCATTGCGTGGAGGTGCAGGTTGAGTTTCTGAGCATCCTAAATGATACAAAATGAAGAATTAACTCTTCCTATTCACCCTTGTCTAGCCTGAGAGGGAAAGCAGCACAGGGTCCTAGTTCTGGATGTTTAAGAACTGGAGTTCTTAAACTGGGGATCTGAGAGGGCTGCCTCCTGTTTCTGTTGGTGCAGTCTGCTGCTATCACATCTCAAATATCCATGTGGGGATAATTTTTAAAACCGCACTGCGAGGTTTGACATAGAAGCATGCTTTGTTTTGTCCAGTGCTGTGCCTGTGCAGGGCTTTCTGGGGATGGATAAGATGGTGCTCTTCCTTAAGCTACAGTGAGCAGCACCTTTTCTAGTTCCCTTCTCTTTCTTGCTGCTGTTTCCCCTTAGATAAACATACTGATAGCAGCCAGCCTTCCTGTCAAAGGAAGTACTTGTTGGTTCCTCTTTGGATGTATTCACCTTTCTTCTTCCTCTATGTCTTTCTAGGTGGTTTTTCCTCCAGAATCCCCACTCCTCCCCAGGAGGACAATCTCTGTTCCAGCCTCCTCCCAGCTCCAGCCTTCCAAAGAAGCTGCAAAGATAGTCCCTGCTAATGCTGCTCCTTCTCCTGCCTCTGGCCCTGCACCTCTTCTCTCACTCCCACCTCAGCCTTCCCATGTGTCATCTACCCCAGCTCCTAGTCCAGTCTCTTCCTCTTCCTTCAGCTTGACTCCCCAGCCTCTCTTCCAGTGGGAAGCTTCTGATAATGATTATCATGAGGTTTCTGTTGTGGGCACTCCTCCTAATGAAGATCCCAAACATTCCTGTTCTCCTCAGACCTGGATCCCTAGCACCAAGGCAGTTGTCTCTGTTGGCTGTCAGACTGAAGATGAAGCTTTCTTCCCAAAAATGCAGGCAGGCTTCTCTATTCTGGTTTGTGTTTTTAGCAGTATTTTCCGATCCAACTACTGCTTGTAATTTGACAGCTCAGTAGATACAGTGTTCAGGTAAAGGCTGGTATGAACTTCTGGATGGGAGAGAGGGCTCATGGACAATGAGCCAGCTAATCCCAGCTGTAGCACTACACATATCTGCAATAACTTGCTGGGGTATGTGGGTCCTGTGTATCCTGACAGTCACTTTGTGCAGCCGAGACGCTTTATTTGCCTCTGAAATTAAGAAGGTAACTCTGAAACACAGCCTGCAGCTCTCCCTGCCACAATCTCTCTGAAGTGAGGGGAGTAAAAGATGGCAGAACATGCATACTGGAAGGAGCAGCTCAGCAGTCCTTCTTGTGTTTGCCCCTTTAGGGAGGTGTCCACTGTACAAGTGGATTTGGGGGAGGAGATGGCATGGTCAAGACCTGGGTTCTGCATCTCCTGCCAGGGAAGGGCTGTAGCTCCAGGGTGCTGGGGAGTCTGTATATGTGCAGTGCAGTGTTAGTGTACAGGCAGCTCTCAAGCAGTGAGCAAGGAAACACCTCTGCATCTTGATCTGTTGTACTTTCCAGGTGACCTCTGCTCCTCCCCTCGTCCGCAGTGCCAGTCTGTTGGCTGCTCCTGCACCCTGGGGCCCCACAGCCCCTGACAAGGCAGGATCCCCTTTCTGTTTCCTCAGCATGGTGTGTGCTCTTGTGATTGATGAGTGTGCTGGGATCTGCTCCTGGAGCTCCCAGCACCGTTAATGTGGGCAATATCCTGTATTGCATGGTTTGCTACTCATAGAGCTCCCTTCTGAACTTGAGTAATGCCAAATCTCATGAGTGAAGGGTGGGAATTTGAAGGGTCTTTGCATGATCAGTTTATAAGAATGATGTGCAGAGTGTCCCCTACAAACAGCATGCATTAAGTACAGGAGATGGAAACAAACCTTTTTCAGGTGGGGGCTCATTCGTGAGCTGTCAAGAGGGCTGGCTGGCCAGGCCAGCTGGAAATGGAGGTGTGCACAGGTATTTGTGCCTGCTCTGGGGCCAGCCATGACTGGCAGGAGTGTGTGGTCCCTCCAGGTCACTACAAGGTTGAAGTGCTCTGTTGCTACATGTTCAATTCATCTCATCTCCTTTCTCCCTGGATGGTATTTATCACTTGTGTGTGGCATCTGTGCCTGCCCTTCGTGGCCATAATTCCTGGCTAGAGCAAGAGAAACTGTGATTCTTCCCACACAGTGCAGCCCTTTTCCTCCTGCTGCACCATGCAGGAAGCCTGGGCTTTATCCTGGGGCTCTGGACAGGCTTTGTCTCCAAAGCCCTGTTGTCTCCCTCTGTGACAGTATCCTTGCAGTTGCATGTGTGCTTTGGAGACAGTCACTGTAATAGTTTCTGGTAGCAAAGGTTTGTTGTGTAGTGAAGGCTTTGTTTAGGCTGAGGACACTGAGGTGTGATAGAGCTGCTCTGTGCTGCTGGACTAGGAGAGGTTGCAAATTATGGGAGGAGAGAGGAGGGGAAAAGCTGTGTATTAGGATCCATTGGGAGTCACACTGCAGCTGAGGCAAGGCTGGGGAGTCTGCAAATGTGTGTCAGAGCAGCTAAATGCATGTATGTCATTCATGTCATGTATGAGAATATTTATACAAACGAGCAGAAACCAGGATTTGTCATTGAGGAAAATTGGTCAACTGCAAGGACAAGCAGCTGCAGGACAGGGAATAGAGCTGTGTGGCTGGAAAGGCAGGGTCTGCCAAGGCTTGGAGCACTTCAGCATGTCCCTGCTCCTTTGGCTATGCTGGCAGCAGGCTGGTGGGTTGTTCATAGGCATAGATTTTGTCTGTTTTAATTTACTCTCTTAGTAAAAGAAAACATGCTCTAAACCCAACTTCTTTGTGTGTCCCTAAACCTGACAGTAGCTATGGCAGTGCCAAGTCAGTTAAAATAATCTCTGTTTCCTTGCTGGAGTTTGTCTGCAAAGGGGGCTGTGGTAGCCAAGGAGAACATACACTTTGTTTATAAGTTACCAACCTCAGTAAAACATTTCTTCCTTCCTCTGGGCAGCCTGTCTAAGCCGTGTGTTCTGTGGTGGTGTGAGTTTCAGAAATGGCCTCTGAAATAAGTATCCAAATCCCCTTCCCCCCACCCCCTGCATTTCCAGCTACAATACACGTGGCAGCCCTGTCTGCTGGGGATGCACTGCCCTCTCTGTAGGTAAACACAGCCAGCTGGGAGGGAGTTAACTTCCTGCCTGCTTGCAGTTGCTTAGCTCAGGCACGGGGTGAAAACCACCTGAGAGTGAGAGAGAGACTTGGCAAACAGATGTGCAGAGGGTGGTGGAAAAGGAGAAGATTTTCTAGCTAAAAGAGGGGTGAGATGAGGGAGAGGAGAGCATCTCTATCACAGAGGAGAGAGAACAGAGCAAGAACATAGGAATGGAGAGAGGTCAAGGAGAAGGGGCCCTCTGGATGGTGTCTGCTTTGTCAGCTGGCCAGGAACTGATGAGGTAAAGGGAGATTTTTGGCAGAGGCTTAGAGAGTGCTGTAATGAGTGCCTGGGATGTGCTGGTGACTTCTGCTGTATGTGCAGTGAAAGAAAATCAAATCCTCAGTTCACAGCTCTGCTGTTACATCTCAGTTCTCTGCATGGGCAGAATACATGTGTGTACTTGATCCCAGCTCTCCCCAGCTTCTCCAGAGAGCATAGCTGACTCCTGTCTGTCTCTGCAGGAGTTGCTGGCAGCAGCAGTAGGCATTTATCTGATAGGCATTGCAGCATTCACCTTACAATATTTGTTTTCTCTTACCTGCAGTTCATGGCACAGGGAAAAACTGGGAGCAGCTCCCCTCCATCCACAGCCTCCAAGCCTGGCAGTCAGCTGGATACCATGCTGGGAAGTCTTCAGTCTGACCTGAATAAACTGGGTGTAGCTACTGTGGCCAAAGGTGTCTGTGGAGCCTGCAAGAAGCCTATTGCTGGGCAGGTGAGTTGAAGGTGCTGCCTCATTGCTGAACCTTGGGCTGCAGCTGGGAGTAACGGGGAGGGCTGTTTCATGAGGCTGGAGAGACTGGAGATGCTGGAGAAACTGAAGTACTCTATTTATCCACTGGCTAGGTACGCTGTAAGCTCCTCCAGTGACCTCTACCCTGCCCCTGAGGGACTGCCCTCTCCTGAGATGATAGGTAATTCAGTTTTCATGCTACCCCAGTCCAGGGCTCACTTAAGTAGTAGAACTTGTCATTCTTGCTGACCTCCAGCTGGTATCTTGTCATGTGGTCTAGGGGAGGGAGAGATAGAGTTGTTCTCCATAATCTGTCTTCCCAACAGGTAGTTACAGCCATGGGGAAAACCTGGCACCCTGAGCACTTCGTCTGCACCCACTGCCAGGAGGAGATCGGGTCTCGGAACTTCTTTGAGCGAGATGGGCAGCCCTACTGTGAGAAGGACTATCACAACCTCTTCTCTCCTCGCTGCTACTACTGCAACGGGCCCATCCTTGATGTGAGTTCCTTGGGGGAGTCATGGTGCTGGCAAGTTGCTGCAGGCCTAGGTGTTAAAATTCCACTTCACCCATGTATCCTGGGTGGAGGATTTTGTTCAGGGATTTCTGTATTTGTTTTGTCCTTGCTTTGAAAGGGAAACAACTTGGCACAGTCAAATTCTTACACTAGTGAGTGGAGTTGATCTCTCTTACCTTTGCTGAAGTTCCTTCAGAACCCCACGTTGCTCCATCATTCTGGTAATGATTCCTCAGCTTTTGTTGTTGGTAGCCTGTGGTAACAGGCACCAGTACTGGTCCTGAGGACTGGATGGGGCCCTGTGTAAGGGAGGAAGCAGTGCCTAAGATCCTTTTAGGGTAAAAAAAGTGTGCAGTGGGAAAGTCTGAACGAGCCAGAGGCAGGGGCGAATTGAGTCTGCTCTCTAAAGGACAGTCTGTTTTAATATTTGCTCTTGTCAGCACCAGCATCCATGTGTTTGCCCCTCTCTCCAGCCCCCCTTACTCACCTCCAAGCTGAAGCCATCATTTACATGACCTGCACTTTGTGTTTTCTTCTGAACAGAAAGTGGTGACGGCTTTGGACAGGACATGGCACCCTGAACACTTCTTCTGTGCTCAGTGTGGAGCTTTCTTTGGACCTGAAGGTATTGCTGGTTTATGCAAGGGGAACTCAATCTCCGCCCATGAACTGCAGATGAGGGAGTGTGGCAGAGCTGCTGCTGGGATACAGCCTGAGGCATCACAGGGGAACTACTGGAGTTGCAAGGGAGCTGTTTATGGGGGAAGGATGGTGCCAGTAATCATGGCTTCTCCCTGGGGAGGAAGAACATTCCTCTGTTGGGATGGGAAGGGAACAGAACAAGGATCAGCTCTAGCTGTATTAGGAGGGGGGAAGGATGATCCTACCCACAGGGGTTACCCTGCATAGGTTGTGTGGCCACAGGTGAA
The DNA here is from genome assembly GCA_013397295.1 of Polioptila caerulea. Classification (NCBI taxonomy): domain Eukaryota; kingdom Metazoa; phylum Chordata; class Aves; order Passeriformes; family Certhiidae; genus Polioptila; species Polioptila caerulea. The sequence goes on from VYXF01004989.1 coordinate 485,237, forward strand.
GATGGGGAGCTGATCCCTTTGCCTGTCCTCTCCTTTGGCAGGATTTCATGAGAAGGATGGCAAAGCCTATTGCCGCAAGGACTACTTTGATATGTTTGCTCCCAAGTGTGGAGGCTGTGCCCGGGCTATCCTGGAAAACTACATCTCTGCCTTGAACACCCTGTGGCACCCCGAGTGCTTTGTCTGTCGGGTAAGAAACCCAAGGTCCTTTGGTGCTGCTGTATGACTCCTCTTGTTTCCACCCTGAGGCATCTGGTCCCATATCAGGGTAAGGTGTCTGTGGGGTAGTGAAGGGCAGCCAGCCTCACAGCATAAAAACATGTCAGCAACCAAACACCTTCTTGTTCTTTGTCTGTTTATATTAAACTTCTGAGTTACTTTGCTCTTTCTCTTCCCAGCTGCAATTATGGGCTTCTGCAGCAACTCACAGATAAAGAGAGATATTTTCTGTGACCTTTAAATAATTATAAGCTAAGCTTCTCTCTGAGCAATCAGATTTTAAGGCTATTCCTCCTATGCTCCATCTGACAATGTAAACTAATGAGAGTGACCTTGTTCAGACAAACATGCAAGTCAGTGAAATAGTGGCCTGCTCTATACAACAGGCATAATAAACAGGAATACTGCAGATTAAATGTTTGGCACTCTTTCAGAGAGCATTGCAAATATTAACTCTTACCATCCCCAAGAGATGAGCCAAATCAGCCACTGTTTCCTAGAGTGGGAGAGAAGGCAGAAACCAGAACAAGCAGCCAGAACCACAAGCTGCTGATTGCTGTTGTGAGGCTCAGAGCAGTCACCAGCCTGTTGAGACTGTCTGTGGCTCCTGCAGTGGTGTGCAGAGTGAGGCAGAAGCTATGCCTGACTGGAGCTGGGAGGGCTATGCCTTCTCATGCAGAGACTGAGACTTTGTCTAGCAGTTCTGTTTTCCTTTTCCCCTGCTGCAACCTGAATTAGTGAGGCCAGCACGGATTTGGTCTAGCCACAAGATATGATTCTTTTCCTGTTTCTGCAAAAGCAGAGCAAACTTTTCAGCTGTCCTGCTGACTGAGGGAAGAGACTGTTTACTGAAGTAACTGCCAGCATTGGTAAAGTCTTGGACTCAGGCAGGCAAACTGCATTCTCCTGGTACTGCAAGTGTTCAGCTGCCCATGGCTCTGCATGCTGTTTGCTGGACTCTAGTCCACACGCTGGGAGCCAGCTGTGTGTGATACTCAGTTTCCTCCCTGGGGGAGAGGACAGCAAAACTGGAATCAGGAAACTGGCTCCTCTGAGTCTTGCTCCTGATATATTTAGTAAATCTGGCAGTGTCCTCAACTCTCTCCCTTACTCTGCTGCCTCAGTTTCCCACTTCTACAAGCAGAGGAGTCTCCCCAGTCTGGTGGGGAGGATGGGTGCTTCTGTTGCAAGTTCTGCAGTGAAATGTCTTCAGCTGCCTGACACTGAGGGGGAGGGAGCATCTCTGGGTACTTACTAGCACATAGCTGGTGTATCTTCTTCCCTTTAGCTATTCAACATCATTAGCACTATACAACGAACAGCTTCTCCCAGCAGTGACCCCATGGGTAACTGGTGGAAATGTTTCAGGCAGGACAATCTTTTTAGAGTGTACCTGCCTAATGCCAGCCTGGAGGTCACTCATAAAGATTCATTGTGCCTGATTTTCTCAGCTGGAACCAGTCCCATGCTCATCAGGATTCTGCTGCATGAAAGTCTGTGTTGGTCCTTTCTCCTGCTTGCCCTTGTGAGGAAGCTGGGGTGAGGGAAAAAAAAACCCAGGGAAAGGTGCTGCAGTATTTCCCATCTCAGGGCAGGAATGTTCTCTTTTTTCCTGGCTGGACACATCTGGTAGCTCATCCATAGTATTTTCTTGTAGAAGTGAAGCCAGCTGGGCGAAGGAGCTGGTTAATTCCCTTGCTTTTGTCTGTATCTGTCCATTTCTCAATCTTTTTTTGGAAACTCTTCCCGATGGACAGAGTTTGGCTTTGGGTAACAGGACAGTGCTGAAAGGCAGCAATTCACCTGCCCACAGCACAGCTGAGTTGTGCCATAGAGCAGAGGATGCTTGTAGAACTGCCCCTCCCCACCACCCCAGCTTCTCATACAACCTGTCCCCTTTGCTCTGTCCTGCTGCAGGAATGTTTCACCCCGTTTGTCAACGGCAGCTTCTTCGAGCACGACGGGCAGCCCTACTGCGAGGTGCATTACCACGAGCGCCGCGGCTCGCTCTGCTCCGGCTGCCAGAAGCCCATCACAGGACGCTGCATCACTGCTATGGGCAAGAAATTCCACCCAGAACACTTTGTCTGTGCCTTCTGCCTCAAGCAGCTCAACAAAGGAACCTTCAAAGAGCAGAACGACAAGCCCTACTGCCAGAACTGCTTCCTCAAGCTCTTCTGTTAGAGGCACCATAGATGGGCACTAAAGCATCTTTCTGCCACCCCCTTGGCAGTTCTGTCTCTCTGAACATTACTGTGATTTAGGAACCTTACCAGGCAGGGGAGGAGGGGGGTGGGGGG
>VYXF01004989.1:497183-538442 GCA_013397295.1 Polioptila caerulea
GGCCGCGGCCGCCGGGGAACCCGGGCGGAGCGGGGGGCGGCGAGGCCCGTCCCGATCGAGGCCCGGGCCGCGTCCCGCCCGGCTGCGGCGCCGTGTGCGCCTGAGCCCGCTTCGCACCGCGGTGTGACCGCTCCCTGTGCCCGGGCTGCCTGGGACCGCCGGCTTCATCTGAGGGGCTTGGGATGTTCCCAGAGCAAATCCCCGTCTGCTCAGCATCACGGCCTTACTTGTACAAATACTGCCTTTGGCCTCTGTGTTTGCAGCAGCACTGTTGGGTAGGCTGGCTGTGTAATGTATACATAAACATCTTAAAAAATAAAAAGCAAACTGGTGAAGCCTGTCCCAGTGGCTTTTCCATGGAGACTCGGTGGGTAGTCGAGGTTTTGCAGTTTGTGTAAGTCACTGAGATGTTGGTGAGGTCCTGTAGTGTTACGTGTAATTTATATTTTTCATTTCTAGACTTAGGATAATTTTAACACGTTTTTCATGTCTGCACATCTCCCTGCTCGTCATTAAGCAGCATGAGTAAGTGCAGCTTGGTTTGAGTTTGCATATGATGAACTCATGTAATTGAAAGCTTTAAGAGAAGAGCAGGTCCATAACAGCAGCTGGTTCTTTTGGTTCTGGTGTCAGGGATGTTGTTGGTCATCCTTTGCAGTTCAACCCACCCTTACTGGTCAGAGGTGCAGCACTGCTTCCAGCCAGTTTTTAAGGGGACCTGTGGGTGTGAAATGGTCACAGTGTCAGGGAGGTATGGATGGACTTTAAAGGCCAGGAAGCCACTGTGCAGGATTAGCCTTCCAGCGTGTCAGCAAAAAATTTCACTGAAAGCAGCTTTGAGGAGCTCTTTGAAAAAGACTGAAAAGAGCCGGAACAGTTTTCAATGAGTTTCTGAAGACATGCTCATCCACTGCCTTTCAGAAAGATGATATAAAATTGCTCAGTTCAAGAGATGAATTTCAAAAGCCTTTCCTGGAGAGCTGTGCTTTGGTTTATGTAAATGCAGAAAACCTGGGCATGTAGGTCTCCTTAGGTTTTCTGCAGTTCAAGTGCCCCTTCGGGACTACCTGGACTTCAGGAGATAACATACAGGGAGAAGCTCCATTGAATTCTGGAAGTTATTTTTTGCTTTGAAAGGTCCTGCACTCCAGGTTATGGGTCCTAGCTGTTACTCTGTGTTACTTTTAGTAGGGTAAGTGTCTCTTACAGAGCACAAGAACACAGATAATTGGACACCAGTCATCCCTCAGCCCTGGGAAAGGAATTGCACAGTGACCCTTCCTTGGTGGATGAGATGGTGGATGCTCACATTTGGGCACTAAGAGCTCATGTGGTAGCAAGTGACATGTTCTGCTTGCTCTGGTTTGTGTTCTGTGGGTTGATATAAAAGGCAATCTGATGTTTTTTCTGCTTTGTGGTTTTAGATTTCTGACACACTGAAGCGGTTTGCAGTAAAAGTAACTACAGCCAGCGTGAAGGAGCGGAGAGAGATCCTCAGTGAGCTGGGAAAATGCATTTCTGGGAAAGGTAAAAGCTTGGAAGCGCTGTTCTGCTTACCTGGGTGGAGGAGAATGTTAAAATGTTTTGTTTCAAAAGGCTCTGTGAGGGGTATTTGTTTGAGGGAGGAGGCTGTCAGCGTTTTGAGCCAGTGTTCCATCACAGGGTTAATTCCAAGCATGGGTAGCACAGAACCCCAGCTTTTGGCACATCTGATTTTTCCAGCCAGTAGTTGTAGCATTGTGTATGTTAATTCTTCATTAGTGTATCAGTTGAATTTCTTTCGTGACTCTTGGCTTGTTCTTTTAGTACTCATGGAATATTTGGATACACACATGTATAGAGATGGGGAATGTGGATTACAGATGGTCTTTATAAAACAGCTGAAGCAATTTTTTTAAACTTATTTCTCTCATTTTCTGAAGATGACCATGTTTCATGTGTTCCAGTTTTACCATAATTTAAAAAAAAATGCATAAAATGTATAAGAAGAGCAAACTTTTACTGTGATTCTTGCAAGCAGTTTTGTAGATGGGAGCAGTTTACTGATTTCAGTCATGAAGTGAATCATGTTTGTGTTAAAGATTAAATGCTCAGTGATTTATGAAGAAGTATTTTGAAATACATTGTTACAGATCTTCCAGAAGGTGCAGTGAAAGGCCTTTGCAAACTCTTCTGCCTTACTCTGCATCGATACCGGTGAGTAAATTGATGTGGAAAGGCTGTATGATGTAATCTATGAGTATTTAGTAGTTAAATTGATCTGGAGCATTTGGAAATGTTAGCATGCAGTGTCACAGAGATGTATATGACACTGAAGGATGTAATTTTGTAATTACATTCTTGGGAGGACTGACATTAAAAAGTTTTACAATATTTGCCTTGCGTTTCACCTTTAATTTTGAAATGAAAACTTTAATCCTGTGGTTCAGTTTGCAAGAATGAACACCCATGTCCTTGTGAAGCAAGACTGAGCTGTCTTTTAGATGCCTTTTAGACAATTTTAGGTGGGATTTGGGTATAGAGAAGCTGTTCAGAACTCCTTTTCTTCTACAGTTTGCCAGAGGGCCTCCACATAACTGCTGTTACTTAAGGAAGGGAATGGAGGTTTCTGACGGAAACCTCTCCACTTTGCAGACAGCAAGGATAAAATAGTTCTTAGCTTGACTGCTGAAATGAGAAAGCAGAGCCCTGGGTGTGGCAGCAGGATGTTTCAGGTGCTCACGATGCGCGTTTGTCGCAGGGACGCGGCGTCCCGCAGAGCCCTGCAGATGGCCCTTCAGCAGCTCGCAGAATCCCAGCCCGAGGCCACGGCAAAAAACCTGCTGCACTCACTGCAGTCTTCAGGGATCGGCGCCAAGGCTGGGGTGCCCAGGTGAGTGGCTTTGTGTGGAAGCAGTGCTGAGCTGCTGGTAGTTCCTCCTGTTCAGAATGAGGCTTCTGCTGCTGCTTGGCAGAGGTGTTAAAAGCCTTTAGGGACCAAGCTGGTTATGATGTTCAGATGTTCCTCTCTTACCTCTTCCATGTCATCTGGGAAAGCAGAGGGAATATCCTGGTATAACTGCTGGTGGATTTGGGCTGAGTTACAGTTTAGCCTTTGTTAAACTTCAGGTCTGGGGAGATGAGGAACAAACTCTTTCAAGAAACAGTCTCTAAAATCATTAGGAAAGGGAATTTCATCACCTGTCAAACGTTCAGCTGTCTCTTGTGCCATTTGGAAGCTTTAAGTGTCAAATCAGAGCTGAAAGAAACAACTTCTGAAGGCTGATTATTTCCTTTAAAAAATAAGGCTCTAGGTGCTTTTTTGTGTGATAAAATTGCATGTCAGTCAGGTGCTGTTCTAACTTGGGCAAAATGGGTCTGTCATGGTCTAGTAGGTGTAAGTAATGTCCTGGGAAGTGTAGGTTTACCTCCTTCTCCTGTTTATACAACAGTAAGAGCAGTGGATCTGCAGCTCTACTGGCACTCTCCTGGACATGCCTGCTTGTACGCACAGTCTTTCCAACACCTGACAAGAGACAGGGAGAAACATGGAAAAAACTGGTAGGTTCTTTAAGGTGTCCCATTGCAGATATGGACTTAAATATTTGTAATGTGTTTAAGTTGCTGCAGTGTTGCAAACAATTCTGAATGTAACTGAAAACACCCAGTTAAAATCCAGGTTTAGAGGGGGATTTGGTGTATTGTGATCTCTCCAGGTGTATAAAGCATGACTGGGGCAGTGTTGCACCTTGCAGTTGCTCTGCATACAGAGATGGCTGCTGCTGCCTCTGAGGGACATCTGCAGTGTGGCATGAAGTCCTGGTGCCTCCCTTGAAATATCTCTGTATGATACTTTGTCATACAGTGTCAAGGAGCTTTTGCCTTCCTTTCACTTTCTTTGCACAAACATGTGACTGTGCTCATAGCACACTGGGATAGAGTTGGGACAGATTTTAAGAAGAGATGTAATCTATTTTCAGTGTTTCCAAGACTGTTAGGCATGGTTCTGCTCAGAGGTGAGGGATGAAAGCAAAGGCAGCTTGTTGAAAGAACTTAGATGATCTAAAGCCTTAACCAGATTCAGCTAATCATTGAGAGTCACTGACATTTGGCATGTCTTGTTTGATACGAGTTCTCTGAGAAGCAGGTGCACAAAGGTTTTTTTGACTGTTGCCTTTGGCAGGTGGAGGTTCAGTGTTTGCTCCTTTTGGAAGTCCTGGGAGGCTCTCACAAACAGGCAGTGGATGGGGCTGTGAAGAAATTGAACAGGCTGTGGAAAGAGGTGATGTATATATTATGTGCCAGAATTCAGCAGCTGTTCTGTTCTGTTCTGTTAACGTGCCTTGCTTTTTTTCTTTTAAGAACCAAGATCTGGTGGATCAGTACCTATCTGTCATTCTTGGGCTTGAACCAAACCAGAGTTATGCTGCAATGCTGGGACTTGTGGTGCAGTTTTGCACAGCCCAGAAGGAGATGGATGTTATTAAACGATACAAGGTAAATCTGTTCTACAGCTTTTTTTGGGGGGGAATAAGAAACATCTTATAACAAATCTTACTACAAATCTTATAGCAAATCTTATAACATCTTATAAGAAACATCTTAAACTTGTTATCATGAAGAGGGAACTGAACAGATGTCTTAGTGAGACTGGTACTTTGCCTCAGCCCTGGTTTCACTATCTGTCAATTCAGTAGTCCTGCATTTCTGACTGAAACAGCTGGGGTGTGTTTAGAGAGGAGGTGCCAGATACGTGGCTGTTTGTGCATTTCTATGGTTGTCCAACCACAACTTCCTGCCTTGTCCCTTTTGTGGGAGTGAAAGGCAACATGTAGCTCTTGGTGTGGTTTGAGTGTTGGGCTCAGGGTAGAGCAGGGTACACTGGTCTCTGACTGCCTCACCTGAGGGTGGAAGGAAAGCTTTCAGAGGAGGAGGAGGAGGGGTGTCCTGCTTGGCACCTGACAGTGTGCCAGGAGGTGTGTGCAGGTTGAGATGTGGCTGTAATCTGGTATTTCTGCTTGAAATGTGGCTGTAATTTGTGGCTGTATTTCTGCTTGTTCAGAGTGCTCTCCTGGATTTCTATTTGAAGACCATCCTTATGAGCAAGACGAAGCCTCAGAAGCATGTGCTGGTGAGACTGTTTAGAGCTGCTTGTGATGTTGTCCCACAGGCAGCACTGCCCTGTGCTGAGTGCCCTGTCCCCCTTGCAGGACAGCTGTTCTCCACTGCTTCGCTACATGTCCCACGCCGAATTCAAGGACTCTGTTTTGCCAACTCTGCAGAAATCCCTGCTGCGGAGTCCTGAGAACGTAATTGAAAGTGAGTCTGTCCTCTCTGCCTTGCTCTGTCAAAGAGCCTAAATCCTTAGCACTCTGGAGCTTTTGGGGCAGTGTCACTCTGGGCTATGCCTTTGGCCCCCGAGTGCAGGCAGGCTTGTCTGGCATCCAAGGGTTAGATGTGGAGAAGCAACATTTGTGGTGTGATCCCAAGTGTCAGAGTATGTGATAGCTGCTGTTTCTTCCGAGGACAGGATTTCACAGCTGAGTACTAAGAATAATCCTGAATTATTCTGTTCACTGGGCATCAATTTTAGTAGGTTTTTGTTATTCCTACTCCTTACTACCCTGTCTGCTCTTGGTGTGAACTGTGAGGAAGGGTGTATTAAAATGCTAATGGCATCATATTTTGTTAAGTAACTGTTTTTATCTCTTATGTTGTCAGCAATCTCTTGCTTGCTTGTATCTGTGAACCTGGATCTTAGCCAGTATGCTCTAGACATTGTGAAAGGACTGGCCAGTAAGTACTCTCACTTCTGGAGGGAATTATGAATTCAGAATAAAGCTTTCTGCAGCTTTCTGGCTGTACCTACAACAGCTCGATTGCTGGTGAAAAGGTTGTTTTAGGTGGGAGGGAGGATGATGCTGTAAATTGGAATAGTTCACATGATGGTTCCAGAAGCTGCATTAAGCCACATGTAAAGATAATCCTTACTTGGTGATTTTGTGTACTTTTTCGTAAGGTTCCTTATCTTGTGTGTTATTTTCTAGGTCACCTGAAATCCAACAGTGTGCAGCTGATGGATGAAGCAGTTGTGGCATTGAAGAACTTGGCTCGGCAGTGCAGCGATCCCTCAGCTGTGGAGTCACTGGGCAGGCATCTTTTTGCCATCTTAGGGGGTGAGTAAATTGTAGGATAAGCAGTGGAGATGAATCAAGGTTTGACAGCCTCAAGGAGTTGTGTGTATTTTATTTTCTGTTCTCTTTACTGCCTGTATGGAAGGGGTGGCTCAGCCTGGATCAGGGATAATGGGGTAAGCTTCTGTGTTTGGAGGAGATTCTTGATGTAGCACAGAGCTGTTGCCTGTAATCACCTATCACCCTTGTGTTTTGTTGGCAGGCTCAGAGGGGAAGCTGACAGTTGTTGCTCAGAAGATGAGTGTCCTTTCAGGTGAGGATCCTAGAAGGAAGCTGCTTCTCTGGTGGAAGAAATTGAGCAGAAGGCTGAATGGAAGGGATCTGTACCTCAGCCTTTAGGATTTCCAGCCTGTCACTCTAAATTGGCTGTAGTTGAAGCCATAGAAGGTGCTGGATACCACATACCAGTTCCTGACTTTCTATTCAAAGAAAATAATTGGCTGGTAGGCCAGAAATTTTATTCAAATAAGATGACTTGCACCCAGAGTGACAATGAAGACAGTGATCTGGCAGTGTGGCACATGTTGGATGTGACACCCAGATGTAGTGACAAAAAAAAAGTCTGTGCAAGAATTGAAGTGTGAAGGGTCGTTCTTGATTGGTTTTAGATGTTATGCTGGTAGTTTGGGAACTACTGAGACAATTCTGTCCTTTCAGGGATTGGCAGCCTTAGTCACCACGTGGTTTCTGGACCCTCCAGCCAAGCTCTGAGTGCAACTGTGGCTGAACTTTTCATCCCTTTCCTGCAACAAGAAGGTGAGACCTCTTGCCTTTGTTCTGGGTTTGCTAAGCTGCTTTCATCTTGAGCAGGATTTTCACATGGTTATTCAGGAGAAGTCTGTATTCTTGCCTGCTGTGTTACAGATGCTGTTGCCCTGTTTTGATGAGCTACCCCATGGAGACTGTGCTGTGCCTGTTAGAAGCACATGAGTTCTTTTCCTGCATCCTGATGTTGTTGGCTGCTTTCTGTTTTATGTTCTGTGCTTTCTGCAATTGCTGAACTGATGTGAGCTCTGTGTTTTCTCCCCAGTCCATGAAGGCACTTTGGTTCATGCAGTCTCTGTCCTGGCTCTTTGGTGTGCTCGGTTCACCACGGAAGTTCCTAAAAAGCTGGTAGAATGGCTAAAGAAAGCCTTTAGCCTTAAAACCTCGACTTCAGCAGTGAGACATGCCTACCTGCAGTGCATGCTAGCCTCCTTCAAAGGTAAAACTGGACAGCTGTTAACAACTCCTGGCTGTGGGGCTGAGGAGGAGAGTTATCAGCTTTTTTACTTCCTGATATAGAGAGCTGTGCAGATTAAGAAAGATTTTGTAAGGCAGTGTCTTTTTACTGACCTCCCTCATATTTCTCCTTAAACTCTCTTTTGCTTTCAAGATTATAAAGATGGTTTGTTTCGTTGTATAACTAAAATCACTGCTCATCATGCTGTCTTTCTTATATCTCAAAGTAATTTTTGATTGCTTTATTTTTGTCTTACAACTAAATGACAAGGTTTCTGGCTCAGGGGCTGTACTCTTACGTAGTACCCAGCACAGTGGGATCTTGGTCTCTGGGTTTGACTCTTGGAAACTTTAAAAAAAACCAAACTGTGTTTGAAATGAAGGACTTTAGAAATTATTCTCTTTTGGTGATCCTCTTGGGATTTACATCTGCTGGTCCTGCCCCCTTTGACTGCAGCATTTCATCCATATTTGTAGACCTCTGGGATTCCTTAACTTCTGAATGTTTGAAGTGAAACAGATGGTCATGGCTTGCCAGGAATTTGCTTTCCCTCTCTCAGGGAAATATAAATCTTTGAAGTCAGACTTCCTGTGATTTGAAGTAATTCCTTTAATGTAACTGAATTAGCATTTTATTTTGCATCCCATGAACAGAAACTTAATATATTGAGATGTGACTGTTCTGTCTGTGAGGAAAGGACTGAAGTGGTTGCCATTGAGCTTTTCATAGTTGCAGTTTAATGATAGTAGTTGGCAAATACTCTGGGAGATTCAGTCTTCCCAGCGAGTCTGATTCCTTTCCTCATCTCCTGGCAGCAGAAAAATCACTGATACCTCGGTTTTAAAGTGAGGACTGTGCTGTTTTGTAATTTGTCTCTTTTGTCCCCTCAGGTGACACATTATTGCAGGGAATGGACTTGCTGCCCATGCTGATCCAGACAGTAGAAAAAGCAGCAGCTCAGAGTACTCAGGTTCCCATGGTAACTGAAGGAGTTGCTGCAGCTTTGTTGATCTGCAGGATGTCTGTAATTGAGGGACAAACTGGTAAGATCACAAAACAGCTGGCAGAATCCAATATAAACAGGTTCTGAGGGTTAACACTTCTTGACAGTGTGCAGGAGGTACTATTTCTTAATCTTTTTATAGTTTCTACATAGAGAGTCATTGGTCTTCCATAAACCAGGGAAAGATTAATTCCCATCTCTTTCATTTATGTCAGTGAAGAGTTCTTACTCTTCCATGGCTTTGCAAATTACAGCTTCCATTCATGTAGGGCAGTGTTCCTCTTTATTCTGGCAGGAGATGTTCACCCTGACCTTACATGGCAGGGTTTGACTGGTGCATTGGAAGTATTGATTGTTATTTGGGTAGTGTGTTTACAGACCTTTGGAAAGCATAGGGTCTGGAATTCTGTCTCCCATCAGAGGATATTACAGGAGCTCTCTGAGTTCATGCATCTGCCAGGATATAAAATCAGGTGTGTTCTACCAAAAGCAACATACCACTTCCCTCCTTTTCTTTGTTTCTAGGAAGGTTTGCCTTATGAAAGATTAAGGTGAATCAGACTTTACATTTCACACATATGTCAGAGAAAGATACTTTTGTCAGCTGGTGTTTTTTGGGCATGGAATAGTTCTGAATGAGAGAAATTAGTGGCTTTAGAATTGAAGACAAGTAAGGCTAGAAGTAACTTGAAGGATTTCAGGAGAGAGAATTCTACTGTATTTTATGTACACTGATGAGCTCTGATTTATTTTGAAACATCCTTGATGGACATATGTTCTTTTCCTGTCAGAGTCTAAGCTGAGTGGTTTCTGGCAGCTGATTTTGGATGAGAAAAAGCAAATTTTTACATCCGAGAAGTTTTTACAGTCTGCATCAGAGGAAGGTAAATTGGCAGTTACTGTACATCCAGTTGCTGTTTAACTCTGTTTCTTAGTACTTGACAAGAACTGATGTTGTTAGCCCTGTTCTATGATCCTTGGATGATAAAGTTTCAAATTAAAATGAGCTGTGTACTCTTCAGAAATACATCTACACTAGCTGTAGTCTAAGCTCGAAAATGAGTTAATTTATTTCTTGATGAACCTGAGTTGTCACTCATTTATCATTCCAAATGATAAGGAAATGGAAGGGCCTTGTGATAGCTGACACTCAGTACCCCTTTCACTGCCACTGAAGCCATTTTGGCAGAGCTCAGGAATTAACAGAACTGAAGCACTGAGTGTGGTGTTTATAATTTGCTTTGCTCTGTCAACTTAGACCAAAATAGGTCACACACAATGGTCAGGAAAATTGTCCTGGGATCCAGCTAACAACATTTCAATGAAATCATGGTTCAGTTCCCAGTCTTGGCAGATCTGAGTTGGATTTGTCTCTGGCTTCAATGAGAAGATTATGTAGAGGCTCAGCTTGGGGAGCTATTTTAATGTTTCCTGCTTGCTGTTCATTTGTTTTCAGGTAAAAAGATCTGTTTCCTTACAAAGTCTCATGCTGTTTTAAATGTTTGTCTTTTCCCCAGCCATGTGTACCGTGCTGCAGCTGACAGAGCGCCTGCTCCTGGATCATGCACAGCGGCTGCCTGAAAGCAAAGTGCAGTACGTACGGACTGCAGACCCCAGGGTGCTGCTGTGGGCACTGAGGGTGGGCCTGGGGCTTTGCACAGGATGAGCTCTGGGTGCCTTTGTGTCCCCGTGGCTGCAGAGCTGCCTCCCTGGCTAACCCCCAGTGTCTGTGCTTGCAGGCAGTACCACCGTGCCCTGGTGGCCGTGCTGCTGAGCCGCCCCTGGCACGTCCGCAGACTCGCTCACCAAACCGTGAAGAAGCTCTTGTCCTCTCTGGGAGGGTACAAGCTGGCCTATGGGCTCTTGGAGGAGCTCAAAGTGGTTCTCAGTTCTCATAAGGTGAGTAGCCAGCAAGAGTCTGCTCAGACAGATGTCGGAGTGGTGCCACTCACCTCCCTGCCCTAGGTTTGCTGTTAGCATTGGCAGCCTGGGGTGAACAGGATTCAGCTCCAGATGATCTCCTGGAATGCCACTTGTGACTGGATTACTGCATGTTACAGTATCAATGTCTGGGTTATGCCTAGTCTTCCCTACCTCCATAGAAAAGATGTATTGAAAATGTTTTGGGGAGGAAGCTGTAGTTTTTAATGTATTTTTATAATTTTAATGCAAATTTAATCTCTGCTGAAAGATCAAATGCTTCATTCCTTTTTTTGTATCTTGGTTCTTCAGCCCTGGCTTATAGACTGCAGAAGTTGGGCATACTGTTCCCAGCCAGCTGGCTCAACCTTTTCCAGAGTCTTTGCCAGAAGTGATCATTTTAGTTTTATTTTACCCCAGCTTGCCAAATCCAGTATAGTCCTCCATTTTTAATCTTCTTATCACTGTCATCCCTGTGCTTTGGTTTTGCTGCTATCCTGTATCCCCTTCTTTCCTTTGAATACTTCAGGTTTTTGGTATTGACAGGGAGATGGCATTCAGCCTGGTGTTACTGTGGGGAAGTGTGCTCAGGTCTCAGGAAGGTTTGGTGTTGTCCATTCAGATTCTGCCTCATGAGGTGCTGGTGACAGAGGCGGGAGAGCTGTCGGAGCTGGGAAGGACCTACATTCCCCCTCGTGTGCTGCATGAGGCCCTCTGTGTCATCTCCAGTGTGGCAGGGCTGGATGTGGACTCCTTGGAGCCAGAGAAGCTGGCCCTGGAGATGCTGCTGGTGAGCCATCATCCATCTGTAGGTAAGTGCAGGGATAAGACTCTCATGGCCAATGTATGAATTTTTGTTGTAGCTTTTTGTTTTGCTGTGCCAGCAACCCGCTTCATGTTTATTATGCTCAATTATTCTTCTTGCTAGTGGCAGTGCAGCCAGGACTTTGGCCAGCCCTCCTCATCAAGATGAAGATAGATCCTAAAGACTTCATTAGCAAACACCTGAATGACATCTTACCCAGGATCACCACCTACACTCCGGAGAACCAGGTGATAAACTGCTTTCCTTGTTAGTTTTAGGAGATATCTTGGAGGAGTTCAGTACTAACTGGTCTATAAGGAAGGAGAGCTGTTTAAAAGGTGGGGAAGAGGGAAGTTAAAAGAGAATGTCTCTGGAGAAAAGGAGCTGGGATTTAAGAAAGAAAGAATGTATCAGCAACTGAGTAGAATTTTAGGTAAGATTAAAGTACTCACTGAACAATGCATTGGGGATTGGAATGTAATGGGGGCTGCCTCAACAGGACATACTTCTTGGAGATAATTTTAAGCAAGACTGCTTATGTTTTTTCCTTCATTTTCTTGGCAGTCATCTATGAATGCAGTAGGGTCTCTGTCCCTGCTTTCACCTGGCAGAGTGCTCCCACAGCTCATCAGCACTATCTCAGCATCAATGGAGAATCCAGCTCTGTGCCAGGTTACTCGAGAGGAATTTGCCATCATGAAGACACCCGAGGGAGAACTGTATGACAAATCTATAATACAGAGGTAAGTCTTCATAATTTCTTAGTGCATCTGGGGATTGATCACTGCTGATATTCCTGCCAGTGGTGTCAGATGCTCTTCCTGCACAGAAGTTCCTGGATTTTTATGCCTGGTCCTTAGTCCAGAGCAGTGCCGATTCTTTCTCTGCTTTTCCTTCTCAGTGCTCAACAGGATAGTATGAAAAAGGCTAACATGAAGAGGGAGAACAAAGCTTATTCCTTCAAGGAACAAATCATTGAGCTGGAGCTGAAGGAGGTGAGTTGATGGAAAAAGGAATGCCAGGCTGGTTGGAATATTCACTGCAAGTTGTGTGTTGTTCCATGGCTTCTGGAATATGTGTATGTGCTGGTGGGAAAGATTCTCTGAACCACTTGGAATACTTCTATCTGTATGTATCCCATTTTTTAAACAAAGGTTGACTTCTCCTAGCTCTGGGGAGGGTGACATACCATCCTCTGTAAATGAACTGGACAGCACTTTTTAATGATATCAAATAATTTGTGAGCAATGTGGAGAAACTTACACTAAAGTGTTGTTAACCTGCTGATTTCCATTTTGTGTCTTTACTCAAGAGGGATATACTTGGAAGGATATTTTGATACTGTTTTAAAAATAAAATGTGATAAACAACATTTCCAACTTGCTTCTCTGACTAATTGAAGGGATGGTGTTTGTAGCTCCCAGATGATGATGACCATGGCTCTCTATTGCAGGAGATAAAGAAGAAGAAGGGAATAAAGGATGAGGTGCAGCTGACGAGCAAGCAGAAGGAGCTGATGCATGCACAGCTGGAAAGGGAGGCTCAGATAAGGAAACGGCTGAAGGAGGTGAGTTTTGGTTGTATTTTTTGCCACCTCTGAAGCCACCATGACCGCAGTCACTTTGATGGGAGAAAAAAATACAAATACAGAAAAAATACAGAAACAAACCTCTTTGTTTCTGTTACTAGAAATGAAATTTAAGAATCTGATTTTTTTCCCAGTGGAGCTTTTTATGGTAATCTCTTGAATTGTTTCTCTTACAGCTTGATAATGAGCTGGAAACAGCTCTAGGACTCCTGGACACTGTTATAAAGAAAAAGCCTCCTGGTCTCACTCAGTACATCCCTGGTCTCATCAGTTCCTTCTTGCCACTTTTTCGATCTCCTTTGGCTGCTCCAAGGATTAAGAAGCCTTTTCTTTCCTTAGCTTCCTGTGTCATGCCTGCTCGACTGAAAACCTTTGGTGGGTATTTGCAGTTCCTATTTAAGAGCAGGGTGTGTCATTTTGATGGTGGTGAAAATTCTTGCTCTCACAGACTGTGGATCATGACCATGTGCCACAGAGAGCCAAGAGGAAAAACCACCTGGAGCAGTGCTTGTGATGACTGTGATTTCCCAGAGATCCTACTGCTGGGTAGGACTGGGACCAAAGATTTGCCTGGTCAGTGACCAGCTCTGAGGAGCAGCTGGTCACTGTGGGACCATGTTCCCTGTGCAGAGTTTGGATGATGTGAATGTAACTCACATTGTGAAGAAATCTGTCCCTTGACAGCCCTGGGCTGGGCTTCCTGCTCTGAGCCTCTTTGCAGCCTGGGCTCTTGCCCAGAGCTTTGTTACAATTTTTTTACAAATTTTTTTTTTACAAATCTTTTTCTCTTGAGAAATCTTTTGGTTTTGGTTTAGCCCTCTTAAAGATTCTTCATTCTTCCATTCCAGGTACTCTAGTAAGCCACGTGACCTTGCGCCTGATGAAGCCAGAGTGTGAATTAGATGAATCCTGGTGTCAGGAGGAGCTGCCTATTGCTCTGAACAGAGTGGTCAGTTTGCTGCATGCCCACACCATTCCCAGCCGAACCAGCAAGGGAGAGCCAGGTATGAAGTATGGTAGATCTGGTACATCCTGCTGACACTGCCCCCACCTCCAGTTTAGGTTTAGTTTTCAAGCAAAGTTTAGGTTTTAGGTTTTTTTGCAAGCAAAGCTTCACTTTTTCTTTTTTAATTGGATAGCTGTTTGTAGATATGAAAAAGCTTAAGGGTTTTTTTTCTGCTGGTGGTAGTAGAAGTGATGTTGCAACTATAGTTAAGTGTAGAAATGAAATAACAGTGTTTTTCCTTAGAATGGTTCATACAGAAATAATAGCAGTGAAATGAAGGCTCATCTTTGCCAAGGACAGCTCTTACCTTTCAACACCACTTAGCATAAGGGATTCAGTGAGACTAAGTGGAGATACAGAATAATTGCTTGTTATCTGTGATCACAGCAGTGAAGTGCCCATGGCCTCTGCTTGTTTGCTGTGTGGTGCTGCAGTTCATGAATATTTTATACTGGCACGATTATAGAAAGAGCAGTTCTCTCCACTCTGTAACATGAAGGCAAGTGCCAATATTTTACAGTGCAAGATAATGATTTGAGTTAAAGTAAACCTTTTTTCTTGATTTTTTTTTTCTTAATTTTATTTCCCGGAGTTACTTGTGCCACTCCACTGAAGGTAACAGTTCAGAAGAAGAGGGTTGGTGTGTGTCCTTTGGGGGCTGGGATGGCTTTGGCTGTCTCAGGGTGTCCTCCAGGGATAGGGGTGGTTCCCTTCACTCAGGCTTTGGTTCATCAAATAACCCAGTCAAAAGCTGCTGTGGTAGATGGTGAATATTTTTAAGGGAAATGTGGGATTCTGTTTGGTCCCTTAGCCCCATAGTTCAGTTCTCTTGCTGTTCAGTGGTGTGATTGTGGCACATGTCACTGTCACAGCTGATCAGTGGCCACTGGCCATGTTGATCACCACATCAGTGCTGAACATCTCAGTGATAATTTGGTGTCTCCACAGTGCAATTTATTGCCATAGTAAGTGCACATTCACTATAATTTGAATCCTTTTCCAGGCTTATTTCCAGAAAATAGTGGAAGTGTTTTCAGTCCTTCAATATTGTTTAATTAAATTAATATCTAATTATTTTTTCCACTTTTGCAAGAGAAAGGCAGTATTTTCCACAGCACTTTGTTGGACAAGTCATAGTATATTCCCAAAGGATTTTTCCTCATTTTCAATGTTCTTTGAAATGTACTTGTGTGATATGATTTGGTAGAGATTAATTTCTTAGGTTTCTATGAGACCTAAGAGACACCATATCTCCTTGTAATGTGGATAATAGAATTTATCATTCATTGCTGAATTGGGAAGATACATTCTATAATCTTTCTTGTGTTGGTCAATACCAGCTATTGTGTAAATAGAACATTCTTCTTCTTCAGTAAAGCTTTCTTCCTCCTGCTGTGTACAGAGGGACAGTGGTTTAAGGCTAAAAATATCCATCCGATAATTAAAAAAGAAAAGGAAAGTGTAAAAGCAAACAGATATTGAGCAAACAGAGAGAAAAATCCCACATGAGAAACAGAGAGGGTTTTATTGAAGCTGTTAATGTTAAATAGGAGCTCAGAATGTGTTTGGGATTTAGTGTTTCTCCCTTGAACTACTTTTGCAGTATTTTTGCCCTACATAAGCTGACTAATACTGCAGTATTGTATCTGCAATGCTCTTCATCTGCATTTAGAAATTGAAACTTGGGCATTCTCTGTCAGCACAGATAGGATATAGAAAGGAAATGTCTTCCTTAGACACCTGATACTTGAATATTAGCTGGACTAATGAAGGACTGGAAGGAGCATTTGTTATATGCTATAGCCAAGGCCCTGTAGAAAGGAAGGAGCAAAATCTTTTCACAATGGGAATCCAAAAGCTTTAATTTTTCAAGGAGGGGAAGGAGTTGAAGTTAGCATCAGAATTATAAGGACTTAATTCTCAAGGATCCAGCTGAAGGCTGGAATGACAGGTTAGCTAGGTTGGTAGGAAGTGTTTAAAGGGAATGCAGCTGACAAACATGGCCTTGCTTTGGGACAAATGAACTTTATCAGTGACTGTCTAATTAATTGAATTGTTTAAATTCCAGTTACAGTATGTATTTCTATACTCTTGAGGCATTGGTTGTAATTTGGAATCCTAATGTGACTTTGATTTAAGCCGGGTAGAATCATAGAATCCTTTAAGTTGGAAAAGACCCTTAAGATCGTCAAGTCCTTAACCTACCACTGAAATGCCAGGAGTCACTATTGGAGCTGCACTGTTGCTGCTGTTCAGTGGCAAATACTTCGGTTTACTCAGCATCGTTGTGCATGAGGCTGAAGCTTGGATGTATCTATTATGAGCTACTCAAGTGTACATTTTATAGCAGTCAGTATCATTAACCAAGTCATGGGAGGATCAGCTGTTCACAGGGTGGTTTTTCCTTTTCACAGGTGCTGCCCCATTATCAGCTCCAGCATTTTCCTTAGTCTTTCCTCTCCTGAAGACGGTTATGACTGAGACACCCCATAACAGCGAAGACAAGGAGGAGTTCCTGGTCAAGATTCTGCAGATTCTTACAGTCCATGCTCAGCTGAGATCATCAGGAAATGGCCAGTCTTTGTTGGTGGATGAGGTGAGAGCTGTGGGGTCAGGTGACCTCCTTCAGATGAGCCATGGGATAAAACAGCTGATATGAAAACTGGACAAAGCAGATGAATTCTCCAAGTTAGAGTTAGCTGTAAAGGATTGTTTTCTGCCTTGGGTTTTGGTACCTGTCCAGCCCTAGGTTTTGACTGGGATTTTTTAAGGAGTGTCATACATAGGCAAGGCACTTTGAAATCACAAGATTAAAAAAAATCTTTTTCTTCCCTACCCCCTGGCCCTTTTCTCCCCTTAACCTTTCAGAATGGCCCAGAGTTGCTGCCCCGCAGGGACATGCTGATTCTGCTGACCCGAGTGATAGGAACGGGTTCTCCACAGTTACAGGTGAGTGCTCAGCTTCATGACCACAGTCAGGGTTCTCCCCGAGTTTCATCAGCCCCTAAATGAGGGAGATGTACCAACTGCCTTAATTTTCTGATGCTGGTGGTTGATACATTCCCAGTTTTCTTCTCTGTTTATGGTATTCTTGGATTAAAATCTCTGCATCTTTTTTTCTGTGGGTTTTATTGCACTAAATATATTCTCCAGTCTTCCGGAGGTGACATTTTTTTCTTTCTCTAAGGCCTTGTCTGCCAGATAAGCTCAGTAGTCTCTCCTCTGAGTGTTTGTTGTAAGGGACGAGGTGGCAGAAACGTCAATAATAAAAAGCAGAGAGCTGGGCTGAACTTGTCACATGTCAGTTTTGTCGCCGTTCTTTGGGATATCTCCTGCTGCACCCAGCGCTGCTCTGCCGGGTGCTCAGGTGTGGTGGCACCTGTGACACTTGCTGGTGCTGTTGTAGGTGCTGGCCTCGGAGGCGCTGACGGCGCTGTGCGCGAGCAGCAGCGGAGAGGACGGCTGTGCCTACGCCGAGCAGGAGGAGATCGATGTGCTCCTGCAGGCCCTGCAGGCTCCTTGCATGAACGTTCGGGATGCAGCTCTCAGGGTAGGCTCTCAGGGGATCGGTCAGGGTCACAGCAAATGCCATAAGTTTTGGGGAGGTGAATCTTCCCTAACAGTGATGCAGAGAGGCCTCAGCTGTGATGCCGGGCTTTGGGCAGTGTGTCAGAGGCAGTCTGAACAATAATGCTCCAAGTCATGCTCTTTGTGCTGGATTTATCTGCAAAAAGGAGTACTCTGGATTTATCACCTTTGTTTCCTTAAAAGGGGTATAATTAGGACTACTTAACACCTTCTGTTTACAATTGGATAGAGCTTAGTCTTAAGGAGAGAAGCTGTCAAAAAATTCCTGTCAGTGCTAGGCCTTATTGTTGGAAAGCTTCAGGCTTAGTGACTTCTGAGAACACAGAAAAAAAAACCTTAAGGGTGCTTCGTGTTCTTTGCCATAAATAAATTCCAGTTTAGCCCACCTGAGCTATCTTGTCTGTACTTAGAAGCAGAACAGACTGTAGTCACCAGAGCTCTCTGCAACCTGCCTGTGGAGCACTGTTCTTGAGTCCCACTATCTCACCTACCAGCAATAGGAAGTCCTTGACCATCATGGGCAGTGTAAGGCACAAGCAAACACGAATTTTGACACTTCCAACCACTGGAAAGCTTGACAGGCCAAGGGTTTTAAGTGTTTTAAAGCGTCTGTTTCTAAAAATCAGATTATTGCACTGATTTTTCTAATTTTTTCTAATTCAGGGACTGATGGAGCTACAAATGGTTCTACCAACCCCAGACAGCGATGAGAAGAATGGACTGAACCTGTTGCGTCGCCTCTGGGTAGTAAAATTTGATGTTGAAGATGAGATTCAGAAGCTGGCAGAGAGGTAAGGGTTCTTCTTTGATGATTGGGTTTTAGCCCCTGCTGTCAGGGGCTTTTCCCCATAGCTGGAGGGCAGCTGGAGCTCACTCCAGTTGTACATGTGGCAGTGGCTTCTCTGCTGAGGGCTGACCCATTGCCTCTGTGTGTGTGCTGCAGGCTGTGGGAGTCCATGGGTCTGGAGCTGCAGCCTGACCTGTGTTCCCTGCTGATCAAAGATGTCATCTACCACGAAGAGGCAGTGCGACAGGCAGGGGCTGAGGCCCTTTCCAGAGCTGTAGCTCAGTACCGAAAGCAAGCAGCAGAGGTCATGAGCAAGCTCACAGANGGCTGTGGGAGTCCATGGGTCTGGAGCTGCAGCCTGACCTGTGTTCCCTGCTGATCAAAGATGTCATCTACCACGAAGAGGCAGTGCGACAGGCAGGGGCTGAGGCCCTTTCCAGAGCTGTAGCTCAGTACCGAAAGCAAGCAGCAGAGGTCATGAGCAAGCTCACAGAGATCTACCAGGAGAAGCTCTACGTAAGTACTCTTGTCCTAAGGGGTGAACAGGCACGAGCTGCTGCTTTATTTTCTCTTAGCCACTTTTCCTTCTGTCTGTCCTGAAGATGTGCATTGAATCTACTGTTGTCCTGTTTCAGCTTAGCACAGACTGCAGTGCCTTGAACTTCATGTTATCAGCCACTAATGGCACCATTGGACAGGTGGGAGGGGTGCCTTAGATGGTACAGAAAGGCTGAGGTAGAGCAGTGTCAGTTGAAGTAATTTTGACCCCAGACTTGCTTTCTGCTTGTTTTTTTTTACTTTGCTCTTCTGCTAGTGGTATCATAACTCTGTGCAGTGTTATCAAATGGCATTGCAGGTATGGTTGGCAAATTCTCTGCGTGCCTATTCTTGGAAAAGGCATTTTAATGAAATCTTTTCTCCTTCCAGAGGCCACCTCCAGTTTTGGATGCTTTGGGACGAGTGATATCTGAATCACCACCTGACCAGTGGGAAGCAAGGTACAGTCATATTCAGATTGATCTCATCACTTCCTGCGCATCCAAATGAAATGTTTTTGAATTTTATTTAGAAGAACAAACTACATGCAGTCGTATTGATTTGCTGTGTCCTTCTGGTAGAGAATATTTGTGCACCTCAAGCAAACTGGGGGCAGGCAGAACTCCATCAAAATATTGGATGCTGTCATCTCTATGTCCTGACAAAAACAGTCTTTCCCTCTCAGACTGTCTGATTTTTGTCTTAGCTTACCATGTTCCCACCTCTGTATGGGCCATTGATTGTTTCAAGAGCAGCAGTGCAAGCCTTAATGAACTGGCCAAATTCCAGTTTGGATAATTACTTTCTGTTTACTTGTATGTTCTGTACAGGTTTAATTGGAGATCATCTTGTTTGCTACTTGTCTTGAGCTAATCTGTCCTTTAATGCTGATGTACCTTCTTGTAAAGCTGCTGCATTTTAGCAGCAGTTGAAGTGATCCTGATGTCTAAGTTGGCTCAAGTATCCCTAAAGCTTAATTAAGATAAAAGCTATTATATGGCTGAGGGATTGTTGTCCCTGTGGGACACTGCAGCATGGAGTTATGTAATGAAATGCACAGAGGTTGGGCACTCTGAGGCATTTTGTTTCCATAATGGTTCTCGCTCTCAGTTTCTCTAATTGTTGCTGATAGCAAATGTGATTGTGAGCTCTCAATTCTGTGAGAAGTCAGGAAGCTCACAGGCTCATCACCTTCTTCACAGGTGTGGCATAGCACTGGCCCTTAACAAGCTCTCAGAGCACCTGGACAGTTCTCAGGTGAAGCCCCTCTTTCAGTTTTTTGTGCCGGATGCTCTGAATGATCGCAGTCCTGAGGTCAGGAAGTGCATGTTGGATGCAGCTCTTTCAACACTCAACACTCATGGCAAAGTAAGTCTGAATGTTTCTGTCTCTGTCAGTGGAAAAAAGATGTAATGGATATGTAGATACTGTGTTCAAGCGTGTAATTTTTTTTTTTAATTTTTATAAATTTCTTAGAGGTTGCTGTTACTTGTAACAGCTGGAAACTTTCATTTAGGAATTTTTGTGTTTAAAGTTGTTCTCTTAGTGTCTAGTGTTAACTAAATGTGGTTCATCTCTGTCATTGCTATAAAATATAATATCCCTGGACCATCTGGAGTTAAAAATGTATAAAACTAGAGTAATAAGAGTGAAATCTGACCACAGATCTTTTAATTCTGAGAAGATGAGAATTCCTTTTCAGGCTTCATGCAAAGCAAAACACGAAACTTGGCCGATTGTTGGCTTAATTAAAACATTGAGGAACTGAGGACCATCCTTCTCCCTGCCAGCTCTTCCCCAGCAATGTCAGATGGGGAAGGTGTGCAGGGTGTTAATTGCTAAGCTTCTGATTTCCTCATATGTGCTAGTCACCTCTGGATTAGTTTAGCCCAAGACTATTGGGGTGTTTCATATTATTCACTCTTTGTATTTCTTAAAAAAACAGTGTGAAGTTTGTTTGATGTTTCTGCTCTCCCTTGGCAAATGGGGCAAGCAGAAGAGCAAGCACTGATGTTCAGGCCTGGGAGCTTGCCTTGCTTCTGGCAGAACATCATGCTGGCAGGTTTGGGGATTCTCATTTTGAAGAGCTAATTTCTCTGTAGCAGGAAATATTTGTTGCCTGTCGGGATGGTACAAGGTTTTATGTGATGTGACACATGAAATGAACTGTAAATACAGTGTGATTGTTCAGTTGTTGGCTCAGAGAAGAACAAACAAGTCCACTGAGCATAGCAAATCTGATTCTGAGTGGACTCTAGTGGCAAGTTCTGTGGTTTTGTTTTTCAGGACAATGTTAACTCTCTCTTGCCAGTGTTTGAAGAATTCCTGAAAAATGCTCCTAATGATGCCAGTTATGATGCTGTCAGGCAAAGCGTGGTCATTCTGATGGGGTCACTGGCAAAACATCTGGACAAGAGTGACCCTAAAGTGAAACCAATTGTTGGCAAACTGATAGCAGCCTTGTCCACCCCATCTCAGCAGGTAGGTTCCTTTGTGAGGAGTTGTCAGGTTCCACACAGAGGCAGGTTAACACCAGGATACTGTTAGGGATGAAAAATGGCGACAGAAAGGTTTCACTTGGGATGAATTCTAAGGGGAATTTCTGTTAGTAATGACTGTTTTGTGATCTGGTGGCTGGTGGATTGTTTTACAGGTTCAAGAGTCAGTGGCAAGCTGTTTACCACCTCTAGTGCCTGCAATTAAGGAGGATGCAGGAGGAATGATCCAGAAGCTGATGCAGCTGCTTTTGGAGTCTGATAAGTACGCTGAGCGCAAAGGTGCAGCCTATGGCCTGGCAGGCCTGGTGAAGGGCCTGGGCATCCTCTCTCTCAAGCAGCAGGAGATGATGACCACACTGACCGATGCTATCCAGGACAAGAAGAACTTCCGCCGGCGGGAGGGTAAGGGACAGGAGCTTTTCCCTCCAGATACTTCACATTTCTCTTGTACCTACTACCATTGAGGCCAGGTGAAGTTCCTGCACCCCTGTGTTTGGTTCAGCTACGTTTATTTTACTCAAGTTTGGGAAAACAGAAATGGGAAGTATCTCTTGCAAGGCTGTTGGTTGTGTATAGTGTCCCAAAATGGCTCAATTCACATCGTGGTGGAAGAAGGATTTCTAGTCCTAGACCATATGGATGTGCCCCCCTCTCCTGTTTCCAAAGGCAGGTATTGCTGGGGGAGAGCTCCTTTTCTGAGGCCACAAATCCCTACCACAGCACAAGCCACAAGGGCAAGAAAGCAATAGACTTTCAGCTGTAAGATCTGAGTGCTTTTGGAACAGTATTTGGCAAATTGTATCTTCTTTTCTCATCCTCCTTAAATGAAGTTTTATTTTCCTCTGACTGTCCTTTTTTGGTTTTTAGGGGCTCTGTTTGCCTTCGAGATGCTCTGCAGCATGCTGGGGAAGCTATTTGAGCCCTATGTGGTTCATGTGCTGCCTCACCTGCTGCTTTGTTTTGGAGATGGGAACCAGTACGTGCGAGAGGTAAGGGGCCTTAAATTTCTGCTATCACAGAGTGTTAAAAAGCCCAGATGGAATGGATATGGATGTGAATCCTGTTTGTAATGAGGCAAATAGAGAAGGTGACCTATCCCCTGAGATACCACTAATAACAATTTGATCTTCTTAGTAACTGAAAGCATCTGATTTTGTTGGCCATTAATTGGGAGCTACTTAGTCAACTGCATGATTGTACTGAGACACTATTTACATGAAAGCTTTGTTCCCAGAGAGTCTCAGAGGAAGGAAAACAGTCTTGTGTCACAGTTTGTAAGTGTTCTCTTCTCCTTGGAGGCTGCAGATGACTGTGCCAAAGCTGTAATGAGCAATCTGAGTACTCATGGAGTGAAGCTGGTTTTGCCATCACTTCTTGCGGCACTGGAAGAGGAATCTTGGAGAACTAAAGCTGGTATGGACCAATATGTGCCTGACATGATAGAGAGTGACCAACAGTCCCCTTTGCTGTTATCCCCCTTGTCTATTCCTTCATCCCTATCGATGGCCATGATGGTTTATTGTCTTAAAAGGGACTATAGAACTTCTCCAGCTTTTTACAGCTGAGTTCCCTGACACTTTTGATAGCGGCCTTGTCCATCTGACATATTCAAGGGACAATTTGTATGTGTCTCTATACTTGTGCTTCAGAACCTGGAATTTTTTTAACACATTCCTTTTCTCTTGTACAAAAGAAAAGCATTTTTCGGTGTCTTTAGGTGGCATAGAGCGACTTAATGCATTTCAGCCTTTCTTTGTGTTCTCTGACTGGTAGATTTGAGTTTGAAGTAAATGTGATCATCATCTCATGTCAATTCTTAATCCTGTGTGTTGTTTTTTCTTCTGTCTTTTTTTTCTTGGTGTACTTTGTTCACAGGGTCAGTGGAACTGCTGGGGGCTATGGCATACTGTGCTCCCAAACAACTCTCTTCCTGTTTACCCAACATTGTGCCCAAACTCACTGAAGTGCTGACAGATTCCCATGTGAAGGTGCAGAATGCAGGGCAGCAGGCTCTCAGGCAGATTGGGTCTGTCATCAGGAATCCAGAGATCCTGGGTAAGACTTGTCTGTGCATCTCTAATGTCCTGATGTGAATGTGGTTTATCATAGCAAAGTTTAGGTTCACGGTATTTAGGATTAAATGCAAATCTGTATAGAAATTAAATTAATCCTACAGATGTATAACATGGAAGCTTAACAGCAGCTTTCTGCTTCCAGGTTTTTTAAATGTTCCTGTCCATTTTTTCAGCTGATGTTAATAGAGTTTCCCCTGTCCTTGTGCTGCTTGTTGCTTTAGAAGGACCTAAAACATCCCATGAAAGCACACCAGCTCATCCTGACACGTTTTTGGTTTATGTACCAATAAAGTATTTTCTCTCCTTTTTAAAAACATTCAGCAATTGCTCCAGTTCTGTTGGATGCTCTCACTGATCCCTCCAGGAAGACTCAGAAGTGTTTGCAGACTCTACTGGATACCAAATTTGTCCATTTCATTGATGCTCCATCCTTAGCACTGATCATGCCAATTGTTCAGAGAGCTTTCCAGGATCGTTCCACAGACACCAGGAAAATGGCTGCTCAGATCATTGGGAACATGTACTCCCTGACTGACCAGAAGGTACAGTGCTAAAAGTACCCTCAAACTGTATTCTAATTGATTACTGTGACAAGCACTAGAGAGAATTTATTTGACTTGGAGATTTTGCTGTTAAGGTAGAAAACACTAGCATCCATTCAGCTTCTTAATTAAAAGTATGTAAATGAGCAGATGACTATAAGGATAGTGACAGTTATCAGGTCTTTAAGACTGTCAGCTTTGGTCATCTAGTTATTACCAGTTTATCCCTGCAAAAAGGTCTTGTAATTTTTACCATATAAGAAATGCCTTAACAAACAAACCAGTGAAACACAGATCAACTGCTAGCAAATGGATCCAAGGTTTGTTTGAAAAGTATTTGTAGGACCTGACTGTAGGCTAAAGATCTGTGTTTAATTTTTGTGCTGATAATCTCTACATTTAAACCTTGTGTAAATGTTAAGAGTGTTGGATTTTCCTAAGACACAAACTGCTGGGTTGTGAGTGAGCATTAAAAAGGTTTTGAGTGATCTGCACAGAACTGGTGTTTCTTGGACTTGCGACTAATTCACTGTGCTTGTCTGCAGTATTGTGAGAGCAGCTAATTAAACTCTCAGGATATTAAGGATGTTTGCTGATTATAAGGGGTGAATGTCCTTTACATGAAGGTGACTAAGTTTTCTCTCATTTTGAATCTGGTCCTGACTTTTTGGGCTCTTTGTTTTAGGATCTAGCTCCGTATCTACCCAGTGTGACCCCCGGACTGAAGGCCTCTCTGTTGGATCCTGTACCTGAAGTAAGTCTTTTGTACAAACACAGTTTGTCTTTCAGTGCATTAGGTACATTGTCCTAAGCACTCTGGCACATCTGCAACACCTTGGAGTGGACATTTTGCAGATCTCTGTTTCCCTTGTCTGTTAGGTGCGCACAGTGTCTGCCAAGGCCCTGGGGGCCATGGTGAAGGGTATGGGAGAATCCTGCTTTGAGGATTTGTTGCCATGGCTGATGGAGACACTGACTTACGAGCAGAGCTCAGTGGATCGCTCTGGTGCTGCTCAAGGTGGGGACAGCTGTCTGTGAGCACTGAGCTCAGGTTTTCTCATATTAAATCAGATTAGTTGCTTGTTTCTTGTGTACATCAGCTCCATTTCCTGCTTTTTTCCCCCAGGTCTGGCTGAAGTTATGGCTGGTTTGGGGGTAGAAAAGCTGGAGAAACTTATGCCAGAGATTGTAGCAACTGCCAGTAAAGTGGATATTGCTCCACATGTACGAGATGGTTATATCATGATGTTCAACTACCTGCCAATTACCTTTGGAGACAAGTTCACTCCCTATGTTGGTCCCATCATTCCATGTATCCTTAAGGTATGTAGCAAAATTGAAGAATTTTATTTACAAGAGAATAAAAATAAGCCTCCAGAATATTTTAAGTATCATTTTCAATAATTGTGGGATGTGCAGAGACTTGCCCATCTTGGCTGGACTACTAGAAAAAAAGAAAGGCAATTTAAATGATAAATTATTTCTAAGTTATTGGCTTGCTGTCTTTTACTTGTGGTCACTACTCATTTTTTGAAGTCACCTTTGTGCATTCACAACTCGGTAGTTCATTCAGTTTTCATGGTGGAGAGAGAAAACATTGGTTTGTTTTCCTCCTGTTGCTTTTGTGTATCGTGCTGAAAGGCCGAGTTTTCAGAGCCCTTTTGTGCCTGTGTGCAGGCCCTGGCAGACGAGAACGAGTTTGTGCGGGACACGGCGCTGCGCGCGGGGCAGCGGATCATCAGCATGTACGCCGAGACTGCCATCGCCCTGCTCCTGCCACAGCTCGAGGATGGGCTCTTTGATGACTTGTGGAGGATAAGGTAAGGCACAGCCAGCTTGGCCACAAACGTTTCCCTTCCATGCTTGGAAAACTGGTGGGATTTAGGCTTTGTGTTGCTCCTCAAAAAAAATGCAGAGACCTCCTGTGAAGCAAAAACAAGTGTCTTTTTTTGCTTGTTGATTGGAGTGTGATGCCTTACAGCACTTGAGTTTGCAAAGCCCTGCTGGGCTGGATCAGGTTTCCTACTACCTGCAGAGCATTCATGCTGGATTATTAATTCTGGTGGTGACTCTGAAATGCACTTCCAAGGCAGTTGATGTGGCAATATTTAGCCCTTGAGTACTGTTTTTCATTTTTCCAAATGCTGAGCAACTTATTGTTCTCCTGTGTATGAAAATGAGCAGTGGAGCACTCACAACCAATTGCTGTTGCTCAAAAAGTAGCTGCACTAAATGATTTGTGCCAGCTGAGTGCTGCTGAGTACTCTTACCCCAGGTGAATGTCGTTTGGGTTGGACAGATGCAGGCCATGTCTTGTTCCTTTTTAGAGTCGAGGCTATTCTTAGATTCATTGCTTTGATTTGAAGACTCTCTCAGCTCTTCCAGTTTGGAATTCACTTCTTCCCTTTCTCTTTATCATGCTGCTTTCAGCCATGTTGGCAGACTGATGTTACACATCAGCCCATGCAGCATTTCAGTGCAGACCCAGCTGTGCTTCACGTTTGGCTCCGGTGTGTAGCTGACATCCTGTCAGAATTGGACACAGTTAGAGTAAGCACCCTGTTTGTAACACATGACTTGCTCCTGTTGCCAGGTTTAGCTCAGTGCAGCTCCTTGGAGATCTTCTATTCCATATCTCAGGAGTCACTGGAAAGATGACCACAGAAACTGCCTCAGAGGATGACAACTTTGGAACAGCCCAGTCAAACAAGGTAAAGCTGTTCTTGCCTGTTGTGCCTTTATTTTTTGCAAATTCTTCTATTTTATATCAGCATGGACAGCCTGCTGGAAGGACATATTGAATAATCATGCATTCTGATCTTTTTATAGATTTCAGGGGCAGATAATACAATTCTGTGCTGTTTCTTTCCAGGCTATCATTAATGCTCTGGGAGTGGAGAGGAGGAACAGGGTGCTGGCAGGGCTGTACATGGGCCGCTCGGACACGCAGCTGGTGGTGCGCCAGGCCTCCTTACACGTCTGGAAAATCGTTGTCTCAAACACTCCTCGCACGCTGCGGGAAATCCTGCCAACACTCTTCGGGCTTCTGCTGAAATTCCTGGCCAGTACTTGTGCAGATAAGCGAACGGTGAGGAATTAATTGTGCCTTTCTGATCCTGCAGGTGACTGTAGAAAATAACTCCTGAGGAACACAGGATAATTCTTCTCTATAAGTCCCTCCAAAGCTGTCGTCGATTTAATTGTTCTCACTATGAGCATGTCCGAGTTCTCTGTCTGCTGAAGGCAACTGTGATTGTGATGACAGTAAAACTATTTTTCAATGGTCATTTGTGATACTGTTTCCATTCCTACTGCTGTGTCTGCACTATGAACAGTATGGTAGTGCATGGTCAAAAGGGAACATTTGCTCACAGTTCAGCTTTTAAGGTTTTATAAAAAAGGAAAATAATTAATACGTGTTTGGGGACAGGTTGCAGCACGGACATTAGGAGACCTTGTCCGAAAGTTAGGGGAGAAGATCCTTCCTGAAATCATTCCTATCCTGGAAGATGGACTGAGATCAGACAAGAGTGATGAGAGGCAAGGAGTCTGCATCGGTTTGAGCGAGATCATGAAATCAACCAGCAGGGATGCGGTGAGTCACATGTGCCAGGTGAAATTCCCCTTTTCCCAGCAATTGATGTTATGGTGCAAATACTGCACTCGAGACAGAAAAATATAGCTAGTGCTTGTTCTGTGGTCTGAAGTCAGGGCTTGTACAACACTGAGATGCTGCTCAGGCAAATGGTAAGAATTTGTATC
This sequence comes from Polioptila caerulea, assembly GCA_013397295.1. NCBI lineage: Eukaryota > Metazoa > Chordata > Aves > Passeriformes > Certhiidae > Polioptila > Polioptila caerulea. The sequence goes on from VYXF01004989.1 coordinate 524,690, forward strand.
AGTTGGTAAATGTAAACATTGCCTTTTATGAGATACAATGCTAGAAATCTTCCACTAGGCAGCCTTAGAGCACTGCAACTATTGGTGCTGATGGATCCTGCTTCTCTTCCAGCATTACTCCAACCAAACCGCAGTTTTGTTTCAGTTGTGAAAATTCTGCATTCTTCGCTACTTTACTGAGATATGTGTGTCTGTTGTGCTTTAGAGGTTCTGTCATTTTATCTCTTCATCTACAGGTTCTGCTTTTCTCTGAGTCCCTGGTTCCTACAGTGAGAAAAGCACTGTGTGACCCTCTGGAAGAAGTTCGGGAGGCTGCAGCCAAAACATTTGAACAGCTGCACTCAACAATTGGCCATCAGGCTCTTGAAGACATCCTGCCCTTCTTGCTGAAGCAGCTGGTGAGCATTGCTCAGCATTAGTCAACAACCTGATTAATGATGCTGTGGGACAAGTTTTGAATAATTAACTTAAAGGAGGAGGAGGAGGATTGTAGTGGTAGACCTTCCAGGGAAAGGCAGAGTTTTTTGTCTCCTCCTGGAGTCATCCTAGCCTGTGGTAGGCAAGATCTTGTGGCTTAAGCCTAGGCCTAAGAATTGCTACAGCTAGCTCTGCAATGGAATTGCCATTGTCACCCGATGAAGTTGCTTGGACACCCTGCCTGAAATGGAAAATCTTTCTGATGTGACAGAAGAGCTTTGTTTGGGTTTTGCTAGATACTATGAGAATATGAGAACATTTTTGAATAAAAGGACTTGGTTTTGTTTTTATGATCACATGGAAAATTGTTCCTTGAAACAGGGCTTAGCTTGGTGTGTCACATCATTTCTCAGGTTTGTCTCTTTCTCTTTTCCTGTAGGATAATGAAGAGACAGCTGACTTTGCTGTGGATGGTCTTAAACAAGTTATGGCTGTCAAGAGCCGTGTGGTGCTGCCTTACTTGGTGCCAAAGGTACAATGGGAAACAAATTTTAAACTTTTTATCTGTTCTGTTTCCTCTGTTTGCTGCCAGTTTTCTTTGGACCAATATGGCAAAAGGGAGAGAATAGTCTGAAATTTTCTTCTGATTTTGTGCTCAAAACATTGTCACTTGGCTTGTGATGCATAAATATTTCATGTTGTGGAGAAAGCGAGACTCCTCCGAAAAAACTTTCTGTCTCAATTTTTTGGTGTTATTTTTTATTTTTGTAGCTGACTACCCCCCCAGTGAACACCCGGGTGCTGGCTTTCCTCTCCTCAGTGGCAGGGGACGCTCTGACACGGCACTTGAGTGTGATCCTGCCTGCCATGATGTCTGCACTCAAAGAGAAGCTGGGCACCAGCGAAGAGCAATTGGCAAGTAGCACAGCTCAGCTCTTTGTTGTGACAGGTTGCCTGAAGATAGTGCACCAGGTTTACTTCCCAACCCAGAATCTGTGTTCTCTAGATTCACAGATTGTGTGTTTAATTCAGTCCATTAGCTTCTCCAGGATGAGTCTTTTTGCCTGGTGGCATATTGTAAGTCAAAAAACGTATGCTTTCCAAATCTATTTGTATCCATTTTAAAGTCTCCTTGGCCTGCTACAAGATACAATTCTCAGTTTACTTATTCCTGGAGAACCGCCAGAAAGTCTAGTTAACTTTGTATTTATTCTTGGTGTAGAAGACTGAGAGATTAAAGGGCTGCAGGGAGGAAATCTCCTAGTTTGCATGCTGCACTCCTCCGGTACTGCTTTCCAAAACATCTGGTGTTTGGACTCCAGAGAACATCCTGGAGTTGTGACTGTGGACAGACGTTTTCATAATCAGTTGGTGAATTAGGAATGAGTGACAGAGTCCTGTTGTTTTTCTGCTGTGGATACCCATTAGATCAGCTTCTAGCCCCAAGTCTGCCTGGAGATCTCTAATGTACCCACAGACATACTTGTAATTAGTGCTGTGATGCACAGCATTAAACTACCTAAATCAGAAGAATGTTATCTGACAAGACACACAGTCTCTCATGGGTGAGTAAGATGGGGCAGACTGATTTTTGTAAATTAACCCTCTTGCAGCTGCTGCAGCAATCAGTTCAGCAGAGTTTGGTTACTTGTTAAATTTTAAGAATTGGTCATACCTGTGTCTGCACCAGGATTGAGCCAAGCCTTTAATGGTGCTGAGACCAGCTCTTAAATGAGAAACAATTAGCAAGTGGGGTGTGTTGTATCCAGAGACAGTGCTGGGGATAACATGGAGAAACCTGGGGCTAAATTTGGCTTTGTTTTGTTTGAGAGCTAATGTAAAGTTAATTTGGACTCTTCAGGAGATGGCAAACTGCCAGTCTGTGATCCTGTCTGTGGAAGATGACGTTGGACAAAGGATTATAACCGAAGATTTGCTAGAAGCTACCCGCAGCCCTGAGCTGGGCATGAGACAGGCAGCAGCTGTCATGCTGAATATCTACTGCACCAAGACAAAAGCAGACTACACTGGGCATCTCAGGAGCTTGGTTTCAGGCTTGATTCGCCTGTTTAATGACACCAACCCTGTGGTTCTGAATGAAAGCTGGGATGCGCTTAATTCCATCACCAAGGTGAGAGGCAGCTTAAAATGGTTACAGTAGTAATGCTTGGCCTGAGAAGGCTTCACAAAAGATACCTGGATGTCATGTTGCTTGATCTTTGTTTTACCCCTCTCTCCTGCAGAAATTAGATGCTGGGAACCAGCTTGCTCTCATTGAGGACCTGCACAGGGATATCCGGATTGTAGGGAATGAGGCCAAGGGCGAGCATGTGCCAGGATTCTGTATTCCTAAGAAGGTAAAGGATCAGAATGAGCGTGGATTCATCACAGCCACAATACCCCACCTTTGGGAAGAGCTGACTGCCATTATAGCTGTTAGAAGCAGTGGCTATTTAGGCATTCCAGACCTGAATATTGGAAGACTTCCTGTAGATTAGAGCTCTTGAGTAACCCTACAGAAGACCCCTCTTGCAATGAGGTCTCTGACAGTTCTGTTATGCGTGTAGGTTATGGTTGCTGGCAGCTTTTTGTGGGGGAGTAACACTGGACTTCTTTGCCAAAATTCTCTGGTTTAAAAATTCCCTGAGCCGCCACCACTTTTCTCATAGCAACTGGCTTAGTAAGGCGGAGAGGCATGAAATCAAACCAAATAAAAGTAGCTCTGTCAATGTGGAATCAGGCAGCTGAAGGTCAATAGGAAATTGAGAGAAACTCTCCAAGTTTGTGCATCTGGTATATAATAGGAGCAAAAATAAGATACATATTTCTTGCATCTTAGCTTCTAAGCTTTCTTATCTGATTTTCATGACAGGGAGTGACTTCCATACTTGTGGTGCTGCGGGAAGGTGTTTTAACTGGTAATCCAGAACAGAAGGAGGAGGCAGCAAAGGCCTTAGGGCTGGTTATAAAGCTGACTTCTGCTGAAGCTCTCAAACCATCTGTGGTGAGCATCACTGGGCCACTCATTCGAATCTTGGGAGATCGGTTCAGCTGGAATGTCAAGGTGGCTCTGCTTGAAACATTAAGTCTCCTTTTAGCTAAGGTAAGATTCAAAGTATTGGACTGTGGCTTGTGAGCATTTTCCATGGCGACCTTCAGAAATATCTGTTGCTGTTCATGTAAATACAGCTGTGATGCCTGCTGCTGTGGATTTGATACGTAGGAATAGCACTGTAATGGGATTGCATTCTTTCAGCAGCTTCTGGCCTACAAAAAAAGTCCCCAGTGCTGAACCACTGGGCTTCTTAGAAATATTGATAAATGCTGATCCCATTTTCAAGTGATTAAAACCCACCATGTAATTAATCTCTCCTGTGTCCACCATTTTTATGTATTGTTAAGTGCAAAGATCTTATGTATTTTTTAACAGAGCTGGGGTTTTATTCAATGCTCTGAGTACAAAAGGCTCTTCATGATAGTGTAAAATTTCTCAGTGCTTCCCCTGTGTTTCAGTGTGAAGAAAAGATGATTAGATTGGAAAAGGTCAAAGGTTTTGTGGTAAATTGTTGTTCCATGTTTTTCCTATTTTAGTAGCTCTCTAGATTTAACAAGGGCTCTCTGATAACAAACTGCTGTAGAAGAGGTCATGCTGTTTTCAGGCTTTGATCTCTAGCTGCTCTTTAATACTTGACCCCACCACTTTCCCTTCTTCCACTCTGGAATAGGTTGAGATTGCTCTGAAACCGTTTTTGCCCCAGTTGCAAACAACGTTCACCAAAGCTCTGCAAGACTCAAACCGCGCTGTTCGCCTTAAAGCTGCCGATGCTCTTGGGAAACTCATTGTCATCCATGTCAAAGTGGATCCTCTCTTCACAGAGCTCCTGAATGGAATCCGTTCCAGTGATGACTCTGCCATCAGGTAAGGTGCAGCTGACAGCTCAGACCTTCCTGCTTACTGAGGATGAAAGAAAGAGCTGGATGAATGAACAAAACCCCCAGTTAGAGTAAGATGCATCTAATAATGAAAGCAGTGGACTGTAAACCAAGAATGGGGTGGATGGGGCCTTCCTGTGTCAGGAGGTGAGCTGTGAGAGTACTGAGGAGAAAGAGTGCTTGAGGTCTGCCCAGTCCTCTCCTGCACATCCCCAAGCAGCCCACTTTCAGCTAAAAGGCAGTATTGACTGTCAGTCTGACCTGAAGTGTAAAGCAGCTGTTCTTGTATCCTAAGGGCACAGATCCCTAAGATATGAACTTCCTGATATGGTAATTTTTTTAATGTTTGAACAATCAGAAAATATCTGTGTTGTGTTAGAGAGAGACATGGAAGTTCTGTCTGGGATGGAGTCTCCAGCAGTGCAGAGAGGGGATCGCTCTCCCAAGCAGTAAGGCATCTCAGTGTAATTGCTGTGCAAGGATCTACATGTATCCAGAGCAAAACTTCTCTTGGAGGGTGGGGGAGAGCCAGTGTCTGACTGTAGAATGTGATCTCTTCCAGGGATACGATGCTGCAAGCGCTGCGGTTTGTCACGCGAGGAGCTGGTGCAAAAGTAGATGCTGCAATTAGGAAGAATATTAGCACAGTGCTGCTGGGGATGCTGGGACATGATGAGGTACTGCTTCAGCCAGCTGCAAAGATCCCCTGCTGCAGACAGTCTTGTTCTTACATTTAAAATCTGAACTTTCTAACAGAATTACTATCTAAAATAACTTCTGGGAAAATTACTAATGATGTAGTCACAGCGAAGAATTGGAGATTCCTGACCAGTCCTGAAAAGCCTCCAGTTTAATGTTTCCTTGGCAACTGCATATGTAGGTTTGACCTGCAGCTCCTCACTAACAGGTTTCAGGTAGCTCTGCAGTCAGGATTTGCTTTTTATCTTGGAGAAAGCCTGTGGTACCTTCACTATATGCATGAATGTGTTTGTAGCCTCTCAGGTGAGGTTTCTCATTACGTGTGAGAAATTTTTCAGATAATGGCAGATTTATCTTCAGTGAGAGCAGCTCTCCAAGTTTAATACAGGGTCTTCTGTATATAGCAGATAGCAACAGTAACATGAGTGAGATTAAATTAATCATCTAATAATTTCTTTTTTATGTCACTCTCTGCAACAGACATGCAACTGTTGACATGCTAGAAATAGAAAAATTGAAACATTCCCACTGGGTTGTAAATTTGGGGGAGAAGTGGACAGTAATAGGATGGTCACATAAGGAAACCAAAATAGCAAAAGGTTGGAAGTGTTAAATGAAAAGTAGTAAGAGTTTATCAGAGACCAGCTCATCCAGAGATGGCTAGAAATAACACTTAGAGTAAGTGAATCTAAACTAAGCTCTTGTGAACTCATCTTTTAAAACATTGAATTTCATCTTTATGACCTTTCCATTTAACAAATCAGAACTTAGATAAAATCTGTAATTCTTCAGTCTCTGCTGGCTTTTTGGACCTTAGATTTGGTTTTAAGTTCCATTATGTACAAGAAACCATGTGAAGTGAAAGAAATCCACAGGTAGTAGGAGTGAAATACTACTATTTATTTTCTCCTCTTTATTTCCTGTCATCTTCTGACACTTGTTTTTCTTGCTGCCTGTCTCTGGGGTGTGTTGAGCTCAAGCCATGTTCTGTGTTCTCCCACCCTGTCAGGATGCCACCCGCATGGCCTCGGCCGGCTGCCTGGCAGAGCTGTGTGCCTTCCTGTCCGACGACGAGCTCAGCACTGTTCTCTACCAGCACTTACTGGGTAGGTGAAGCTGCTTACAGGACTGGGACAGATTCTGAAAGCAGGGAAGATTCCTTCTCAGCCATTGATTCAGGCTAACTTTGTGACTGAATCTCTGCTCTGAATTTTCATATGCTTTTCTTTGCTCATGGCTCTTAATTCGTGAACTCACAGAGAGCACAGGTAGCTGGTTGTCAGTTGGGGTTGCCCAGACTTTTTTCTCTGGATTTGTTATCTGATGACTTGATAAAAGTACTAGCATGGCTGAATAATTGCTGTTGCCCACACGAAGACTGTTGGACATGACAGGATGTTCTGGCAGGGTGGACAGGAGGGCCATCCCACCCTTTGGGAGAGCACTGTGGTCTTAGGTTGGCCAGTGCTAATTGTATACTCCATCTGATGGCTTCACATGCTTTTGAAGAATTGACTGATTTGCCTCTAAGAAAGAATAATGAGTTTTATAGGACCCCAGTGTTTGAGAGTGTTATGGATTACTCTCCCATGTGGGATTAAAAAGGAAGTCTGTTGGCTGGTCAAATTATAGATGAATTTTATAAATTTATTAGAGTCAAAGCTTGTCTTATTTTTGAACCATCAGAAGTATCTGAGTTGAACAAGACATCTCCTTTTCCTTGTCTGCTTCCCTGCCTGCCCAGGCGGTGTTCCTGTGTGGAAAAGGTGTTGCATTTTAGCTCTGTCTGTATGTGTTCTTGGGAGAAACAGAGGAAGCAGGGCATTGCTTTATGTGCTGCTTGTTATTTCATTTTATGGCAGTGAATTGACAAACTGCCCAAAGCTCTCAGATGAAGAGGACTAGATGGCAGGAGCCCTGCCATTGTTCTGTTCTTTCCTCTGCAGCAGATGTCTCTGGCATCGACTGGATGGTGAGGCACGGCCGGAGCCTGGCTCTGTCTGTGGCTGTGAACGTGGCTCCTGGCAGGCTGTGCTCCCCCAAGTACTACAGCAGTGTCCAGGAGATGATCATCAGCAACGCCACGGCCGACAGGGTGAGTCCTGCCCTGAGTGGGGCAGGGCTGCTTGTTGGGAGCAGTTTTGGAAGATGTGTGAACAGGTTCCTGTGTTACCGAGCAGGACAAAACTCCCCAGGTGCCATCTGAAGATTCTCCCTTGGCTAGATGCAGTTTTTATGGTGAAATTACACAACTGTTCTGGTTCTTTGAGTTCTGATCTCTGGGGAGATGAAGATTAAATAATCTTTAACTGCAGAGTAGCTTTCATTTGGAGTAAATTACACTCCTGTTTCCCTAGAGAGTCCTCATTCACAGACCAAGTTTGCAAGAAGTGGAAATTACTCATTTTAGGAGGAAGATTTTAAATCTAGTGTTGAATGAGTAGTTTGGGGTAGGAGTTTTGTGGGCTTGGTGGGGCCTGCTGCCTTATTTCTTCTGGCTCATGGTTGCATTGGGATTTTTTCATCCTATTACCCAATACCATTAGCCCAATGTTTTCTTGCTCTGATGCTGCTGTTCTTTTGAAATGGGTTTAGCCTTCCATAAAAGCTGACAGACCATGAGTTTGGTTTTTAAAGGCTGTTGTTGGATTCTGCTGTAGTAATACCAATTCTTGTCTTTATGTTGAAGATCCCCATTGCAGTTAGTGGCATCAGAGGGATGGGCTTTCTCATGAAATACCACATGGAAGGGGGAGGCAACCTGCCTCCCAAACTTTCCAGCCTCTTTATTAAGGTAAGAATTTTCAGGTTAACTACCTGGTGGTGTTCTTGTGTGATCTGAATCTCTGACCTAACTCATGGGTGGGTCTATCAAGTCCCTGAAAATTTAGATATTTCTTTTTGAGGCAGAGTGCAGATAGAATCACTATCAGCCTGCTTTGGAGCTGTGAATTCAAAGCTGCCATCCCTGCCCTAACATGGAAATTTGCTTTTGTGCTTTCTGAATCCCAAGTCTGATTCTTATAAATTCATTTTTCCTTTGCAGTAGCAAACAGCTGGCAGAGGCAGAGAAGAGTGTGAGGAAGCTGTCAGGTTTTTAAGATTGCTAAAGGTCAAACAGCCTTTGCTAGAAATGGATCAAATACCAAAACTCACCTGACCTGAGAACATTGAAGTTAACATCTCTTTCAGTTCGTTTCGATTTAAATATTTCTCTTCAAAATTCCTTTATTGGTTGTTTGTTTCTTTTGGAGTGTGTGGCTGGAGTTTTTTGGTTTCTTTAGTTGTCTGCCCTCCCCAAACCCCACCACACACCTGAGTATCCCTTTTGGTAGACAAGGATAGATAGAGAGGGGTGATGCTGTGGCATGTTACATTTTCAGATTTTACATTTCTTTGCAATTTACTTGAAAAACTACCAAACTTGCCAAGTTGCCATGATACAGGCCAACATTCTTCAAAGCAGACTTTTCGCTTGAAATCCAACTTTTCTGTATTAATATAGTAGTACTGTGTTAAAATATAAAATGTCAGACTTGCCACAAAACCTTTATCACCATATTAATAATGCACTTGACATTCAGGTATTAGCTTTTATGTTTTGAATGAGTTAACATTAAAATACAAAAGTCTCATTCTTTGAATTTTGAAGTGAAATCTACTGTTCAAATGCACCCAGTATTTCAACCAGAGACTGGCTTGGCTCTTGGTGCTGAGTGTGTTGTAGAGGTGCTGACAATATCAGCTTTTCTGCATTTAGTGGTCTTTGTCATTTCCTGAGACAGTTGAGATGAACATGTGACACTGTCATCAACGACATATTTAGAAATTTTCTATTGAAAAGTTGTCTTGTTTTCAAGGTTTGACCTTGTCTTACACAGTTAGTCAGACTTAATTGGTAACAAGTGTGTATCTTGTGTACCTGTGAGTTGAAAACGGTTTGCTTTTTTTAGCACAGTTTTCAATACTTAAATTAGAAAAAAAACTTAACTGCTTTAAATATGTGTCCTTGGTGTATATGAATGTATCTTTGTCTCCTTCAGTGTCTTCAGAACTCATCCAGTGACATAAAATTAGTTGCAGAGAAGATGATTTGGTGGGCAAATAAAAGCCATCTTCCCCCATTGGATACTCAGACAATTAAACCAATTCTCAAAGCACTTCTGGATAACACAAAAGACAAAAACACGAGTGTAAGAGCCTACAGTGACCAGGCTATTGTCAACCTTCTGAAGATGAGAGCGGGTGAAGAAGTGCTTGAGGTATGAGAATATAAAAAAGCTGTAATTGTTGGTAGCAAGGCTGCTTTTGTCTATGTGGTGCCTGCAGCCTCAGAATATGCTGGAAGTCTCTTACGAAATAGATGAAGTGGGACATGCCCATTTTCATTTAGATCTTCAGCAGCATTCTCATGCTAAGCTCTGAAGAAACCAGCAAGACTTGTTCTGTACAACTTTATAGTGCAGCATTAATAGAATTGAGGCATTTAATATACCCCCTTAAGCCTTGCCTGCACTGAGCTCCCTCAGCTGGCACTGATAATTCGTTGCTTTGGTCACTTGGATGGTCACAGTGGTGCTAGGGAGTATTTAGGATTCATGCATCCATTTCCAGACCTGTTTTCTAAGTCTGACCTGCTTTTGGATAGTTCTCACACCTGGAATTGTAAAACCAGGTGAAGACTTTTGGGATGTTGGAAAGATTTTGGTTGATACAGCGCGTCAAGGACTTACACTCTGATTTTGAATGGTGTGTGCTGAGGAGTTGGTAATTGGTGCTGTGTCCCTTCCATCCACAGTCAGTTTCCAAGATTCTGGATGCTGCCAGCCTGGAGCTCCTCAATGAAAGCTGCAGGAGGTCCCTGCGGAAGCTGGCTGGGCAGGCTGACTCCGAGGAACAGATCGATGACACTATCCTGACGTGATAGAGCTCCCGAAGACCAGGAAACACTGAACCAACCGCTGCATCAGCATTGCAACTCCAACACCTGTTAGAAATGTTTTCATTTTTGAAAATGTTAATTCTGATGGGATTTCATGAACAGGACTCCCAGAGAGTATTTTAGTATCAAATATACCAGAATAGCCTTAATTAGACCCACACTAGATGAAAATTAAAAATTTGGTCCCCTTTTTGAAACAGATAATGCACAAGAGACAGACATACTAACCAGTCCTGGTCAGCTGTGGCCAATTGTGAGATGTGGCTAGAGCACATCAGGCTTAAACTCTGGTGACAACTATTTCCTTTCCAGGGTCTGTGCAAAAACTCCAGTACTGGAGGTATTGTTGGTTTTTCCACACACCCTGGGAGGCAGGAATAGAACTCAGTGGAAGTTCAGTTGTATTGTTTCTGTGTACTGCTAACTTGCTGCTTGTGATGGTTCTGGAGACTGAAAATCCCTGTAAAATGGAGTATTTAAAATAGCCTTAGAAATCACAGATGTGAAAGGGGGATTAAATGCAGTCTGTTTAGAGAAGGAACATTTAATAAAGGCTCTGACTTTGATCCTTCTGATGCAAACTGTTCTTTTTACAAATTCATTTGTCAACAAACTTACACTGTGATTTACTTTTCAGACCTGTTTGTTCTAGGGCATACAGTTTGTAGAGTGGACAGTGCTGTGATCTGTGAAAACCTTTTGCAGAACTGAGGCAAGACAGGGTTTAAAGCCAAGCCAGAACTGACATTTAATGAAATTTGTGATTGCTCCTGTTAATTTCCAAAGTATTTTTGACTACAGACAGCTTTTTAGTTACCCAACTCGTGAAAAGTCCTTTGTATTTACCTTTTCAAAGCTTCACAAGATACTTGACATTAGATTTTTTCAATGAGTCCTTTTTTCAATGACAATCAGATTTTTCAATATTTTTATTGAAAAATAAAATCCAAGAAAGGATTTTATTTTACCTGGCCACATACATCTCTCTTGAAAAAAAACCCAAAATTAATTTACTAGTACATTTTATGTCACTTGATGAAAATAGTGAAAATCTTGTTGCAGAATACAATTTTTTAGAAGGCAAAATGAGCTTTACCTTCCATGCAGAGCAATAGTTAAGCAAGCCTTATCTATTTTATGAAACTCACAGAAGCTGGTGGCACCTGAGAAGCCAGAGCACTAAGATTTGTTATTTCATGTGGGTGGGGTGTGTGTGTAATCTTCCTTGCTTGTACCTCTGGATGGCTCCAACCATGATGATGGGAGAACACAACACTACGCGTAATAAAATCTGAGAGCGTGAAGTGGAACTCGGTGGGAACACATGTTCTGCTAGAAGCAATTTTCTGATTGTTATGGCAGTAGCAGCAAACACAAGAACATTTTTATGCTCAACTAATGCCTCAAACAGCAAGATACAGTTGTGAGCAGGTATTTGGGGTTTGTTCTGGTCACAAGAAAATCTGGCAAAAGGTTCTTGGTGCTGTGTCAGTTCCCAGCCTGTGGTGTAGCATCCTGACAAGATTTGCCACAGGAGTTAGTGGAAGGAACTTGGACATCAGCTGTTTTACCCTGTACCTAAGATAGGCTCAGCTCCCACTACACCATTATCAGGTGAGTGCCACACAATTGTTTATATAGCATTGTAGGAAGGAGATGCCATAACCTCTATGCCATCTACTTCATCACATGAACTTACTAGACTGTCAGAACTTACCTCTTAACTGAAGAGAAAGTTTTCCTTGCTGCTACTTTAGTCCTTTGCTGCTTGTCCTGTTCCCACAGACATTGAAAACAGTTCATTTTTGCAGCAACTGCATTGTCACTTCAGTGTCCTCACCCCTGGATGAAATAAATTTAGATTTCTGTGTATTTTCATAGAGATTTCCATGTTTTCTAAACTTACACTGCTGCCCCTCATGTTTGTTTTCTTCTGACTCCTCCTTGCCTCGAGGTGTCCACTGCTGGCCCAGGTCTCCCAGGGAGTTGTACTGCAAGCCCCACATCACAAACACAGTTGTCCACCCCGACACAAGGTCTGGGTGTTCCTTTGTTGCAGCACCACCATGTCATTGACACGTTTAGTTTGTCATCAGCTATGAAGCCAAGCTACAAAATGGCTCTTCAGCTAATTATCTCTAACCTTGCATTTATACATTGGACATATTTCTACAAAACTGCAGCACTTCCCAGTTGGTCTGGAATGGAAATTGTGTTCTATTTCATCACATCTGGCTGCATTCTGAAGGTGGGTTTTAACTCTGATTTTTGCCTTTCGAAATACTTGTGAATCTGAAATCACATTAAAACTACATATTTTGCACTGAATGGTAATATCAAGAGTGAAAACTCAATTAAATGCTCCTAAAGATTAGGCAGCTTGGGGCACTGGAATGAGTTTCACCTGTGATGAATTAGCTGTGGTTTTGGATCACAGGAACCGCAGCTAAACCATGCAATGCAAAAACCTCTGCCCTGAAACATGGACAAACTGATGCCATTCAAAACCTAAGGAGGTGTCAAAAAGCTCAGTGATTGTACTGGAATCACTCCACCACTGCAGCCAGGAAGGAATGAAAAACTGGCAAGTTTTGGTGAAGAATGACTGTTTGATCTCATCATGGGCACCTTGGCTTACCTCTTCTGATTCCAATTGATGCTCCACATAAACATGGGAAAGAAAATTACAGGTAAATTATTCCTTTTTTGTTAACTTACTCATTTTAGCCAATAAGATCTTTTATTATTTTGATGATCTGTATTTCCAACTTAGGTAGCAGCAAGTGGAAAAACTCATTCATCTTCCCAAACAGCACCTGAATTTCTGGACTGGGCTTAGCTGCTCCTGAGAGGGAGGAGTAAAAGGTAGAAACTCCCTTGCACTTGTGGAGAATATTCTGATTTTTCAGTCACAGTGAAACACTTGGTTTGGATTCTGATAGCTACTTTTTGCCAAACTATTTATACATTGCAGTATAAAATATCAGAGATAAAACACCCATAATTTTTGCCACAACATGAGATCTGATAAATTGATTGTGCCTACTTGGAGACTAAAGAATTAATTTTTTCTCATTTCAAATGTCTTAAAAATACCAGTTGTCAGTAAAAGATAATTTTTCCCTACAACTGATGGTAATAACATCTTTGCACTGTCAAGCAACTGTCTCTGAGTGACAGCTGAATTGTGTGTATTTCAAGAAGATCAAAAAATAATTTATGAGAGAGGTTTAAACTTACAAGGTGCTAAAAATTATAGCGGAAGAGAGACAAATGTAAAAGCAGAAATATAGAAATATTTTGATTTTTTTTTTGATTAGTCACAGTTCTTACTGTCCATTTTATTTGGCAATTTTGTGACGCCTCACTCTTTTCACGTGATGAGGTTTCATAAGCTTGAAACTAGATGTAATTGGAGTCACTGTCATTCTGGGTTTGAGCTGGTGGTTTGTGTGCTGGATTCAAGGGATTTCCCTGCAGCTACAGTGTCCTCAGTTACTCTGGGGGTGCTGGGTTGCATCATGGGGCGCCCCAGTGCTTGTCTGGGGTGGGTTATATATAGATAGATATATGGATATAGATATATAGATATAGATTTATAGATATAACGTGTGCATGTGGTGTTTAAAATGCCTGAGTTGCAGAGTGAATGTGAGCTCAAGGTCACATGAGTGGACTCCAGGATGTGAGGACCTTGATGGGGTGAACTTTGGGAACTGTAATATGTTTTTGAAGGTTAAGAAAGGTTTATAATTAAGTGGG
>VYXF01004994.1:0-11322 GCA_013397295.1 Polioptila caerulea
AGAACTTGCACTGCAACACTAGAATACACTATAGCATATATAAATTATTTTAAAGTTAAGTTTCGGAAAAAAATAATTATGAAATATAGCAAATAAAAGCCCCAGATAAAAGATGTACCACATAAAACTGTGGCATCATTGTGATGACAATGATTCTAAAACGGTATCTTTTGATTGTTTGAGTTCTCTATCCAGTATAAGCCCACATGTAAAAGCTATACCTTGGCCATTGACTCTGTCTTTACAGTTAGGAAACACCATGATAATCCCAAAGCAGAATATTATAAAAAAAGAAGACAGTTATTGTAATTTGCAGTTAATTACACTCCTCAAAGATTGCATAACTTCCTATGATTAAATTGTGTATTTCTTTATAAATAACATTTGTCAAGTCTAAAGGCAAGCTTTAAAAGCTTTGTGTTTGTAAAAGACCAGCTTGAGTCTTTAAAATCATTAAAGGGAAAACATCTTTAACTACATAGAAAGTAAAAAAAATATGATAGTTCCAGGCATCTGCTAATTCTCTTCAATCCTTTTTTTTTTGAAGGAGTGAGAAGTCACCCATTCAGCCTAACCATTTGTGCTAGAAGAGTCATTATTTGAACATTGCAACAACAACAAAAATATCTACTTTTAAAGACTGTTTTTTGGTAGGGAATCTGTTAGCATACTGGCAAATGTCAGGCCCTCTGAATACAGCTCATCAATACCTTTCCTTAAAGAATTCATCACCACATGTCGCTTTTTAAGTCAAGAGAGCAGGAGAAAAATAATAATACTGTTTTCTCAGAGGCCTTATTCTGCATATGAGAAGTACTTTCTAGAGCTTTCAATAATCATAATTCCCTGCTCTGCAGTACATGAGACCTTTCAATCCAAAATATAATATGCATGTTTTTAGTCCTGTCAGTTTGTTAGGGAAACTCTGAAATATTTGTTATTCTCTTAAAATACTCTAAATTCCCAGTCACAAACAATGTTCAGTAAGATAGAGCTGTGGAGTCTCTAGATTTCACTGCCATGAAGCACTCCATCCCAATCAGCACTCACTGCTGGAGCAAGTAGACAGGTATCAAATCTACAGCTCTGAAATGACCACTGTGAATGTGAGTAGGAGACGTAACATTCATTCAGAATTCCAGGAGAATCTTCATAATGAAATATTTAGGCTAAATTGTTGACAAGTGGCTTAGTTCAGATCCTGTACTTCCTTTGAATAATGAAAAAGATGGTGTGACTTTTCATGTGACTTTTTAAAAAATTGTAATTTGTCATGCTTTAAAGTATTTTTCTTCCTCAGTTTAAATAATTCAGTTAAATGGCAAATTAACTGAATAATCTACTGGTTTATAAAGACAAGCTTATGAAATTCACTGAATGCACATCAAAATAAGATGGTAAGAATTCTGTAATATCCCATAGTTTTAATTCCTCAGTGTGAGAAGTGTGCCAGAAAGGTGATTATTCAGATATCTGCCAGGTCTCTATGAAGTGGGGTTTCTAGTTACTCCTCAGGAATATTCCTTGGGAGCATAAGTGACTTAAACCCTTGTGCTCCCAATGCTCTGTAGGGTTTGTTATTCAAATCAAAGCGTCCCATGAGGATGTGCAGCAAATACTGAAGAAGTATTCCATACATTTAAATTCAGTCATATATTTTTCTGAGTACACATAAGAGGTTGTTTTTAAGCATCACTGATAATATGATATTCGCATGATGATATGATTGATATTATATTCACAAGCTCTCAAAATTTGTTAAAATTGATTCCAAGCTGAGATGAATAAATTTTAAGTTGTTTTGCAGCTGCTCTTGCCAGAGAACTGTCACAGGATATGTAGATAAATTAATTATTTCCACAGTCTTGGTTTCATTTAATGTGTAATAATAAGGAAAAGAGAGAATAAAAATTACTGAAAGAGATTCATATTGTAGAAAAATTTTGGCCTAGGTGTCTAAGAACTCTTTGCTAGTAATGTTCTCTCCTGTAGGGGTGCAGTAAGGTAAATCAGTCTAAATAAATTTAATTAAACCATAGACGAACTGAAAGATATGCAAAGAATCCCAAACTTTCCTAAGTGTACTTAGTTAAAATGTCAATTACACTTTTCAAGTAGTGTCAGAAGTGAAATCCACTATGAAAGATATTGAAAAAAGGAAAAAAGACAAATCAGCCACAACTATTGATGTTTTCACACCAGTCCAGGACCTAAGTCCAGCACATCCTCATTACCACTATAGTCTAATTTTGTGGAAATTAGCAGCTTGAAGACTCTAGGATTGCAAAACAGCTAAAATCCAGCTGAAGTCAGCATCCTGTCAACATTCACAGGCCTGAATTTTAAGCCTAGTTCCTAATGCTCTTCGTTAGGCAAGGATGACCACGAGAAACTGTTCAGAAAATTAAATATAAAAGAAATGAGCTTACAGAGGCAAAAATAACTGTTAAGATAAAGTGAAGCAGAGGAAAGATGCTACAGTTGCTCATTAAGTGTAAAAGGACAAAGTGCCAGGTATTCACAGTATTCATTCACCCAACATTTAAAAAACTGCCGTGATATAATGAAAAACCTTCAGAAGAAATACAGAAATGATGCCATAGTTGTGTATGTTCACATCATTCTTCAGAGCTCCAGGAACCTTTACAAAATTTAGGGCAGACCAAAACTCCCATGGGGAAGAAAATATCACTATGTGGTCCTCACTAATATAACATCTCTTCTCTAATGAAAGGAAAACCCCAGGTTCTGCCACAGAGCGTTATGGTTTTTGACCTCTACAGTATTCCTGAAATTGGCGCTGAGTTTCAGTACACTGAAATTCATAGCTGAGGTACACTCTGGGCTATGCTTCTATGGTTTCCATTAAGGCTGCAGCAGTCAGGGCTTAACTAATGACTGGGACCTCTTGGAGGGTAATGGGAAGGTCATAGCAAGGACGAGCTCTCTAAAGGATCTTATGCACAGAAATGAATGGCTGATCTTTTACAAGTTAAATGTGTGACACAGAATCGTTAATGAAAATCTGAGCTTGTAATAATATCTCGTGATTTAGAAAAGGTTCTCCCTAGTTTAGTACTCCCACTGAGACTCTCCAAACTGTGTGCCACTTGCTTGCTCCCCTCCCACTCCATCCTCCTCCCTTCTACTCCTGAAGGTGGCTGAAGAGACACCAAAGGTGAAAAGCATGGGTTGAGAAAATAACAATTTTCTGGAAACATCAATGAGATAAGAAAGTGAACAGTGTCAGGAACAATATTAATGATAAAAGCACAAGAGAGGGGAACAATTCACACTTTTGCTGAGAATCAGCATCACCCAAACGACCCCTCCACCACATTTAGTCAACCAGCAGGATCCTCCTCTCTCCAGAAGAGACTCTTTTCCTCTTGCCCCCAGCAATGAGGTGGTATGTAATAACCTCTGGATCCCTAGATATGCCCACTCCTGATTACCGCAAAAATTAACCCAGTCCTGACTGGAATCAAGGCATAAATATTTTGATAGCACAAATGTATTAGGTATGTTGCCCTTCAATCTTTAATTACCGTAATGATGTATAAAGGAAACTGAACTTAGCTGCTAGATATATTAGTTCAGCTGGATCCACACAATCACAGGATAATTGGGATTGGAAGGGGCCTGTGGAGATCATCTAATCCAAACCCCCTGATAGTGCAGGTTCACATAGTGAGGTGAGCACTATTGTGACCAGTATTGTGGGTTTTGAATGTCTTCAGAGAAGGAGACTCTGAGCCAAATTATCCTGATTAAAATTATCCACTTTGAAAAGATCCTAAAAGAATAAATTATATTTTGTCATCTAGCTGAATTTTTTCTATTGTTTAAATTTAACTTCTTTACTAGAAAGAGCCATTAAAATGAATGTGTTCCTCTATCCTCCCCTGCTCCCCTGCTCCTTTTTTACATCTGCTGTGGTATCAGAAGGCAATAATAACCTGTTTTATGTCTCTTTTACAAGCCTGGCATCGGCACAACCTGATCCACACTCTCCTTGGAGAAGAGGCATATTGTTGGGGGCTTCTACTGCTTCTAACCCTAGCAAAAGTTTTTGGACATCACTCATGTTGAACAGGAGCAATCCCAACTGATCATTAATCTGGCTGTTTTCTTGAGGCAGAAATATATAAGACTCCAAAACTATCTCCAGGGAAGACTCTAATATTAATTCAAGACATGGAACAGATGGTTAAGAAAAAATTCTGCTAACTGAATCACATCCTGATCCTGTATGCATTTCACAGCCAAAACACAATTTCAGCTGAAATTTTTCTAGGTTCTAGTTTATCACTGGATTTCATTTACATCTACACCTTCTCATGTGAAAGCTTGATGATAATAAGCCTTTTATAAAGGGGGAGCAAAACATAAAACACTCAAAGAAAGATGATAAAGATGATATTCAGCAGATACGTGTTCAAACTTTTCTTACCTTCTTCATTTATGCCTTTTTTTGAAGATACATATTTTATTTGTTCTACTTCTTGATCAACAGTTCTGTCTGTATATTTGTCTATATACCAAATTCCTGTTTCTCATGCTTTGTTTTCCTTTCATCTTTCCTTCCTTCTTTTGTCTTTTCTCCAGACAGTGATTTGGCCTCCAGGCACTGACTTTGTGTTTTATTGCAAAGAAAATATTTCTATCTACTTGGAATGGTGAGATCTAACATCTTGACTATTCCTTTCTTTCCTCCTGCAAAGTGCAGCCACAAGTACACGAAAAGCTACCCAGAATTAATTTTACTTTTTGTGTCCCACTTGCTGGAGCATAAAAGGAAAAAATAGAAATGCAGTGAAATTCTACATTCTAATGCAGTAAGCTCAAGTAGTAACTATTTCTGTCCTTTGGCGATATTCTCAAAAAACATGCAGTCAACAGCCATCTTGTGTTAATATGGGATGTGCCAGAAAGTGATACTGAGCTGCAAACTGCAAATCAGGATTTCACAAATAATGCTGTATATAACTTTGGACTACCTCAGGATATATAATAGATTATTAAATATGCTACATGCTAGCTGAAAAGAAGAAATTGTACTTAGATTACTAGAGAAGTATAGCCTGTGTGGCTAGCAGAAGTGGCTTAAATATACAGCTGGTTAAAATATTAATAACATCTGATCCTGAGCCTTTGAACGGTGTTAGGACTACCTTAGCAATTCCTCTAAAGGCCACCCAGATGCCTAGTGTCTTTATCCTTCCTTTAAAAATACATTCCTCTTTTAGTTTGGCTGATACAGCTGGCATGACTTACTTTCAGTTGCATGCCAAGAATCAGGCAAAAATGCTCCAGTAATTGATCAGGGATATTTTGAACTGGATTCACAAGAAACATGCTAATGTCCATGCCATTGTGCTCTGCCTCTGACCAGTGATGTTCTTGTGGAAGTGGTATGCTGTCTGTCCATGGCATTTCACTGAGGTAGAGGAGGTGGAGTATCACCATCCAGTTGGCCTCACAGGTCACTACCACTGTTTTTTTTTTCGAGGTGTAGGATGATTCAAGAGAAGGAGCTATAAACCTCCTCTGTCATTGCCTGCCTCCTCAGAGGATGAAGCAGGTGATGATGTAATTTAGCTTGCAAAATTTGGAGAGGCTGAGCATAAAACAAATTCCTCGAAAAATTTCAGGGCAGTCTTTTAAAATGTAAATTACTTTTTATTTTTTTTCCCAGTTATTTTACCAATCTAGAGTAAGGGCATAAAAAGAGAAAGGATGCAAAATTTAGAACAGATGTTAAGACATCATTTAGTTGCCTGAACTTTAGGCTTTTGTCGTCACTCTCCTGCCTCTGGGTAAGCAGCACATCAGGATAAAGGCAAGTATGAAATGGGAAACCAAGGTTTTGTTCTGGTGTACAACAGATGATCTCCTGGGCAAGAAACAATACTTTGTGGTCTCTGTGGTTCCTTCATGTGGTCATGGTATTTTTTTCTCAAAATTGCATGCTAAGCTCAAAAATGAATGTCATCCTTTATGTAATGTAAATGAAATATACTATGATGGGAAGTCTTCAGTACCTTTAATTTAATTTCTTTTATAATGTCTTTCTTTACTCTCAGCTGGACTTTTTTTAAAGAGGAAAAATATGACCTTGCTAATTGCTACAATTACAGCTACTGCTGCTAAAGCAATTATCCACATAAACTAAACAAACAAACAAACAAAAAATTGCAACAACCTCCAAGCAGATTAACACTTCAATTTTAGAAAGGCAAGAAATAAAGTTCACAGAAAGGATGTTAGTCTATCTTGAAGCAGCATCTTTGTATGTTCCACAAAGATTCTGTCAGTGTTTGACATTATTCACTATCACTGCACACATATGGTTGGTGTTGAAATGAAAAGCCAAACTCGTATTCATTTTGTGGTGAAAAATATATTTCTGCCTTTATATGATATCTCTTTTATCACAATTTATATCAATTTTTTGTTATAATGTGAGAATAAATAAACTGGAACTTCTTTTATTAATGATTTAAGATCTCAAATTTATTTTGTTTGGTTGGTATAAGTAATTCTGACAGTTAATATTATTGAATGCAGATAAAATTGAATATTTTTTAAACTGTGTGACGTTTGCTTTATTCCAGTCTTTGATCACTGATACCAGTGTTAAGGAAACTTCTCTGTCTAGCCACATAGGATCCACTTCCACACTTGCATCACCTGAGCTGGCACTGAAGCCCCTTTGCCCACACCCTGCACTCACACAGTCAGATCAATTTTCCTTACTGGCTCAAACCCACATTTTCCACGGCAGTCTCTGACATCCTAGTTCTTAAAACAATTAAATTGGTGCAGTAGCTAAATAGCAGAATAACAGATCAAGGTGCCATCTGAGGAGACACCTCAAACAAAGGAAACCCTGAGCTTTTATATCTGTGTAGTCTAAAAATGGGACAGTCTGGGGTTCATGGGCTCCTGCTGTGCCTCAGTGTCCAGTCCATGTGCCCTTTGCTGTGCCAAGGGTCAGCAGTTCCTGACCTTTTGCCTCAGGCTCCCACCCAGAGCTCAATCTGCAGCTCTTATTGCTACTGCACCCTGAGCCACCTGCATTGAATATGTTTCTAAACACCAGTCACCATGATTATTTAAATACTACCAAGAATGGCCTTGCACTGAACCAGACAGCTCCCTCAGGGCCCGTGGACTTACATATGTCCAGTGTTTTTTAAGACCTCTCCGACTTAGTCTTCTGTGAAGGATAAGGTTTCCTTGCTCCAGACTTTTCCTGTGGTCTGAGGGATCTGGGATTACTGAAGGCTTTTCTTACTTATAAAGACTGAGTCAGAGAAGATTAATATGCTGGCCTATTTTGTGTTCTTTATCACCAGCTTCCCTGCCCCATTCAGCAGCAGGTCCATATTTTCCCTAGTCCTTCTTTTGTTGTTTATGCACTTGTGAACAACATTCTTCTTTCGCTTCACCTCCCATGCTCCTTTCATGGTGACCTTGACTTTCCCATCCTCATCTCTACAAGACATGACAGCAATCCTATACTCCTCCTGTTGGTTCTTCCACCTGTTGTACAATTTTTTACGTCCAAGTTCAATCATGAGCTCTTTGCTCATCCTTGTAGACCTCCTGCCACATTTGCCTAATTTCCTACTTGATGTGATGGACCATTTTTTAACTTGGAAAACAAGATCCTTAAATATCAACTTCTGGAAGGCTAGTGTCATCTCAAAAAACTGTGTCCATTTGAAAAACCAAGCCCCATGAGAATACTTATGGAGACTGTGGAACCAAAGTGGGGTTACAACGTGTGTCAAAATTATCCTTTATTATTCACATTAACATGTCAGTCCTCAACACCATGTGACAAAATGTTATTTTTCATATGTTGTTGTAGTAGCTTTTGATATTCTAAAAAGTGATTTCCATGGCTTTTTGACTTTTCTAGTATGAAAATTTGGTAAATTATCCTGAAAAAGTGGTGACATCATCATCTCCTAGAATAAGGAATAACCATTTACAGTAAGTACATACTGAGAGTATGGCACACTGAGAGTGTCTGGATAAAAAAAAAAACAAGCACTTTGCTCATTTCAAATACTCACTCTCTTCCATCCCTGTCAGCTAACCCCATTTGTTTTCTCTTTAATTACAGCAGATGTAGGCTTATTCAAAACTGTTCATGTTTGAAAGGCATGATGGCTATTTTTGCCAGAGTAATTTTCCTCAAATTTACTGTATGGTTCATAGTATATGCATCAATTGAAACAAAAGTTTTCTAATACAAGATTTTCCCTAAAATAATCCCCATTGCAGTCTATCTTTCCCCAAATCTGTGTTCTCCACCATTTTCTACATTTTCCTTCTTTACCCTCCCTAAATATTTGAAAGTAAGTATAAATATATTACATTTATATATTATATTATGATATACGTAAATTCCACATATAAAATACAAGTCTGAAATGTCTGAAATGCAAGTCTGGAATTGATACATACAAGACTTATTGCATGTTGCCCCTGAATGAGGCAGTGAAGATGGCAGAAAACTTAAAAACATTTCTTTAATATGTTTACTCCAACAGGTCCTAACAGCTGGTTTATGAGATGTAGGTTTTTTCAGTAACTTTGAAATAACTTTGATGTGTTGAGACAACTTTGATCTGCCAGTAGATCTGGAACCATACTCTTCAGGTCTAGGCATGGTCCCATATGAAGAGGAGACTTGAGTGCTTTGGCCCAGCTGAGGACCATGTGAATTGGAAAAGTTCTCAAGCAGATCTAGCCCCTGCCTCAAACCTAACATGACCTCTCCCTGTCTCCAGCCAAGCCTTCAGCCAGAGAAAGACAGGGGAGAGGGCTTTTTGTCTACATCTCTTTTGTCCCCTTCTGGGGAAATGTGTTACTTAAGTGAGCTTAACGTCTTTCTTTGAAGCAAGTGCACCGATTTACTTGCACTGTAGCAAGCAGATGAATTGAGAGTGGCAGATTCATATGAAGATAAAACAGATCCTCTTTCCCTAGGAATTAAGGGAAATATCTTGTCAGGTCAACTGAGCAGCTCCTGAAGAACGGAGGACCAGGGGGAGAAAGGGAGAAGAGGAAAGTCATTGATAATTCAAGTTTTCAGTTTTCTCTGGCAGCTCAGGTGCCTGAAGCTACATGGTTATCCTTCCAAGAGAAACACATCAGGGCACATTTGTGCAGGACCCCAATCTGATGGCCAGCCAGGAATGCCCAGGGAGCATTTTGCATCTTGTGTGATGGCCTAAGGGCAACATAAGAAATGTAACATTGAGTCATTATATTTCCAAATACTGGAAAGGCTGCTAAATTAATCTGTTGGAAATTATGAACCATGAGAATTGAAACTGGCAATACAATTGATTCAGCAATTCTGCCTTACTTTGAAATACTGTCTTCCTGCCATTGTTATGTAACTTTCCCCTCACACATTTCTCCATGCATTTTCAGTAATTCTTAAAGCATCTCCTTTTCTATTTAAAAAAGAAGCAGAAGGTGGCAGGAGAAATCTGCATGTGCAGAAATAGAGAGAGGTAAAAAGTTGTAAATCAATACAGTAAGTTTAAGTAAAATATTTAGAAAGTTGGAATGAAAGTGTTAGAGTGAGCCAGCTATACCTGTC
The DNA here is from genome assembly GCA_013397295.1 of Polioptila caerulea. NCBI lineage: Eukaryota > Metazoa > Chordata > Aves > Passeriformes > Certhiidae > Polioptila > Polioptila caerulea. The sequence goes on from VYXF01004994.1 coordinate 9,629, forward strand.
CTAGAAGTGTGTTTCCCCCTCTTGGTGGGTCCATCTGTTCTGAAAAGAAAACTGATTACTTATTTCCAGGTCTACAACTCCAGTACTTGGACAGGTGGGCGCCCTGATCCTTAGAAGGTTATGTGCTGTGTTTTTTCCTTATTTTCCCTTGGGCAAATCCAGTGTTGCCAGGTTGAGGTAACTTTCAGCAAGAGCCTCAGCACTTAACCTGGTTTGCACAAGCTGGTGTAGGCATTTGTTACCAACTGAGTTAGACAGCAGGTTAGACCAAACTATGTTAAGCTGATCACTTTAAAGATATTGCTGGACTGTAGGGTTAATAATAATCTGGTAACACATTTGTGATATATATAATTATATTATTGCCTTTTAAAATTTTCATTTTGCCTGTTTTTTTTGTAAAAGTTTCAGTTTTGTTGCATGGTTCTCACAAATTTTTGTTTTCTCACAGATTTTTTCTGCAGTTTAATTTGAATAGGAAGCAAAAGAAATCATCATGTTTTTCGCAGCTGATATAAAAGAAGATAGGGTCTTAATTATATTGAATAGCATATTAAAAAAAAAGAAATTAATAGCTAATTGCTTTTCAAATAGCTACTTCTCCACATACTGGAGAAATAATGTGAATCTATCAGAAACAACGTGTTTTTTGTAACATTTGGTATTCCAATAAGTTGAAGATAATAAGAGTCCTTCTTGTTTATAAAGGGCCTTTTAAATCTGTTAGATGTGTGCCTTTTAGTTTCTGCATGCTTTTTATATGTTGATTGATTCGCTTTGGTATCAGTTCAATCTATCTATTTTGTAAATGGCAAGAGCTTCCTTTCTTTGTGAAGAGTGTTAAGGTTGTTTGGAGCAATTAGACAAATGTTAATGTCTTCTTTTCTTCTTGAAATGCAAAGAGCTACTGCAGTGCTGAGCAGAATTAGCAAGGAGCATGGTAGATTTTGTATTCATAGCTGGCCATATAAAGTCTTGAGCTTTGCAGCAGGGAGGTTATATCTTTGGGACGTCCAGCAAGGTAATATGGAATAGCTAGTGTATTTTAGCATTCCTACTGAAAACTGGTGAGAAAGAGAAGGCTCGGTACTTCTTGTTCACAAACAAGGATGTGATGAGATGAGGATATGCTGCTGTTGTCCCTTAACTTCCATGTAGTGAAAGTTTCAATGTCCTGCCCTGTCCTAGTAATGCTGGGTCATAAAGTCCAAGATATGCTCCCCATCAGGCTATGTTGCAGTTGACAGACTGTGGTGATTTGTTGGAGTCCAGAATGCAGAGAATATTTCTCTGCATGTTTTAAAGGATCAAAACATACTGAAAAATACTGCTTTTAACCTTTGTCCATGGAGAGGGTTTCCTAGGCTTTGGGATGGGACAGAATTATCAGGAATGTAAATTAGGTAGTAGTATAATATGTAATTTATCACAGTGTGAGAAATGTAAATTTTGGGTTTGTTAGAATGGTAAGTAAATGAAGACAAGATGGAGGAACCTCGTGGCTTTTAGACTTCTTCCTTCTTCTTCATCTACTCCATATCCTGCAGTGTTGGTGGCACAGGGTGATTAGGTAGGATTTGCCACAGTGCAGTGGATACGTGGATAGAAGTTAATTTAGTAATTGGTAGAAAAGTAGAAATAATTTACGTTTGTGGTGATAATTGAGTGATGTATCTTCAAGAGAGCCTTGAATC
>VYXF01004994.1:11348-23950 GCA_013397295.1 Polioptila caerulea
CCCTATCAGGGGAGAGTTATGTGGGAGTAACAACTCTTACATGATTTTATGGACATATCACTGAATTACTTTTTCTTATGTTTAACAAATATTTCTTCATCAAGAAACTGAAGAATCCACCTCCCTGCTACATCACATAGCAGTAACAAATGTGTTTTGACCTTCTTCGAAAGTTGCCACGAAACAACCTAAAATCTAGGAGAATGCAGGTACAAAAAAAAAAAAAAGTGGAAGGGCATTCATTTGCCCATTTTTTTNAATTCTTTTGCCCTTTTTTTTTTTTTTTCTGGGTGATTTTATGGATTTTTTTGTATTTACTCCACTCTGTTACAGCTGTGTGTACTTTCAGAGACATGTTTATTGTGACGTGCTCTCAGAGCCTGAGTACTTTCCCTTAACCATCTCTTACAATTGAGGAAGTAGCTGAGCTGCTGGAAAGGAGTCCACACCTCCTCAATGCACACAGGTCTGTTAGCTGGTGACTACTGCAGTTCAAAACAGCTCCTTGCAAACTGAAATTCTAAAGAAAGCTTTCCTCCCTGCAGTAAATATGTCACAATAGACTAATACTGCATTTCTAGTCCTTTGTCTGCCCCATTTTTCAAACCAACAGAGCACTGCTAGGACAGCCCAAGTGATGGTGAGGGCATCTCTGAAACTGGTCGTTTTGGGGACCTTAATTTGTATCTGAGTTTGCTTCTAAGTGGTTGGCGTTGGCTGAGAAACAGCGGATGGAGAGGACCATTGTGGCATAGCCATTCCTGTGATGGCAGGCCGGCTGTAGTTGCACCTGGCCACCCACAGTTGTGAAGATTCTAATGGTGAAAAACAGTACCTTTTTTCTTGGGCTCTTGCTGCATCAACAACCAGTTAATATGCCAAAATTTCACCTTGCCACTTAGGAGATAACTGGGCAGCGCAAGGGAGCGTTCGTTGTATGTACTGTACATGGTAACAGATGTGTCAGACAGAAGTAATAATGCCATTGTAATTATGGCAGATTTTAATAGGCTATTGACATAAAAAAATGTCTGTTTACAGGAAAGATAGCCTTAAATGGTAAATATTTGTTTTCATTGACAACTTCCATCAAGGCAGTAAAAAAACCCCAAAATTATTGCCTCAAATGTATGAGAACACATATAGAAACTCAGTTCAGGTCATAATGATCAGTTTCTTATCTTCTGAGGATCCTGTAGAATAAAGCAAACAAATAATACAGAGACTTGAAAATCCCCCAATAACTATTTTATGCCTATACTTCATTTAATACTAGTTATAATCTGGATTTTTTTACATTTACAAAGATCCTTTTTACTGTAAAGTAAAGGAAAGAGAAGAGAGAAATTCTGCCAAAGAAGATTTTATTAAATCAACCCTGAGCATATTCAAATGCAGGGAAAAGCAAAAGAGTGATAAATACAGACAGCTCATTACACATACCTTTAATTTATTATGTTTAATTTCACTGAGTGGCTGAAATACCTTATTGACTCAGCTGTAGCTATGAAAATCGCCTTAAGGTTTGCACACTAACATGTTTGATTTCAGCATGACTCTGCTTGGATTATCACCTTACAATATTCTGAAATATGTAAATTAGAACTTGAATGAGTTTTGTTTTTACAACCTCATATATTGCAGAAGGCTTAAAATACAAAACTGAACCCTGCATAACAATTGAATACTTATATTTGCTTTGAACAATGTCTTAAATCATCTTGGTATTTTTTTTTTTTGTTAGCTTTTAATCCACTTCTTGTCGTCAGCCTGTTTTTTGGGGCTGTGACCATGAGTTAAACCAAATGTGCTGAAAATACCTGCTCCAAAAGTAAACATAGGCTTTCATTGGAAATTCGGGGCAGCTCCCCTTGCTTTCTCTGCTTGTCAAATTTGCTGGGAATAGCAGTGGTGGGATTTAATTGATGAGGTGATATAATTATTCCTTTGAATTGCTCTCAGCCAGATTTTTCAGTCCTTCATCAAAAAAGAGAGGCTGGCTGAAAAACTATTAATGCAAAGAGCCAAGGACTATGCAGTCTGCTTCTAATCAAAATAATTTCCAAAATGTTAAAAAAGACATTTCAATTTTTTTCTTTACAAGTAGAATCTTTTCAGATATTCCACTGAGTCCCCTAAGACCTAGTGAGTCAGATAATCAATTGTTTGGCCCTGTTTTTCTTTGTGGCCATCCATTTCCTTCCCTTGATGTCACATTGGTATTTTGCTGTAAACAAACACTTAAGAAACAAATCTAACCTTTCAGATTGTGGTTGCTAATTCTGCATGACAGATAATTACGTGAGTTTTCCATGTGGGTGTCAGAAAGTGTATTTGAGAAAATCTCATGTACCTGAGAGGAATGAACTAAGCTAATAGTGATAAACTAAAAATCAGGCCAAGTAAGGAGGTTGGAGGATTAAAAATCATAAATTACACTTTGACATTTCTTCAGAACATTCTTGTACATTCACCAGGCACTATATAAGGGAGGAATCTTTCTCCATCTGAAAGTCTTGGCTGAACACATCTAGCTCAAGAGAGGAAGAAAATACCCACCCCTCTCTTTCCACTTAGTACTTCAAACAAGTTCAAATGATTGGATTAAGCCTGCTCAGAGAATGATATCTACAAATCTCCCTCTTCTGTGGCTCCCTCACCTTAATTCTGAGGCTACAGAAGCAGGCTACAAGTAACTGGTCTGACTGTTCCACCTCTAAATATTTTTCCTTTGTTTTGCATTGAGGCTTTGGAGGTTTTTCTTTCCCTAAAATGCTTTGGAAGCCAAATACCTGACCTCACAGTAATTAATTTGTTTCACCTACCTCATCACCCTAATTTTCTAAAACAAATTTCCTGAAAACTATAGTGGAAGCTACTGCTTTACATTGCTGCAGACTTGTAATATTGGAATTCTTCCTGGGCTCTACATTTCTGAGGTTTTTTTTTAATTAAATGGAGATGGACAGAAACAACGTATGAGGAAATTATTTTGCTATGGCTTGTTTTGAAATTAATTTGTGGAGTGTTTTTTCAATAATCCTCCTGTTTGCTGATGGCTCGTTGATTTCATTGTTCTACTGGAAGAATTTATAAAAGCCAGAGACTCTCAGGCCTCAGTAGACTTATATCTTCCCACTTCCAATAAAACTATGGATTTTTCAGATGCATTTTGTCAGGTTTGCTTTGCTCCCATGAGGCTGATCACATCCTGCTTCCCCAAACAGTGAGCATTGGACCTGAAAATGGCTTGAATCACAGAAGAAAACTTTAGTCAATGGTGAAGCAGATAATTTAAACAATTATTATGCTGAAAATACTAGATCCTTGATAAGTTGTCTCTATGAAATAAGTAACTTCTGTTTTCATTGCATTTTCCAGATTCTGAATTATGGGTTTGTCTGAATGTGGCATTTATTTTTGGAATATACAAGGAAAGAAATATTTTCACTGTTACATACAGTAAAGCAACTATGTTTTTTCATACTGTAGAAGAGCATTCTTATTTTAAACAGAGACTAAGTATAGGAAATGTTGGTCCCAAAGACAAGTGTTCATGAAGGCATCAAGACATGAGAAAATAAATGAAAAGGCACAGCTAGAATGAAATTATACCTTCAACCTTGGTTTCTGTGATCTGCCTAGTGCTATATAACGATGTGCCCAAAAGAACAATAAATGCATTATTTTCATTTATTTTTAGAAGAGCTACTCTTCAGCAGGCTATTGGCCTTATGTCAATGCAGTTTACAGTGTAATGAAGAACAATAACTGCTACTGTCCCAGAATCACACGTAGTGTAAAACATGAACAGGAACAATGTAATTATGGTTTTAATCATTATGTGACAGTGGTATTTACACCTCTAACAAGCAGAAACTGGAACAGCATCAGACTCCCGAGACTGAGGACATGCATTGTGATTTACTTAAAATGTAAAAAACTGTCTATGATGAGATGTTTCTTTTCAGATTATGTTCAATATTGCATAAAGTCATATTCTGTGGTTCAGTCTTTGTCATAAGACTACAATGCATTCTGACATATGTTTTCTTCTGTCAAGGGGCTGCTACAGACATTGTCTTTATTAAAATTTCTTGCATTATATGCTGCACTTGAAGAATAACTCTTGATGTTGTTATTCAAAATACTCAAATGAAGTAAAAAAGATGATTTAAAAGTGAATGCTTGAAAACAGTCATCATAGAAACAAGAGTGTGGTTGAAGTTGGAGGAATCTTTGGCAATCATTTAGTCCAACTCCCTGCTTAAAGTAGGATCAATGCAAGTGGCTTTAGTTTTTGTTTTTCTGGCACCGTCCTCACACTCTTGGGCAATGTCTAGATACATCTTCTAGCACCAGTATGCTTCCTTGTTTTGTTTGATTCTAGTCAGGAATTCATTCATCCTGTCACTCTTGCTTGATTTCTTGAGTCTGGATAATGTCCTCAAAAGTCAACTAGTTCTTCTGAACCCTGTGCTTTCTATGACCAGCTTCCATGGGATTCTTCCAAGCCAGTGCCTGAACAGGTCCAAGATTGTTCTCTTGTAGTGAGGGGTTGTGATCTTGATATTTAAGATGTTTCCTCCTCTCAGGTTCCTAACTCCAGGCTCCCTTGGCTCCTTCAGTGCATACTGCCCTTTTGTCCCCGTTGTCCTTGTTTGTAGGAATCACATCCAACAAAGCACCTTATCTCATCATCCACTCCTTAGTCACCTGCCTTAGGAAGTCCATTCACTTCAGATACCTCTAGGATTGCGTGTGTTCTGATGTGTTGTTCCTGCAGTAGATCATCTGGGTGTTTCCAAACCCCCATGAGGACCAGGACCTCCAAGTGTGAGTCTTCTTCCAGCTGGCTGAATAAGTCTTATCTGCCTCTCAATGATCACAGTGTTTGTAGCAGATGTCCACCACAACACTGCCCACATTTGTTTGCCCTCTAATTCTCACCCATAAACTCACAGACAGCTGACCACCTGTCCTAGGCAGAGCTCTGTGTTCCTGCTGCTCTTTCCCATTCATGAGAGTCCCTTCTCTCAGTGCCAGCCTGTCCTTTGCAGAGGGCCTGTGTCCAGCCATCACAACACTACAGCCTTGTGAGCTTTTCCACCATGTTTCTGTGATCCAAGCAAGACTGTAGCCTGGCTGTGGCACATAGATCTCCAATTGCTTCTGCTCTTCCTCATTCTGCCTGCATTAATATGCAGGCACTTCAGAGAGGCCATGATGATTTCTCAGATAAACTGTTAGACCTTCCCACACAGTGCTCCCTAATTACTGGAAAAATAGTGAAATTAAAAATGGATTTGTTTTTCATTTTGTCTAGGACAAGACTTGGATTCTACTTATTGGTATTATTCCAAAGGATGCTTTGAAAGTCCTGTAAGTGCTTTGTGTAAATTACTTGATCTTTCTTGTGTCTGTATAGCAGATATTCAATAGAACCTAGGTGAGGTAACTGTGCCTGCTTGAAAGCCTTTAGGGGAAACTAAATCTGATAAATATATGTATTTGTTATATCTATGTTTTTTCCCTTAAAACACATGCAGATGTTACAGAATCAGAGAATTGAGGTTGGAAGGAACCTCTGGAGATCATCTGCTCCAATCCCCCACTTAAGCATGGAAACTGAGAGCCACATACAAGTGTTTATAGATCTTCTAGCTTCTGACAAAGCTGCTTACATTGATAATACACCGAAATTGGAGAAGAAAAGTGGCTGGCTATGAAAACACTTGAACAAATAATGACTAAAATTCTTATTCTACAGAAAATCTGCTAGCAACATTAGGGTGAAAAATTATTAGGAAATTAATAGAAACAGGAGCAGTATCTTTGTTTGAAGTGGAGTGATTTCCCAGGAACATCAGCCAGATGGCTGATTTATTTAACTTGTGTCTCTGATTTTTCCTGACTAATATCTTTTCTTGTTACAGGAATGAAAAGTATACCATGACTTGCTGGAGAATAAAAAGGACATGAAAAAGCCTAGGCAGTAAAAAAATTAAAGAAAGAGTGATTTTTCCAGTGACTTCTGTAGAAGTCACTTGAGATTTATGAAAATCCTTCGTCTATCAATTCTTTTTATCCAGAAGATTGGAAGCTAAAGCAAAACATCACATAAATACAAAACAGATTTGTTAACAAATGATTATGAAATTTGTGTATCTAACTGGAATTTACTATAAATAAAGCTTTAAAGAAAATTTTAAAATTTAAGTTGTATGATACAAAAGACTCAAGATATGTCTTTGAAATGAAAATGTGAATTAAGAGACAGAACCACCATAATTTCAGCATAAGTAGGAACAGAACAGACATAGATTTACAAATTCTTCAGAGATACCATTTTCAGGTCTTTCATTCCCTTGTAATATAATATGGTTTCTTGATCAAATTCAGAGCCTGACAGGGCCTAGGCTTTTGCCTGTGTAGAGAAACTTGAGATTATGGAAACACAAGTAGATACCTTCAGCGCTAGTTCTTTGGAGATAGTACAAAATTATCCAAATAGCTGCATTTAAGGCTCACAAGAACAGCTAAAGAAAATTTGTTTTATGCTGCATGACAGCAAATGAGAGGGCAAATCTCATTCAGTATCCATAAATGCAAAGAAATGCCCCCAATGCGCCTTATCTTCAATTCATAAGGTATTCTAATTACTTGTTACCTTTAAGAAAAAAACGCGGGTCCATTATAAACAGTTCTCTTAGGACCAGTAGTGGAGTTGGTTAAAAGGATGAAGAGAGTGCAGAGCTTTCCTGGGAAAGGAGAAAAATTAAGTGTAGAATAACACCGTGTGTATACACCTATGGGTGCTATAAGCCTAGAACAAAATCTTTAGGAGGGACAGAGTACAGAAGTGTTTGGAATAGCACTTAGGCAATGTAATGGACGACTACTTTGATAAGCGTCAAATGTCTGGACATATCTGTGATTTTCCATATGTTAGAGATGTTAATCTCCATTAACCCATATTCTTTTAGGCTTTTTCCTTAAAATCATGGTTGTCAGCAGCACAAGGCCACAACACATTTCATGTGTTTCCATTTACAATAGCTCCAGAACTATTTTACGTCACATACTGAAAGGAGAAATTCAGTACTATCTACTCAACCAAGAGAAGGAAAGGTGCCATATCATCAACTCATATTTTCCCCTCTAATAAGAATAAATGTCTACAGGGAGACCTCTATTTGCCCTCTTCATTTTGTCAAAAATGAGGTGAGGCACCAGAATTATACCTATGGATACCTCATCTTTTCTGCAGAAGAAAAAGCAAAGGCAATAAATTTAGAAAGCACAGCAAAACATAAACTGGTCTATAAATTATATATAATAAAGAACATATGGGTAGAATGTCTTTTATCACTCTAGTAGGTTCTTAGGATGCCAAAAATACGAGATTTCAAGGATTTTTATTTGGGAAGGCCATATTCCTCTGTGGCTTACAAGCTGTTAGTTTACAAATTCCTTTCCTAAAATGTCACATTTATTTCTGAAGTGGCTTTGATGTGAAACATTGTCTGGTTGGGTTTTTTTTTCTGTATTATGGTAGAGTACTTCATTTAAGGTAATTGCATCTTTTGATGTACTGTGATTTTGCATAATTTTATTAGTCACAGAGTAAAACCATGGAATTAAATTTAAAAAGTAACCTTTGTAAGCATGTTTGACTGCTAACTAATCTATGAAAGTTGTTGGTGTTTTGAATATAATACCATGCCTGCAATGTTCTGCAATACAGATTTGTATTAAAATTGTACGGGTTGGGTGCCATACAGCAAATGAAGACTTGATCCACTGCAGTGCAGATTTTAAAACTGTGACTAAGGAACAATTTTTCTGACCTGATCAACTGAAATAAAACCAAAAACCTATGACCACATTAGAGTCCTTAATACAACGCCCGAGTGTTTGTTCTGCAAAGGAAATGGTGAAATGGCTCTTCAAATGCAGCAGAGGGAAGGAATTTTTTAGAATTTAAAGTGTAGGACTGGCTGTATTATATCCAGAAGGATGTAACTTCTTAGTAAGTTAGAGCAGGAGTATAGTGAAAATAAATAACAGAATTGCTGTTCACTCTGTCTGTGGTGTACCAGCTGACATTTTGATATTTCATTCCTATTTTGCAATGAACAGTCCTAGGAAATGAAAAACAAATTTACAATTAATAGTCTTTGCCATACATAAAGAACAGATAAAACCTGCAAACACTGCTACCAAAACCCTTTACATTCTGAAATTATTTTTAAAAGTATTTCTTTGACAAAATACCCAATTTATGTTTCACTATTACTCTTTTTACTCCAAAGTCATGCACTCCACATGAGTACCACTTAGAGTAAAATTGTGTCCCCAGGCAACTGTCATTCTTCTCTGCAAGGGAACGTCACACTAAGCTACACCCTCCAAGTATTTGGAGTATCTGCACCAGGAGATTCCACATGAGTACACCCTGAGCATTTTAAAGGCAGTGCCTAGTGAAAATAAAATATGTGCTGAGGGTGCATTTGGTACACATTTTTTGAGTCTCTAACCCTTTAGAAATCCAGTTTATATGTTATGTTGTGTCTGTGATGAGCTGCCTCCCATATATAACAGCTTGATGCCTGTTTGGCAATAATGCTCTGAAACAAGCAGTTTTCCCTCTGCTGTTGCTGTGGTTTTGCAATGGGACACTAATATACCCAGGCAGACAGTGCACTCACTCTCAAGAATTTTAGCTCCTAGTGCAAGCAGCACAATTTCACACTGTTAAAAGGCATTGTTTTCTGCACATTAGATCAGGTAATTTTCCATACCTGCAGTTAGACTTGGCTGTATTAACAATCTGGTAACAGAGATCCTGGAATCTATCAAGCTGTAAATACGGAAAAATTGCCTGAAATGTGTGGTTAGTGTTACATATGAATAAATAAAATTTAACTGTGAAAAACTTTTAGGTAGATGCCATCTCTAGAGTGGAAAATGTCTTTAGTTTTAAAAATGAAACAGATGCTACAGATCTAAACTTAACATTGATTTAGACAAAAAAAAAAAATTATACTGATTAGTTATGTACAGTTTCATAAATATTTAGGTGCTCAAGTGCAGTAGCAGTTCCTTTCTGTAATTTCACCAAAAGTATGTAAAATATGTACAAACGCAGTGTATAGCCCTTGCCTGACTTCCTGGTGAAAATCTTCAACCTTTGAAGTATGCAAATTCTTACAGCTATTTTTTTGAGCCTCCTAGAGTAATGCTAGCCTGACCAATTCATGGTGAGTTTCGTGGCATTTGAAGGGTTTTCTTCTTTCAGCTGCCGTTCATGGATTCATGAAGACAAGAGTCTTGTCAATGAATTAATAAGAGCTTAGGTTTGCAGCCAACAAAAAGAACCACAAATATATATGAAATGCTGAGTTTGACAATCCTGCCTTCTAATGCTGGATCAGGTATTTTTCTGTATGAAACATCAGTTTTCAGAGAAATTTTTCCAATCCCAGTGAAATGAGAAAAGTGAACATATGTGAAGGGTCTTTTTTTCTTTTCCTGTATTCCTTAGTGCAGGATATTGCACCATTTTTCCTTCTGCTTCTTCTTAAGTCATGCGTTCAATGTTCCCTAAGAAATGTATTATTAGACAAAGATCTTACTCTATTATTCAGTTCACATTTGGTAAACATAGATGCATAAACAGATGCAGTCTTCCTTATCAAGCAAACAACCTTGATGACTTTGTCCTTTTCTTCTTATTCTCATTTTTGGCTCATAAATCTTTGTGTATTATAGATTCCACACAATAATATAGGAAAGCAGATTCTCTCCTGGCTCAGTGGAGCTGGTCAAAACCCAAGACTGAGTGTTTCGCTCTATTTAACAAAGAACTTCAACACAGTTTGGTATCTATATGAAATAAAAGAAGAGCTGTTGTGTATTACTGTACTGATGTTTTCACCAGTTAAGAGTATAATCTAAAATAAGAAAATATGATCTTCTCCTTACTACTATATGAAATTGTTATTTGTATATTCATATAGTAAAAGACACTCAAATAGGAGACATTTGGTCTTCCCATTCCTACAGGAAGCAGCCAGGGTAAATCACTCTTTATGTTGAGGATGACAGTATAGTGATTGAAAGCATGTTGTGAATAATTTCCTCATAAATTCCCCAAGCTCCATCTAATATCTAAAAGCAAAGTTTTGAGGCATGTTCATGTTAACACATCACAGCTTGCCAGCTACAGGAACTGCTCTGGAAAATCCCTGTATTATCAAAATCCAGGTCAGAATGGTTATATAATCTCAAAAGGAAAAGCATATTGGCCTAAATCTAAAAGCTTAGTAGCAACATAATATCCTGAATGTTAAGACACCTTGGATTTTAAGGAGAATTAGAGTATTACCAATCTTTGTATTTTTCCAATTTCAATCCAGTGTATTTTTCCAGTACAAACAGTTCTTTTTCCAAAGAAATAGCAAGAGAACAGAAGGCCAGAATACAATCAGAAGGCCTCATCTGGAATAAGGAAATTCTTAAATGGAATAAGCAATTATGTCCTTGTTTGTACACCTGTGAACCTGTTACTCTTTGAAAAACAGAGTATTAGGTGTGAGAATTATTCCAAATCTTCACTCCTGGCTCCAGACAGAGAGAAGATATAAAAAACTATATTGTGGGTGTTTTCTGCACAGCAAGGGCAAAATCTGATCATTCTGTTGCAGTGATATAGGAGAACAGCAAGGAATAAGTTCCATTTTCTCTTTCATCACACAAAAAGTTCAGCCCCAAAACACAGGATGTGGGTTTTTTTTTTGCAGTTGCAAGAAAAATGGACAAAGCATCTTGCATCATCAAGGATTTGTGACCAGTAATATCACTTCCTCTAGATAAAGTCAATTTGATTGTTATCTCTGATAAAGCTAGCTTTTCCTAAAGGTAGCTGCTTAGGATTTATCTCTGAACGTCTTAATTTAAAGTTGAAGAAAGTACTTAAGCAGCTATTTGAAGATTAATCTTGCTACAGTGCTTACCTGAATGTGTCTACACATTCGATGATCTGCTATGAGCTGTGTTTCTGAGAGCTACTTCCCGCTTAAATCCGTTGAGGGAACACTTACTGGGAAAGCTGTCCATTATTTCAGATAAGATGTAGTCCATCAAGTGATGCAGTGGATCACCATTTCAATAGAGAGATGCCAAAACAGAATGAAGATACCAGGATTACAGAAAAAGAAAACTGTTTTTATTTTATGTGTTTTTAGTTTAAAGGAGGTGAGAGAGACACCTGGAACAAAGGGCTTTTGCAGTTTTGTTTCATTTTAGCCTCATTTGTTCCTGTGGTCATGAAGCAGCAAATAAATCTCTCATCCAAGAGGACTGCATTAGGCATAGGTAGAAGTGGCATGCTCTACTCTGCAAGGAGTTTAAGCACAAGTAATCCAGACTTGTATGTATCACTACTAACTTGTGTTAGCACAAAGCAGAGAACACATTCCTCAAGTTAATACACTGAAATATTATCACAATGTGTCTTGATAAACATGAAAGAAGTAAATTCATGGATGACACTATATCATTAGGCTATAGTTCTCGGGTTAGAGAACTAACCCTGCAAAGATGTTTTTAAGAAAACTTCACTCTGATATTTCATACAGAACTCCTGTCCTTCATACAGGATCTATCTTTGCTTAACAAAATTATTTACGAATGTGTCAGATTCTGAAGTGAGTAGCAGCAGCAAGGACCAAGCTCTGAAGTCAAAAACTATGTCTATCCAAATTTTGCAAACTTACTCAACATATTTGTACAGAAGAATGGATCACACCTCTTGAAACTGAAAAGAAAATAGGAAAAAAAAATAAGAGAAAATAAAAGAACAAGCCATTTTAAATGAAAACAATATGTAAATTTAGATCAAGCTGGTGACTTGTATGGAGATGACAATGGAGATGTGCATATATTAGACATATATATGTATATAAAGCAGGGTATTTTTTTAACTTCTTCACTACCAAATGTATGTATTAATTAAATATTAAAAATAAGAGAACAGATAGTTTAACGATGACAGTCCTAGATATAAATGTTATTTTAATGGTGTCCCTGAACCGTCCTCAAAGGTAATAAATAGGACACAGCATAGTTTTAATTTTAAGCTTATTAATTTTATGCAAAACATAATTTTTTTACCACTCAATCTGTTTTATCTGGTACCCCCAGGTAGCAGATTAAAGTTATCTTTTGGCCATTTACATGGAAAACAAATATAATTTGATAAAAAGTAAACATCAGCAAGAAAAGAATTCTGATTTGGACCAACCATGCAAAATATCATGAAAATAAGAAAAACTGATTTAACATTTCGTTATGGAAGTGGAAAAGAGAGAGAGATTTTCCTTAAAACAAAGTACAGTATAATCCACTGTAGATCAGAGATTCGACACATCTACACTGACAGCACAATTTCTGTCAGTATTCAGAGCAGTGGAGTAAAGTAAGGAATTTGTCTTCATCCTCTTCATTAAAATGTTCATTTTATATATGCATGTTAATGTTTATATGTGACTGTCCTGGTTTAGAGCAAATTTGGGGAGAAACCTCCAGATGGATTCCCT
>VYXF01004994.1:32568-43188 GCA_013397295.1 Polioptila caerulea
ATCTTATCCTCAAAGTCCATTCCAAAAAGTATGTTCCAAAGGTGAGTGTGTGCACAGCAAGACATGAAGGTGTTGAATAGACAGTAACAGGAGGAAGAAAAGGCAGAGGACATCTCTAAGGTGTGATGGACAAATTTACTGGGAAGACCCTTCTAAGTAATGTTTAAAATAACGGATCTATTGGTAGAGTAAGCATCCTGCAACTTAATTTACAGCAGAGGAATAAGGGTTATAAATCATATTCAGTGGGGTTTGAAGGAAAATTCATTAGACAAAACAACACAAAATCAATAAAAACAATTTAGCCTGGAAACAAACAACATAGCAATGTGGGTCAAAAAACACACAGCAGAAATACTGCTACTTGTTAAATTAAACTGTGCACACAATGGAGTTTCAGATGGAAGTCTGGCCCTGCTCAGCCTCTCTGTGAGAAATGTGGAAACTACAGATCATGTCATGCCCTTCCCAGCCAGCTATTATAGCCTGAAGGTGCTTTCATAAGACACTTGTAATTCTGACAGAAATTTGGCTTTGTTGAGGTGGAATAGACTTCTAAATTTTAGGGATTAACAGAGAAGAAACATTGTTAGCAAAGCCATTCTGTCATGGCCCTGATGCAGCACCATTACGAGCACATCAAAGCCTATACTGTCCCCTATCTAGCTCAGCATATTATGTTTTTGTTTCAGTCAGGGGTTGCAGAATTGGGTCACTGCAGCACCCCTGGATTTTTCACTATGGGGAGAAAATGCTGAAGGTTATTTGGCAGGTTCAGAAACCAGAACCTCTGAGTTCTTGAGAGGCTCTTCAGCTGCTTGTAGCACAGCTGGCTCAGTGTCAGGCACAAAGCTGTCAAGAGTTGCAGCCTGAGATAGTTGTGCTGTAGATGGAAGCAGAAGGCAGAAATCAAACTGAGGTCAACAAGGACTGGGAAGGCTTCCAGATGTGTTGAGTGGGTGCACAGTACTTGGCTCTAAAGCATTGCCATACCTATAATTTCTTGTATGATTTAATCCTCTGGGGTTTCTGCCTTTGATTTTCCCCATTTTTTCTGATTAAGAGGTAATTGCTCAATCAATAGAATATAGCAACATCATAGAAACCCATTCTTGTGCAATAAAGGAAAAAAAATTCCCCATTAAATTCTTCATACAACAGTACAAGTTAAAATTTAAAAAGAAATTAAAATTTTATTTTGTAAAATACAAGCTGGGGTATATCTGTAACAGGAGTGATAGGAAGGAAATACTGTTTTCTTAAAAGTAGTGGGAATTCAGTAACAGTCTGTGCTCACAGCCCAGAAAACCGACCATATGCTGAGCTGCAACAAAAGCAGTGGACCACCAGGGTGAGAGTCATTTCTGCCTCTCTAGTACTGCAACCAACTTGGAGGTCCCCCACACAAGAAGGATGTGCAGCTATTGGAATGAGGGCCAGAGGAGGGCCACGAAGATGATCCAAGGGTTGGAGCATGTCTCCTGTAAAGACAGGTTGAGACAATTGGGATTGTTCAGCCTGGAGAAGAGAGGGCTCTAGGGAGACCTTACTGAGGCCTTCCAGTACCAAAAAGGGGCTTCAAAAAAAAAAAAAGACAAGTGATAAAACAACAGAGTGAAGGTTTTAAACTAAAAGAGTAGAGATTTAGAGTAGATCATAGGAGGAAATTCTTTACTGTGAGATGGTGAGACATGGGAAGAAGTTTCCCAGAGGAGCTGTGGATGCCCTATTCCTGGAACTGTTCAAGGCCAAGTTGGATGGAGTTTTGAGCAACATGATCTAATGGGTCGCATCACTGTCCATCATGGGAGGACTGGAACTAGATGATTTTTAAGGTCCCTTTCAACACAAATCATTCTATCATTCTATGAATTTAATTATGAAATATATGAATACATTTTCTTGACAGTGTTCTAGTCACTCAATTTTAGATGATGCTGCATGTACCCTAAAATTTGTACGGAATTTCTCAAGGTGTTCCTCTGGGAAACAGCCCCATCAAAACAGGAAATCCTGTGAAAACATGGACATCTCTTGTCCTTTCATTGTGAAAATTCCACGTGTTGTATCTGGCTTTTTGCATGGGCTGAGGCCTTTTGGAAAAGGAGATAGATGTTACTATGCCCCAAAGGAAGGCCTAGTGTTTCCTTTGCTGAAATTCACATGTCACAACTATGCTGACAGAGCCCCAGCATAGCAGTCTGATGTTCAAAGGCCAGTTTTCATAGGTGGGAATGCAGCCTTGAAATAAGTCATCTGAGCTGTGTGGCAACGTAATGTGTTTTGTATTTGTTGTCTTACACTTAGAAGTGTTGTGGAATTTCCTAGAATAGAAAATATTTACTTCAAAGTGTGACAGATGCACACAAAAGCTGATGTTATTAAAACAAGAATGTTGTTCTATTATCTTTTAAATATAATAGTAAACATAATGTCTTCAACCAAGAGAAGTTACTTTTCACTGTGTTGGCTAGATTTAAAGTATTGACTATATTACAAAGAAACATTAATTAAAAGAAAAGGTGTCTGATGGAGGCTGACTTGGGCAGTACCTAAGATAACTGAATACAGAGAAAGAGGGCAGATTAACGTTTATAGCTGAAAGATGAAAACATCTCTCTTTGAGAAGACCTTTTATGAAAATATATTTGATCTTGCAGCTTGACAACAGAACTAAATTTTATTGCTGATCAGCCCAAAGATTGAGGAAGTGGTAAATGTTGTATGCTGACTTTGAAGGTGAAAGTTTTCTCTCTTGACCTGTGAGACTATGTATGTCTCATTCTCTTAACCTTACTCCAAGGCACTGGTTAAGCAATACCACATGCAGCATAATCAGGGTCCATCATTAAATGACTTAGAAAGGGATAATATTTCAGCTAAAAAAGAGTTGAAGAAGTTAGTAAAGGCCCAGGGGGTTAAAGGTTCCTTTTCTGCATGGTAATTTTCTTTCTTTTATTTTTTCTTATTTTGTTAATTAGGTCTTTAACAAGGAACTGCATTTGAAACATGACAGTACTTGTCTATAGCAGGCAAAAGGGTCATTTACTGAGGCTTTTGGACACAACCAGAATCTTGTGACTCCTCCTGACTTCGTGTTTGTTAGCTTGATGCTTTGGTAACCCCAGGGCAAATTTTGTCCCTAAATTCATAACCACTCTTCAAAGAGTGTGCTGACTCCTCAGCTGCTGTTTGGAAATTGAATGCTATTTGGAAAACCCCTGCAGAATGGAGAAGGTAGCTAAACATTGTTAGGCTACAAAAGTGAAGATAATTGCAAGTGGTACTTAGAACAATAATAATAATAAAAAATCCCTAGGAGATAGCCTCCAAGGACAAGGTCAGTGAAATATAACTTCCTGTTAAAACGGCTGGGTCAGGTACAACAGAATGTTATCATCCTTTTTAGTTCAGTATGTTTAGGTCTTCAAAAACAGAGCTCTAGAATTTCAAGTACATTCAGCAGAAGGTACACTAGGAAAAGCAATCAGTTGTTTGGTTTTTTTTGAAAATACAAATTAAAATATTCTTAGAAAAGAACCTTAGGTTTAAATGCATGTCAAAACTAAGTTGATTTATTTTGAAATAAAACTACTTTAACTGCAAAAAGACCTTATTTTAGAAATGCGTGTGTGTTCATTGTAGACAAAACTGTTTATGCATGTAAAAGTGAGTAAAAAAAGGATGGTTCTAATTCTCTGACAAAAGACTGACTGAATGATTCGGTGGGGGAGAACAAGCACTCACAGTTTGATATTCACTGGCAACATTTTTTCTTCCCAAGAGAAACTGTTCAGCCTTAGATGTTTGTTAAAAAATTTCCTTTCCAACAAATCCTAACTTTCTCTCAGTATTGTCAATCCCGGAGAAAACCACAGAAAATTTTAATTTACACAATTTATCTGAAGGCACTGCAGTTAGAAATCGGTAAGATGAGAGAAAGGCAAAACCCTGAGGTAATTACTTCTTGTTCCTAATCAGCATGTCCTGTCTGCAAGGTATTTGCCATGGCATTGGCATTGTTAGGCATTGGCAGGGCATTAAGAAGACGCTGAGAAAATAAAAGGGTATACCTCCCTTATTGGCAGCCTTCCAATTTAGGAGCTGGTAATCAGCTCGGTGCAATTGATGCAAGACCCTATCTTGAGTACTCCATGAAGTTCCCGGGAGATGGGTTGTATTGACATAGAGTGGTTCACACAGTGCAAAGTTACTTTTGGTGATGCATGAAATGAATTTTGCCCTGTTACTCCTGACCAGGTGACCCTATCAGTAAGAGCCTGTCTGCTTCAGGATTGTCCCTGTTGGAAGCTTCAGCAATGAAATCAGAATGGGCACAAGGTTTAACCTTAAAAACTGTCTCAGCAGGGAAACTGTAGTTGTGCTGTATAGAGAAGCTACAAAAGGTGTGTGGCGCTGGCTTATGGCAACAACAGAGGAATTCCACTTTGATCTGTTGGAATACTGTTACCATGTAGTCCATCTTTGTGCGTGTAGAAGTCCTATGGTGAATGCTTTGGAATAAGTGCTACTCATATCTGTTGTCACAGTGTAAAAGTAATCTTGAAAATTTGCTGGAAGTAGAGCATTATTTTGCTTTATGTTCTTCTCCCTCCCAAAAATCTCTTCATCTAACTTTTACCCCAAGACTATTTTATATAAAAATCTCATCAAGTTGCAGACAAATGTAGCAGATATTGAATGAATTTCTGATTTCAATAGTGCTGCCATGATCATGATGATTATTTCTCCTTTGACATTAAATGACATTATTAGAATTAAAAAAACACAAATGAAGGTGGGGGTCTGTTTTTATCTTTAGTATATATAGTGCACTTTATTCTGAGGTCTTCTAAAAGCCATGTTTCATGTGACCTTCCAATGTGATAAACAGCTCCATTAACTGCTGAAAGTCATTCAACACAAGAACAGAGCATTCATCTCTGTTCCATCTCATTTCCATAATCCTTTCTAACACCTAATGCATAATTTAAAAAAAAATCAAACAATTTATCTAGTTTTCTCCTTCTACTCTCATCTTGCTATTTTGCAGGAATGATTTATCCTCTAGATGAATGCCTTACTGTTTAATTACTTTAGAGGAAGATTAACTGGGATATGAATAATCCAATAAAAGGACAGATCCATTCCTACAGCTTCTTCTGTTGTCAACATCTGATTTGCTAACACGTGTCAGGCTGATGACTAGAGAAATAACTAGTTTTTATTGATGTCAAAAGAAATTCAAGGAAACTATATTCCCAAGGTATAACATCTCTGTTTCTATAAACAGCAGTTTCTATTCTACAGCTTTTAAAATGAAAGCTTGGTTGTTTTCTTATTAAATATATTAAAAGGTAGCAAAGTAGACATTTTGTATCTGCTTTGATATGAAACACTTCTGGGAAATAAGTGCAGAAAAATACTGGGCAAGTTTGTCTTCTAGGAGAGTTTGCTTTTAAATATCATTGTATTTTATTTATAATCATCTTAATTTTAAAAATTTTTCTAAAGGTGTTAAACACAAGTTCACAAAGCTGTTTAAAGGATACATTCAAGGAAATATCATCTAATGTAATTAATATAATCTAGAAATCACAGAAAGAGAAAAAAGAGGTATTTATATTTTAATAAGAAATAAAATATGACTATAAATGGTTGTGTTTTATGCTAAAAAGCAGGAAATTTCCACTTAGAATCACAGAATATCCTGAAATGGAAGGGACTTGTGAGGATCACTGAGTCCATCTCCTGACTCTATGCAGGGCAACCTACAAGTTAGACTTCACACCTAAGTCCACTGTCCAAATGCTTCTTGAGTGCAGGGAGACTTGGGGCCATGACTACATCCTGGGGATAGGCTTTTCTCAGTGCTTTATCCACAAATTTTTATGGTATGTTAAAGACTGTAATTGATACATTAAAGTAAATAATTTTCAGTAAGTTTAATAATGTTTAATCTTCAGCAAAGCAGCCTAGTGGCTCAGTTGGAATTAATGTTTAATTTTATTTTAGCTTTAGTAGCTGCACAAATGCACTAGAAAATTCTTGCCACTTAAGTATTTATTGGTATTTCAACTAAACCCTGAAAAGTCAGATATAAAAACATAACCACTTATTGTTGGACCGATCTCTTTGTGATATGGACCCCTCTGCATTTTCATTCTGCCTTGCGGAATTGCTATTGTATACAAAGGAGAGAAATTGTTCTGAGAGTCCTAATTTTGCTTTAAGTAATACCCATTTAAAGGCTTCTGATTTAACCTACCTTTTTCACATTTTTGCAAATTGATTTCTCCTTCAAACGCTGAGGTGAGAGTTCCATCCAGCTAATTAACCTGCACTTCTGTGGGACAGTGCTATCTGAACATGATGTCAAAGAAACATTCTTGTTTCCACTTTAGACATCATAAAATCAACAAATAACATTACAGTAAATCTATCTTATTTTTAGATTTATTACATAAATCTATCTTGTTTGTAACTGCAGGAAAGCCTGATGCATGGGATCTGATCCCAGGTTCTCTTAAATAGGTTCTCCACCCTAGAAATTCTGGTCCTTACAGTTTTTTCAGTTTTCTTTTCAAAGCTCTTTTTCTCCCAATATGTTAGAGAAGATTTTACCCTTCATTTGAGTAATCATGGTTTCTAGGTAAGAAGGGATAACCTACGCTAACCAAAACAACTATAAGGATCTGTTTTATACTGGGACGTCATATCCATTTTATGGGGTTCATCAAATCCCAATGGTCCATCTGCTACCCTAGCTGAAGGGTGCAGCCTAATCAGGATGTACCTGAGGATTTTTTCTGCACACATCAGAAGTTTTATTAGCTCAGTATCTTCAAATTTTTTCTAAGCAGGCCTGCTACCACAATGTATAAAGTAGTGTTTCTTCAGAAGGGAGCCTGGCCTTTAATTAGTTAACATTGATAGAGCAATAGGAGAATTTTTATTACCACTCAATGCTATGTATGCAGTAACAGATTCTTCTTATTATAAACTTATTATAGACATATTATTTCAGATAGCCAGACAACCATATGTCTCAAGTCAGGAGACTTCATAATTTTATATATGTGGTAGCAGTTTGCATGAGATTTCACATTTGCATTTTAATTTCACATTAAATTATTGGGAGAGGTCATTGCTGTGGTCATTTTTACAGACCAAATACTTGGAAAAACAGGCAGTGTTAATTATATAAATCATAAAAACATCTAATCTCCAAATCATTGTGATTCACTTGGAGATAATTATAATAGCTATGGTTGGTTAGGTTTTGATTTATGTCATTTTTTCCAAACCTTTTACTAATAGTATTTAAATTTTGTGTTGTTTGATTTAACTATTGAATTTATTCCTAAAATAGATGGATTTTAACTCTTTCTGAGCTTATCTAAAGATCTTATGTTTCAAGAGGAATCTTCCTATCCATCTATCTGAATGAGGTTTTAAAAACTCTAAACAATTGCAGTAGATAAGATGAAGATTGGAATTTTAATGAAACAGTGAGTGGTTCAGAAATTACTTTTATTGTTTATTCATTAATGTATATACAAAAGTAATATTTTGAGCTTGTCAGCAGTTAGGTTTGTTTGGGATCAGAATAAAAATATCCCCTGGATTTGGTTATTTAATCTAGACATTAAAATAATTTTTGATGTCTTTTTAAAACTAAGTGCAATACTTTCAAAAGAATGCTTTCATTTCTTACGCACATTTAAGAATTATTCTTTCTTATGTTGGATTTTAAAATTACGATAAAGAAATGCTCAAACAGTATCAAGACTAATGTGAACAAACTGTCAGTAACAAAGTAAGTACATATAGAAGAAAAAATAGTAAATGTTGCAAAGCACAAGTTACAGAGGTTGCTATAATTTCTTCATCTGGAATGCCTATATGATGAAATTGATAAATTGAACTACAAGACCAAATTAAAAAAATAATTATTCTGAGCCTCTCATATTTTAATGAGCTGAAACAGAATGTAGAGGCTTACATAGAATGTTTTGTGGTGATACAGACAGAAGTGAATTCACATCCCAGACTGAAAAAAAAAGAAATTAAAACTTGTCCTTTTGTGAGGATTTTGAGCAGCAGGAAAAGGCAGAGCTAGATGTTGAAAGAAAAAACTCTTTCTCAAGATTCTTGTAGAAATCCAAGCCCTTGGGAAGTGATTGCAACCTGTCTGCCTTTTCTCTGCAGAGGTCAGTAAAAATTGCTTTCTACCAGAAAACCAAGCAAACAAACAAACCAAACTATAATTGAAAGAAAACTAAAACCAAACTGTTTAAATTACTCTCTGTTTCAAAGGAATGTGCATATCATGTGAAATGTCAATATCTGGTTAAAGGTCAGAAACTGCAATAACCTCTGAAAACCTTCAATTTGCTCCACTTAAACTGCTATCTTGGACATTACCTTCTTGCTGTTGTCTCTACAAAGAAAGAAAATACACCTACATCTTAGATTTCTATGTCCTTGTCTGATCATGTTTGACGAAAAATGAAACATGTGACATTAATGGACTTTTATTTTCCTTTCAGCTTCCCATCAAAGTATCCATTTGAACAGCTTTTGCCCATTTTTAGCCTCAAGCAAAACTAAAAGGATGACAAAGTGGAAATATGTTCAGAAAACATAGTCAACTCACATCCTGTGTATCTTCACTTATTAACTATCAATCCAGTATTGCCCCAAAGTCAGGGCTGTTGGACTGTATCCTGTACATTTCATTTCACATGTTCAGATGAAACAAGCATACAAAAAGATAACACTTCCTGAATCAGCCACAGGACAAGGCAGATTTCCTCAAGATGCCCAGGAAATTTTTAGAAAATTTAAAATCTTAGGTCTTTTTTGTCTAATAATCTTCATTGAATACGGCACAGTAAATTACTTCTTTGCTGTTACTTGTTATAATCATTTAAGTCTTCATCTACCATGAAGTCTAAATAACAGAAAATTAGAGAATTGAGATTATAATTCAAAATCCTTAATGAATCTGACAATACTAAGTTGTAGGAAAGTCCCTTCAGCCTTACCGTTGCTTTCTTGTCATATAAGGTGTTTTTCACATCTTAGGCTAAAGGTGGATTGCTACATTGAAAATCAGGAAAGATTTAACAAGTGGGATTTTATCAAATACTGAAACACTTTATTTTTCAAATAAATGTGGTGAAATGTCTCTGACCTAGGCAAGTTAGGGCAGGAGAGCTGATAGAGAAATGTTCTATCTACCAGAGACCAGTACCACTGGAGTATGTGGATTTCTCTACTGGGCTTTGCCTGCAAAGTCCTATCTCACTTCTCTGGATGTTAGACATTAAGACAGTTATCCCAAATTGAAAGATCTAAACTGTCACAGGATTTCATTACTTTGAAGTGTGAAATCACAAATTAGATATGCTTGGGAGACTAAAAATAATTCTGGCAGAGAAGCACAGCAGAGAAATTAATTAGTTATGCCCAAATGTTGCATAATATCAGCACCTTCGGAGTGGATGATGAATTGTGCATGCAGTTTCTCTAAAAGGTATTTGATGTGGTAGGGAATAAGCTTTTTTCTGCTGAGAGAAGTGTGAACAGGCCAGCTGGCCTTTCCTTTCCAGAAAAGAGCAAGTCTTGGAGAGGAGTGACTTACCATCACACATAGAGGTGTTCAGTGTTTTCACTTTCAGAAGCTGGGTTGATATCTTTTGTAGAGAGGTCATAGAATCTTCAAACAGAAGCCTAGAATAACTAAAAAAATCCTTTCAGTAAGCTCTTGAGAGGATTTTCAAAATTAGGAAAACATAGCAATCAAATAGCTTTCTTGGCCAAGCACCTTTAGAAATCGCACTGCTGAGAAGTCAGAGAGTTATTAACATGGCTTTAAAATATCTTTCAAAAACACCGTTAAGTCACTGGCAAACCTTTTTCCTTATCTTCCCTCTAAATTAGCAACATTTCTAAACAGAGACTTTATACATTGTTCTGTTGCACCAGTGACATCATGATTCCTCTCCTTCATGTGAATTACAGTAAGGATTTTTCATTATCCTTGTCTAAATGTTCAAACCCTCTCAAAACTCAAGACCTCTTGGAATGGTAGTTCTTCCTTTTTGGCATAAGAAAGGGAATTATTACACCAGTTTAAAACTGCACTGCAAAAATAACTACTGATACAAAACTAATTATAATCTGTTTTCAATGTACAATTCTTCATGTGTGGAAAGAGGTTGACAAGTGTAATCTTAAAAAATCCTCGAAGCTGTAATGCCGCAATAAAAGGTATGGTTTTCAAAAGAAATCAGTCTCTCATTGACAGCTTCCAAATGCAGTACAGTAATAATCAGTGTGTTGTTAAAGCATTCTCTGATTTGCTTCTCCAGCTTTTGAATGAGGTTTTATTGCTGTACCTTTAGGAGACCCCACTGACGACTCTGCTCCATGGAGACCCCCTACCAAACAGCAAGATAAGCACAAACAGAGACCACCCAACCCCCTCTGTTGTAGAGGGGGAGGGTGGACACGACCTGACCACTCATCCTCACACAGGGAGAGGATGGAGATGGCCCAGACCCCCTCAGGGGAGGAGCGGCAATGAAGGGTGTGGAGACCCCAGCAGAGACT
>VYXF01004995.1:0-11497 GCA_013397295.1 Polioptila caerulea
AGGTAATGGTTTTTAGGTTAGCTGCTCCTTTTACTGGAAAAATCCTAAAAGGAAAGAAAACAAATAAATACTTGCAACTTACTTCCTTAGAAGTTCTAGCCACATTCTAGTAACAGATTACAAATGATTGACATAATTCAAGGAGTACTAGTAAAATCAGTACATGAGAAATAAATACTGTAGACAATTTAACTTAATGTTGCAAACAAGCAGTCTTTCTGGGCTTTTGTTTGTGTTGCAATCTGGAAAAACTGACATCAATGTCTGTTTTGAAGTTTTCTGGCCATGAAGTCACAAAATAGTTAAAGGCAATATCTCTTTGATTTTTATAGTATCAGAATAATTTTCTATGTCTTCAAGACTAGTCAGAATGGTCAGGTATAATATAATGGAATCACGAAGGTTGGAAAACACCATCAAGTCCAGCCACTAACCCAGCACTATCAGGTGCAGCACTAAACCATGTCCCTAAGCCCAGCATGGCTGCAGAGCCAGCTCAGCATTCCTCAACTGCAGGAGCTCAGAGAGAACAAGATGCACTTTATGTCCTGGGCTGGTTCCAGTGCACCCACAGCTGAGCTGCTGCTGTGCCTGGTCAAGTCACTCCAGCCAGGAGCTGTCTAACCCACACAGGACACAGCAGCACCCCCTGGCCTGAGCAGGGCAGCAGACTCAGCCTGTGCTGCGCTCTTGTAGCTCATGGTTCTCACCCAGGCACAGCACTGGGCCAGCCTCCACCACCCTGCAAGATTCTCTGCTTTCCTCACACCCTGTGCCACCAAGCAAGCATGAGAGGCACTGATTCACTGACCTTTCCCAGGAGCTGATTGTGCTCTCACAGCTGCCAGCTCCTCAACAGCCCCCAGGATCAACAGTGAATATACTGTGCTCTTTCCTGTGGGGGTAGCAAATGCAATACATTTTATCTAATGTTCCCACCAAACACAGGAGTGTGATTCCCATCAATTTCTCTCAGTACACTTGCACCACTGGGCAGGCACACTTTGTGAGATGGCCATGGATCTATTAGACTTGTTAGACAAGTCCATAGCTTTTCCCCAGCCCTTATATTTATATTTCCTTTCAAAACAAACTAAGACACTCTGGTCTATGGTTACACTCAGGTCTCATTCTCACAGAAGGTTGGAATGGTCCAGGTTGCAAAGCTGAGCACCAGAGCCAATTGCAAAGCTATGAGGCACAGCTGCCCAACTTATCTGACACAGCCAAAGGGCTTGGGGCATTGCTTACAGTGAAAACTATAACTTCTGGACAAAGGCTTCCAACCTGGATGTGAATGCCACTCTTGTTATTATGGTTTTCATGTATTATGGTCAATCCCTTCTATTTTTGGTCACTTCAGCACTAAGAGTGAATAAGATGCTGGATAGGCTGAGAGGACATTAATTAGGTAAGTTAAGAAAATCAGGAGTCTAATATTTACTTAGAAATTGCAAGTTTCTAAAACAAGTGCACTGAAGCTAGTGACTAGAACCTTAGGATGGCATAAAATTACCACAAGATTTACTTTGTAAAGTTTTGTAGGGCATGAACTGGAAACTGCCATAAAATCAGTACAGAGAGGACCAGCCAACAAACTAAGTCATGCTGACAGGACTAATGCAGCAACACTTTTCAAACTGTACAAACATTTGGAATAAAATAGGTCTATTCCATTCTTTTAAGCACAGCATGTTTTGCTCTACAAATATCTCGAGCTTTGACTTAGCAAAGTATTCAGCCATGTTCTTGCCTCTAAGCACACAGTTAAACTCTGCTTTCCACATAGTAGATTTATTATGCTGCAGATCTGGAAATTCATGGTGTTTGACACTGAAATAGAAAGCTTCCTTTTGCTCCTGAGAAGTCTGTCATTGATCCATCAGTCAAGAAAGATGTGAGAAAGATGTACTTCCAGGGGTAAAAAAACCTAGACAGTAGGAATGAGCAATTCCAACAAAATAAAGCCAATTGTACACCAAGGTTATGGCTTGGCAAAAACGATTTCAAATTGGTGAATGCAGTCCTCCTCTGCTTTGGTCTGTGCAGATGATGTTGCAAGTTGCCAATGTGGTTCAATCAAAGCCAGCAAAGGTTTTCATGCATAAACCTGGGGACCAAAAAGGAGGAGAAACCAGATATTTTCCAGGAGGCAAAATGTTTCCTGATCCTAAAGTGCAAAGAGCAAGAAAAATTAACACCATAACCTGAGCAATCCCTAGAAACTTACTCTGGGAATAGAAGAGGGGTTTTGGGGGCTAGTCTTGACTAAAAAGACCCTGTAGTAGTGTACTCCACTGAGATACTCTACAGATGAACTCGCAGTGAGTTCAGATGAAAAAGGATTTAGTATTTCTTTCCCAATTAACATCAAAGAATTATCCTGAACAATTGGTACAACACCTAAGTTCCTGCATTTTTGGTTAAGTGTTTAGATCAAAAGCAATCATTTTAAAGACCTCTGACTATGTTCCTGTTCCTTATCCTTCTCTGTCTATGAACTTACTGCACAAAACCTCTGCATTTAGATTTACAATCAATAGATTTATATTCAAATCACTTCTGTCCTCCCTAGTCTTATTGCATTTTAATACTTTAAAACCATTAAATTGATCATGGTGGAATCTCTCACCATAAAATACTCATTACTTTAAATACATGTGTTTCATTTAGCGTTTTAGAGCAATCTCCATCTGCTGATTTTTCACTGGTATCTCTTTCATTATCTCCATGCCTTTCCCTGCAGCCTATTGTATAACCTTCCAGAGTACTTGAAGAACAAAAAATGCCTTAGGTTTTTATTTCACTCCCTTTATTGAAAATAGTGCCATTAGCTGTCCAGATAGTCCTTCACTAAGCCTTTTTACTACAAATTATGAAGCACTTCACTAATAAAATTAACATTATGACTAAATGCTACATTCTATGCCAGACTATCAGTCTTCTTATAAATCTGGTCCTCTTTGAGCATTCATAAATCTCTTACTAAATCTCAGTGAAAATAATGGCAGGTCAGAATTCCATACTATTTATTTTCCTTCTAAGATTTGCACTTTCTTAAATTTCTTGAATCAAATATGATAAACTACACAGTTCAGTATCCCAACTGATACAAGATTAAAAAGTAGTAGTTGCCCTACCTCAAGCTGTCCTGTCTATTGAGACTCTTAATACCTGAAAACTGTTGATCATGGTTCTGAGAAGTGACACAGGTCACAAATCAAGACATATTTAGCACGAGAAATTGCAGCCAGCAATGGGTTTAATACTGTCTATGTTACCAGAGCAGATTAAATTTGAAGACAGACTGCAGTTGCACATGATTCTTTTCTTTTCCTGCAGCTCTTCTCATTTTGAAGCACTAATCCAATGGCAAACCCTTTCAAGCACTTTTGCACTAGGAGGAGGAATGTTTCATGTACCATAAAGAGTATGCCTATCCCAAATTTAATCTTCTGGCCTGTTCCTCTGCAATTTTAAAGAGACATCATAACTGCAAGTATGATTTTTAGTTTTAAAAGCCTTTAACTTGAGTATGAGATTAATAGTTTGGGGAGTTTTAATCTGTGAAAAACAGTTGGGGAAATTTAATCATGTTCATAAATACTGATTGAGAAAGCATAGATTATTACACTAGAACTTGACCTTAGTCTTAAAAATAAATCTGTGCCAAATGTCAATGTGAAGACTGAATATAATCTGATTCAACCTTAATATGGTCGATTAACCTGGCATTACCCCACAGGTATCAGACCAGACCAGGCTAGGAAACTTCCTTGTTTTTTTTCTTTCAAGAGAAAATTGTCCATTTATCACACTGAAAATTCTTTATGGTTTAAACTTTCCAGCTAACTGAGGTTTTATCATGTTGAATCTGTCTAGACTATCCTAAGTGCTACTGCCAGCACAATCAACATGATTATTTTTCCTATGTGTCCTGAAGTTATTTTTAAAATGTTTTCAGTAAGACAGGTCAATTATTTCTGGAACAACATCAGGGACTGCACTGTCTTCTTCATGGTTCTCCCAGGCTCTCTGCAGTCCTGGAACTGAAGCAGAAGTTTGAATGATGGCCCACTCATATTTTTGACAGATGCAGTTCACTTGATACATTAACGAATATTTTGGGATTGGTAGTCTATTTAAGGCAGTTGCTATTAAATTGTCATAATTTATCTTTGATTGTCACACAGTGTTTTCTACAGACTGCAACCATGTCCTGGCTTTGAAATTAAAGCTAAGATAACCACTGACCTTTTGACTCTGTCTTTAGCCTAAGACTTCAAGACATTTTCACCATTCAATTGCCAGTTTATATCCACTGTTGCAGTGAAATGGGCGGTGTTGAAATGGGATTTCTTCTGCATAACTTAGCCACTTGAATTTACTCATCTAGTGAAATCCAGTTATCTGGTTCTCTCTAAAACTACTACATAGACTTCAGAAACTCCAGGGAACAATCAACTGCTTTGCAACATGCTTGTGCTCACTGGTATGCCAAGTTACCTTGTGGAGGTACATGTCTAGCTTAGGCTCAGCACCTGACTTTGAAGCACTGTTTTAATTGAGATGCTTCACTTCCCTAATGGGCAATGTCCTCCTGAACTTCAACTGCTACAGCTAAAAAATTTAGAGACTTAATAGACAATCCTATAAAGATACTTAGACTTGCTGTGCTGCAGTACCTCACTTTCCATTGTCTTTCCTTCAAACAGAATGTACAGGTTTGATGGACATTTTTGTTTTTCATTCTGTGTGTTTGTTTTAGTAGCTAACTGAAAGTCGATCTCATCACCCACAAGATGGAGCTTACATAAAATAGAATGCTGAAGCTCACAAGAAGGTAAAATACTGGCCTGACCATGAGATCTGATGAGCCCATGGAAATTTAAGCCTTTCATCCTATGAGACAGCAAAGGTTGGCCACACAGCATCATACATGCCTGGGATTTTGGTTTTTCTGTTAATATTCTAAAAGAAACATTTTAAAATAATATCATCTCTCTTTATTTTCTCCTCTTAGAAACAAACTGCTTATCATTTGACATGAGTTTATTTCAACCTGACCTCTCCTAAACA
Organism: Polioptila caerulea; assembly: GCA_013397295.1. Taxonomy (NCBI): domain Eukaryota; kingdom Metazoa; phylum Chordata; class Aves; order Passeriformes; family Certhiidae; genus Polioptila; species Polioptila caerulea. The sequence goes on from VYXF01004995.1 coordinate 5,080, forward strand.
AATGGGATTAGTGTTCACATCTGTACACACTAGATGCCTTTGAATGTACAAACAACAGGCTGACACAGCCCATAGGATACTTGTGAAAAGTGACTACGGGTGTTAAAGGACACATTTACCATCCACTTGTCCTGTTGTTTAAATGGTCTTTGCCCTTACATATAAAGCAGATTCAACAGGTTAGCATGACAGAAAAATTAGACATCTCCTGTAAGCCCTGTAGACCACAGGATGAAAATGTCTCTATAACTGAAGTTCTGAAATCAGGGGCTCAGCAAATTAAAATACAAGAAAATATGCAAATGAGTGAGAATTTACACAAATTGGGTGCAACATAATTTTATTGAGTGGTAATCTCTATAGAGACCTTTAGAGGAGACTGTGATGTTATTGAGTGGTAATCTCTATAGAGACCTTTAGAGGAGACTGTGATGTTACCTATTCCACAGGAACACTAAATATCCAGCAATACTTCCAGTCTGAAATCAATATTTTCTCTGAATTCCCTGAACATACCCTTTCTTCCCCTCATCATCTCAGAATATGGAATATTAGTTGAGTGCTGGTAACTCTGTCCTGCCCCTGACTCAAATGCTTGTGTCAGTGTATGTGAAAAAAGAGCAGCTGTCTTAAAAGTAAAGCATTATTCAGTATTTAACTAAGTCTTTATGAAAGACTGCTCATTGGAGTGCCAGCAGGTATTTGAAACACAAATTAAAATATTTCCCAACTTTGACTCCTTGAACCTCCTCTGCATGTTCAGCTAAAAGTTTTGGCAAGCTGTTTGGGGCTTTCAGAGGATATTTGTGTGGAGCAAGTCACTACAGGACAGCCCTGCTCCAGATAGTCGTGTTTTGACAAGAGCAAGCTTCCTTCACGTGCCAGCACATGGACAAAGACCTTCAGAGCACTCCATGTGTATAACACCAAGTATGCAAGCTGTGCCTGCCACCAGCCCTCGGTCCTGTGGTCCTGTCTCTGTTGCTGGAATTCCCAATGTGCTTGGCACAGTGTGCCTGCCCTTGTCCACCATCCCCATCTTCACCCCTGGACTCTAAGAATGAAGCTTCCCCTGGCCCCTGGGGCACTCTCCCTTCCTTGCTCACTGCAATGACAACCTGAGTCTGCAAGGGTCCCTATAAGATTTTCTGCAGCTACTTTTCTTGCTATTCCCTCTGTTTTCCCTTCCTTTTCTTTGGGAAATCTGAGATGCAGAAGTTCAGCATGAATAAACTAAGCTTGTTCTACAGCAAACAAATCAATCAACCAGTTACTGCCACCAAACACGTCAGTGTGGCATGTACAGCTCTTGTTAATGGTAGGGACAAATTCTCTGTTTGAGAATGGCTTTGCATCAGGAGAAACACTAAGCAAAATAGCTACAGAGACAGAGGAAAGAAGAAACACCTGTGCTCTCTGGATGACCAGTAAAGTATCCCAGATTACAGCATTCCAAGCAGTACAAATGAAGAGCCCGAGGGTCAAACAAAAGGGAGTCTTCCCAAGCTTCTTTCTGGGAAGGGCCTTTAATAGTTGCACATGCATCCAAGGCTGGCTGAGTGCTGCCTCTGCCGCCTTAGAGGAATGTTTATGGAAACTAAAAGAGGCCAAAGTACAAGGAATAAGAGACATTCAGAGTCAGTCTGCTAAGCACCAAAATGTTCCCCTGAAGTTCTGCAGAAACAGACCAAAAATGGCACTGATTGCCTTCGACATATGCCTAGGCAGGGTGCTAAAAGAGAACACATAGCAGAGATTTCAGATGCTTCTGTTAGGAAGGAAAAAATTAAGCCTACAAAACCTTTGCTCTGCTACCCACTAACCAGTGCCCTATGATTGTTATTTCAGTTAAAGACTCTGTCCTTTCCTGCCCCTGGCAATCAGATTACATCAGCAAAGAAAATAATGAAAAGGAAAAGGAACATATAAATCATTGCCATAAACTATATATTGCTTTTTTCTGTACAGAAGTATCTGACATTTTAACTGCTTCTGTGAGGAGCACAAGACTCAATAAAAGCTCCAGATTTGCACAATCTTTAAAAAGCAGTAAATGCATAAAATTTTTCATCAAAACTTGGACTGTACTCTCAGGCTAGAGATCAGCTGATAATGTATAGGGAATGGAAAAGTATCACCTTTAGCTGTTTAACTAGAGCTTTGCTCTGAGGAGGAATGGTGGGGTTTTATCAATTGCTCTTCAGAGCCATAGATCAGTTTAAGTGATGTAATTGAAACCAGCATGGAATTATCTACCCAAAATATAAGACAGTCATTTTCTGGGTAGGGATTTCCACACATGGTGGGAAGTTTAGGCTCCCAACAGAATCTCTTTAGTTTACAGAAGTATCCATCTGACCCAAGATAACGTAGCCTAAACACAGCTGAACTGTGCCTCTTCAGACCCTGTGAGGGTACCCAGGGCAGGCAATCTGCCCTAGATCTCATGCATTTCTGCCAGCCCTTGGAGGACATTTTGGAAGATGGGCACATCTCAAACAGCAGCTGGTACCTAAATTTATGCACATTTCTTATTTAGGATGAGCAGGACAGATTTCCAGGCTCCACTGACAGCATTGGCTGGGTGTCCTCTGACCACTCAACAGCAGCTCATGTGCAAGCACTCACACATAAATACCTGAAGTCAGATAAATTATTCCAAAGCTAAATCCCACCCCAATATTAGATCACATCAAAACCCCATAGTTCATAGCAGGAACTGCACCTTAGATTGAGGTCAAGAGTAGCTGTGGCTCTTGAGTATTCTTGCTGTAATGCCCTTTTCATTTTGATTGAGTTAATTTGCCTCCATGGCCTGCCAGGAAGAGAGCTGAGCATTAGGGCACACACTTCAACATGAACACCAGCAAGGACAATGATATTTTTGCTGTTTCTCTAGCTTTCATAAAACAGTTCTTTGAGAACCTCTGAGTCTTTTTTTTACCAATGTTTTCTTTAGAGTCTGCCTGCAAGGGAGCAGCTAGTGATTTTATTCCATTTTGGAGAAAAGTGTGCAGCTCAGGGGTCATATTTTGAAGGTAACACCATCACTGTGGATGCACATAGCCCAAGTGAAATTTTTAAAGCACCTCAGGCTCTAATTTCAGATGAAAAATTAGGCTCTTATTGTCTAAGTGCTTCTGAAAATCCCACTAGGGTCCTGTTTACTGATTCACTGCCTAACTTGCTTGTAAATTCTGCTATGGCTTGTTCAAGGTGATATACAACTTTTGAATTCTACTTTTCATCCTTTTCCCTCCTCACCTCACTTTGGTTTTGGTCACTAATCTTTTTCATCCCAGAGTCCAAACCCAAACTCTTTCCTAAGGTCCATCTGGCATGAACGCATCACGGCGTGAGGGGGTCTGGATGATTTGCTGATCATTTCCTGCTTTCCTCTGTACAGCAAGACCCAAGAGGCTCTGCCTCACAGCCCTGCACTCACTTTGCATTTTTGCTATTAAAATTCTCCCCAAAGTCTTAGTACTGTGCTATGGGTTATTTATATTTGAGTTAACCACTTAAACATATCCAGTAAAACAGGTACCACAACCTTTCTAGGTAGCTGCTGAGTCACAGTTTCACCAGAAAGCTAAGAAAAAAGAGTTTATCAATATCCAGCAAAAATATTTGCAAACAACTCCTCTTTTCTTCTAGCAGTAGGATACTTGGAAAATAATCTATCATTGTTTCGTTTCTAACCACTTTTTCCAGAGTTGGAAACAGTGAAAAACATTTTTTTCTCTTAAGAAAATAAATCCATTTCCTCATAGTTTTAAGCTGATTTGTCTGTTACGAGCAAAGTTGCTGTTATTTGACATATCCCTGATTTAAAATGGGGGGGATAAATGAACATATAATGGCATTAATAAATGAGAAATGGTTTAATCCACCAATTAGATACCAGTTTCTGCCAGGTTCTCTCAGGAGATGTTGGCCTGCTGCCTGTAAGCTACTTCTCAAACACCTTGTATGCCTTCGACAATACAGGCAGAGTGATGAAGCTTTCAAAAAGGAAATCTCTTCTGAATTTCAGAAGGCACTAATTTCCTCAGTATCTTGAATAATTTTCCAAAGCTGTAAAGTAGTATACAGGAGAATTAGCTCATAGCTGTGCTGTGATTTCTCTAGCCAGTAAATTCAAGTTCTATCTTTACATTTTAAAATGTTTTATAATAGGAAGTGAACTCCACAATTCATCATCCCTTTCTCTTCTTATATGAGTTTAAAATCAGCTCCTCATCTTTTGTGAGACAGATAAGAAACAGTGAAAATAAAATTTTTCATTATTTGTAAGAATAGTTGTATCCTTAGAAGGGTTATCTGAAAAACAAACAAAAGAGCTTGTAGTTTACAAATAGTTTAGAAAATATAATGCAATCCTCATATTCAAAAGGAAAGTGATATACCACATAAATGACAAATGTCTGTTGAGAAACTACTTAAGCTGGTGCAGTTTTAGACACCAACAAGACACTTGCTGATGAAAAAAAGCAAATAAAAAACTTACTGGCTTGAAGGACTTGGAAGAGCTAGTAGAGATATGCTCCATAAAGCTTTTGCCACTGTATCAGTAACGTTGACTTTTCTTTCTTTGGAACTGTGTGTGAGACGAAGATCAGAAAAGAATATGTGACTTCTGTGATGGAAATGATTATTCATTTCATATTAGCAGAGTGGCAACTGAGTTTGTGGAAAAATGAAAAAAGCAAAAGAGTCATAAGACAAAACATGATTGTTCTTTTATTGAAAACAAGTTTCACAGCAAAAAATCTGATCAAATGGGAAAATGAAACAATATTTCTGCCTTTTGAAAAATAAAATCAAAAATATATTTCCTGATCAGCTGGGATCAGTTCAGGCACACAGATATTGGTGAATAATGCAATATATGGTATTACTTTGTGGAATGCATTACTTTCAGGAATAATAGAAAGACTATGTTAGGCCTTTTTAATAAATCTTGAAAAAATATGCATTATTATAGCATTTAATATTAGACATAATTTTCTCTTTGTTGTATATTGTCATAGAAGTTCTGTCTTAATATGTACACTTTACCTAGTTTTCTTCAGGCCTAACAAAAGATTTAGCAGCAATTATACTGAAGAAAGCTAAAAGGAACAGTTAATCTTCTGTGACACATGGGATCTCCCCAGTGGGTCTGCTACTGGCAAAATGCAATGCTACCAAAATAAAACAAATCATAATGGCAAATTTGTGCAACTAAACTTTTTATTTTTTCTCCATAAACTTCTGGTTTTTCCTGCACAATTACCTCAAACAACATTTTAGACTTTTAGGATATTTCTAGGGGAAAGCCAAAAGCAGGAGTACCCAGCTTTCTCTGGAAACAAACTTTCTGCAAACTCTGTCTACCAACCCTCCACTTTACCTCTCCAGAAAGAATTCAAACCTAGGTGCTTATCAATAATTAAATGCTACAAGGTAGAATGGCAAGACCCGCTAAAGCCTGACATCAGGTTGCTGCCATGTTGCAGGCATATAAACAACAGATATCATTCTAATTTCCCTTTTGCCATGGCCCAAAATGATAGGAGATTTTTGCAAGTACAAAGTTTGTGGAATTACTATTAATATAGAGCTGAGTAGATCCAAATGGGCAGTGTAGTCAGCCTGTGGAACCTACAGAATATGGCCCAAAAAAAGTTGAACCTGAAAAATGCTCTTCAGTTTATGTAAATTAGACAGCTCCAACAACTCTAAAGAATTTACAGACTTATGGCAAATCCCACTTGTCAACCAACTGATCCATAATTCTTAGTTATAATCTGTATGCTTCCTCTAAAGAGTAAAACATGGTGGTTGGCGTGCAGAGAAAATGCACTAAGAAGTAAATAACCTCTATTGGCTGACAGATGTTTTCTTCTTACTCATAATATCTAAATAAATAGTAATTTAAGAGTCTTATTTTCTCCAGGATGTTCCATGCAAATGAAAGAAAGATATGTTACTTAGGTTCTGCAGAACATCCCACAGTTCTGCAGTATGCCAGCAAATCCCAGCTCATATAGCTGATTCAGTGGGCATTAATATTCATTAAAAGCAATAATGAAGTGATATAGCCCTGATTTAGAGGTCTGGCAGGAAGATGGTGGCAGGAGTCAAAGCTGGCCCCAAATGCCCTGCCTTAATCCTGACCCAAGCAGGCATGTGCACCAACCCACAGATCACTGGGTCCTGCTGGTAAGGTCTGCTCCCCATGAAGAGCAATGAGATCAAGGCGAGATCCACTTCCATCTTCGTGACTTTGCACTATAACATAAAGTTCTGGCTTGCCATAGACTTGATGAGACGCTTCTCTGGCACACTGGCAACAAAGTCTTAAAGTCTGGGCAATGAGATGCTGGAGGGCAGTGCCACAGAAAGGGACCTGGGGGTCCTGGCTGATACAAAG
>VYXF01004995.1:11657-41753 GCA_013397295.1 Polioptila caerulea
AAGCTCTCAGGCACAGGGTGTGACTCTTGGGGATGGAACTGTGCAGGGCCAGGAGTTGGACTGGATGACCCTTGTGGGTGCCTTCTAACTTGGCATAAGGTATGGGTCCTTGACTATCAGTAAGCAAGGTTTAGCTTTGAGGTGGGCACAGAATCTCTTTATTACACACCAGGGGATATTTGTAGGCCTGGGATATTGCTAAATCACCCACTTCCCAATAAAGATTCTTAGACCATAAGCTAGAAGTCATTTCTCTCTCAGGGTGTCCTGAATTTCTGCAGAAGAGTTTATAAGATTAGCTGGGCCATCAGTGACACCAAAGCTTTCTGCCTTGAAGATGAAGTCACAGGTTCCAGTCCCACCTCTCTAGCATGTTTTTCAAGAAACTAAATAGCTAAGCAAAACAAAAGATCTCTGAGCTTGGACTCAGGTAAGATACGGAGGTGAAGGAAGGAGTATTTGGTGGGATGAACTTTAATTACCTTTGCAACTTCATCAGCATTTGCAGACCTGAGGATTTCTGACTTTTCCTCCTANGTTTATTTTATTCACTGGCTGTTTAATATTTAATATATAAACACTATTTAGGACAAGAACAGGAATCCACAACTTACCCTTTTTAGGCAAATTTCCTTATTATTAAAGACTTTTGTTGTTCTTGTGTTTTCTGAATTTTCGTAGTGGATCTTCATTTCTGTGCTGTACAAAAGGGGAAGTGTCTCACAGAAGCCAAGATGATCTCTAGTTTGAATAGTTTTCTGATGAATGGTTTTGAACTTCTTCAGCATTAAGAGCTTTGCATGAGGGCATTGAATGTCCCCAGGCTGAATTACACCTGGCACCTGATCCAGGTAGACCACAAATTAAGTGATTTCTCTTTCCTGTTAATTAATAAGGTAGTCTCATAAAAGTAGGTTATGCTTTTTTGCTCATTTTCACAGATATACCATAAGTATATTTTGAATACTTTTGATTGAGTTTTTCAAGAAACTAAATAGCTAAGCAAAACAAAAGATCTCTGAGCTTGGACTCAGGTAAGATACGGAGGTGAAGGAAGGAGTATTTGGTGGGATGAACTTTAATTACCTTTGCAACTTCATCAGCATTTGCAGACCTGAGGATTTCTGACTTTTCCTCCTAATGCGACATTATAAATTCTAACCACATTCATTTTAAAAACTCAGTTGAGAAGTCTTCAGCGGTCCCATGTTCCTCTGTCTCAGTTTTCTTGTTGCATACAGCTAGCACCATTTCCCTGCTTCTGGGTGGGAGTTTAAGAACAACTACTGAAAATTTGGAAGCTTCTGTTGCATTAAACATTTCCTTGGATGCAATTTTCTCTAAGATTGCTTGAGTTTGACTCTTGCTGCTGTTAAGTTAGATCAGTATCAGCGTAGACACCCAATGGGAAACTGGATATGAAGTTTACACTCAACCAGGAGAAAAGAAGGATTGAAAATTAAGCAAAGAACAAAGAATAAGAGATAAAAGTGAAGGAAGAAGTGGGACAGTTTTGTCCTTCAGAGTCCTAGAAGCTCATATCCACAGCAATAACTTGGTATTGCAATGCTTGATTTTATTAGATGGTAAAAAATAAAGCAAAATTTAGCTTTTCATGGTACTGCTACAAGTGGGGTCCTTAATTTCAATTGGAAGTATAAGTACTTATTCCAGTGGTTGCATTGGAATGACAAATTGAAAGAAACATGAGATTGAAAAATATAAAGCGTGTGTAAAGAATGATCAATTGAACTGAGAAAACAAGGTAGCATCCCTCCAGAAGAGATCACCTGATCAGTATCTCAGTCCTTACTGCAGGCAAAAGAGTCTGAAAGAGTCTGAAAGCAAATTTCTCCAATTCATTCCAGCTGGGTGATTAAAGTACAGCCTGCATAGAATGTGTATTTTACTAGTGCTCATTAAAGGAACTGAAATTAAGAACAAGATTTTGGTGTTGCATTTAAAAAACAAACTTGAGAAATGTTTCCCATATGGAAAGCAAACTGAAAGAATTGTGCTTTGAATAACAAAATCCCTCCTAAACAAAACCAGACCTGCCCTGTTCAAACCTGAGGTTAGAAGAATATTTTGTGTGCTTCTCTGAGATACATTACTTCTAGAATTCTTTCCCCATTTTAAGTAAGGAAGGCTGGAAGACAGTCCATCTGATTTAAGCTATTTTACTGGGAATTTCTGCCATATTTTGAGCATGTTCCAAGTAGCAGTTGAGATATAAATAGCAGAATAAACAAACAGCTGCGCAAGCAAAGTTGAAAAGTCAGAGACCAACAAGATTATCAGTTGTTTCTGCAGTGCTTTCAGACTGCTAACATACCAAATGTGATATCATGTGACAAACAAACTCTTTATTGCCAGCAGCTAGATTTGGCATTTCTTCATTCCCTACTTACTCATTCTGAAGACTTTTTATTCCATATTTTCATCCTGAAAATTGAGAAAATTATATTAAAACCACTGGCAATGAAAATCTCATGGTTTTGGTCAAAAATCATGGCTCATACTTGGCATTTCACTTGCTTTATGGTATATTTATAAATATAAGGGCAGTTAAATCTTGAGAAATGAAAGTTCAGACGTAAAATGAAATGCTCCCTCCCTTCCAAATCTACTTTTATTTAAGGTTCTGAAGTGGGAAGATGTCTTTTATCCAATATTTGTGTGCAAATACTGTTTATGATAAAATAATGGGCAGGCATAAGACTCTCTGTATCCCATATTTGATTATGAATACTGCTCATTTGGCATTTCTTCCTGACTATAAACACAAAGAAATAGACAATTCTGCATAATGAAACAGCTAGAATAATAAGAACGCCAGTCTTTTAATGCTCTCTACAAATGCAAATAAGTTAAAATGTATTTACTGATTGCTGAATAAATACCTGTCTTCACTGGGTTTCAATCTGAGTTTATGTCCTCCAGTTCACAGAAATTTCTTTCTATTAAACTGAGTTGAAGCCTTTTGGTTTTTAATGGGCTATAGTGTATGCGACCAGAATGTTTAGATCTGTTAACATTTTCCAGAGCTCTGGTGCAGAAGATGATTTATGGTTCTTAGCAACAAGGACCAAAGTCTCTGCTGAAAGTGTTGTGAAGAGTCACATTCACTTTAATGTCTTGAAATTAAGCATAAAATTGAGCTTCTTTCATTTATTTTACTGCCAGTTTCAATAGTTCAGTAGCAGCATTTGAGTGCATTGCATTGGTGTTCAGCCATCAATGTGCAAAGGAAGTTAAAGTGTATTTCAAAGACTCATTGCCCAAAAGTAATTTTTAAGCTTTTTTAAAATTCTTCTTCATGTTTTGACATTATTTATGTGTTTTGACTTGTTTATTTCAGTGAAATGGTCATTTGCCCTATAAATGTGCCAGTCCTTTTTAGGATCCCAGTAGTTCATTTTCTAACTTGGATGTAGGTCTCCTCTGATTCAGGTTCTCGTGTTAACATTGAAGTGATTCTTTTTAAACAGTACTCTTTCGTTGTTGTTTTCTTGAGTGATGGTGGCATTTGTGAATCCTGTAAGCATGATTTCAGTTTGAAATTGGAGACAGTTAATCTAGGAACACTTATTCCGCTACCATTAAACCACAGTCTCGTGGGATGAGCTGAGAGGAAAGTACAGGATGCCCAAAACATTTACTATATTGGACAAGAATTTGGAGCCCTTTGAGCTCTTTCCAAGTACTTGTGATGTTTGACCTATCCATTAGTCATATTTGGTCTATGATCTCTGGAGTATCTTTTATAGGAGGTGAGCTAATAGCCACAAAAGATGGATAGTCAGCTAAAACACTTAAAGGGATACAGCCTATCAAAACAAGATGGAGTTTCTCTATATTAATAGTCTAAGTAATACACTAATATTACAATTACCAATCTCAACATACTGTAGAGAGGGAATAGGTATCATTATTCCCATCTGACAACAACGATATCCAGCCTCCCAAGGTCACCCATGCTGTACGTAGTAGAGTTAAAAATAAAACAAAGGTCTAAGAAAACATTGCTTGTGATCAGCTGACAACAACAGCCTCTGTAACAAACTACTTACTATCTAAAGAGTTAAGGCATGGGGGAAGGAGGGAAGCAGAGCAGTGCAGTGAAGGGACAGAGAAGCAGAAGGAAATGGGGTGACTTCCCCAAGGAAATTCAGTGACCAAGCCAAAGTCAGAGTTCACACACATCTCTTGTAGTCATGTTCACCCCACCACTAGGACACCCATGGTACAGGGCAGGAGAATGTGTCTTCCTGAGTGTTGATGTTTATATGGCACTGACTATCCAGGCCACCAGATATTTTAGAGGACTGTCCTCAGACAGTGCCAGGCAAGAGCTGGAAGATGTTTCCATTACTTTACTCACAGTCCTGTAAATATTACTATTTATCCCAGTCTCTCTGTGCTAGTTGCTATCCCCCTTTCATTGTCAAGAGCTTTCCTCTCTCCTCAGAAAATACTGTCAGTAAATTCTCAGCTTAGGATCCTTCACGTTGCTCCTGAGTCTTTTATAACATAGAAATACCTTTATACAGCTGCAAAACTCCTCTCAAAGCTTTTCTTTGCCAGAACACTTTACAATGGTTAACAGCCTGCTCTTTTTAAATCTTACTGCACAAGTAAGTATTAAAATAGTTATCTTCTGTCTGTATGTAGCTTTGGTCCCTAGATTTATAAACACTTCATACAAGGCAATCCAGTTTAAGCAGAAGGGTATCTTTGCACTCTTGAAATACAAATATGCCTTTGTTCACACTTCTCTCTCTATAAATCTGTTTAATCTAGAACATGATCTTTGGATACAGTTAGTCAAATATAAGAAGAGACTTGTGTCAAAAGCATTGACACAGAATCGTTCCTCAGCCCTTACTGGGCAGGATATGTCACTAAGAAATGAACAGAATTTCAAAACCAACCAGTTTCCTCAGGTAACAAAAACCTTGCCAAAAGAATCACTATGGGGTCTGCTCAGACCTGTCAGGAGAGCATTCTTTTTTTGTAGAAATGCTAAGATTAACAGTAAATATAGATTATTGCTGGTATGTTACTCCTGGTACTAGAACTAGCAACTAGTAGAATTAAGAGTAAATGAAGATTTCTTAAACATTTTTTAAATTATTTCAAAAATTTTATGCTTTTTATGCCATGTGCACCATGGTGGTTTATTCTATTTACAGCAGCTGAGTTATCTTCAAGATGATGATACCTATCATAATGATATATATGTCAGGGTTCTTGTTTTGTAGACAGAGATTAGGTTAAAATTTGTAAATGCAGAGCTTTTTTTGTTCTTCAGTGCATAACTTTCATCCTAAATATTGAAAATAAACACACACTTTTACCCTTTAGTACAAAAATAAAGTTACAAAACCAAAATTACCATGGACCTCTTTCTGTAGAGATATGATTGATATTATCAGGCAGAGAAACTTTCTAGTAGTGTGGATACATCCTGACTCTGGGATAGCTAAAATTTACAGAATTTATCTTTAATTTACAACGGGCACAACAGAATGGAGAATCTGACACCTAGTGTAGACTTTTAATGCTCATATAGAAGTTGAGCAAAAATCTTGAGATTTGCTTACTGGAAGGTTTTCTCATCTTCCATAATTTAAAATATTTATTACTGCAATTTTATTTTTTTTTTGTCTATTCTACCTGAATAGCTGAAGCTCACATATCTGTATGAGAGACAAGATAAGGGATCTCATGAAAAAACAAAACTTAATATTTTGTTCAAAACAGAAGCATGTCATGCCTGAGAAAGGGAGCCTGACGTTTTTACTTCTCAACTTTTAGTATCATAACATTGACAGTAATGAGCCACTTTACACAGGGCTTTGATTACCTGGGGTGAGAAGGGGATGTAATGGTTGACATGGATATCACTACACTGAGCTCTTCAGCTATTATCTCTTCCCATCAAATGCAAATCTCTAACTAGATTAGGATTTTCTGTCTCTCTTTTTCTTTAGATTTCAGTAAATCATCTGAGACTGTTAAAGGAATCAGAATTGTAGATTTTATTTCCCTTCACTAATCTTGTGACATACATTTAGCTCAGCTTAAATCAAGCACTCAAGCAGAGCTGCCTGTTTAGCATGCCAATCTGCCAGTTGCCAGCAGCAAGCTGAACAGAAATCAAAACCAGTAGTTCAATATTGGAACAACTGCTATTGTAAATAATTGTAGGAGCACAGCCTCTTAGAGAATGACTATATATTGAAGGTATGAATGCTGTGCATCTAAAGTGCTTACATTGCTGCTTGTAGACAAATGAAAGACAGAACATATCAATGCAACAAACAAGACAGAAAGAAGAAATGAGATGTAAAATTTTCACAGTTCACATAAATATTTAAAAGTCACCTATAGTGAGAATTGTCAGTAACAAGGTTAATTTCAGAACCATCTCCAGGAAGAAGCTCTGATAAATTTCAGAGGAAAATGTCACCCTGTGTCTTGTCACTTGCTCAAGTTAATCTGAAGTCCCAAGATGAAATGCAACCTAAAGAATTCCATCTTCTTGTTTCATACAATAATAGGGCATTTTTGGTGATTATAATTTGGTCTCAGTTGACTTGAAAATTGCTCCAGGCCACCATGAAGCATTTAAAGCTGATAATACAAAATACACAAATTTTGCAACATCTGTTTCTCATTTTGATTATTTTGCATTGTTCATTTTTCTCCATTCCCAGACACTAACATGAACTTTTCAGGTCTGACCACACAATGCACCTTTTCAGGTTATAGCATCTACTCCCCAATGGTTTGGTCAAAGTTCTTTTGAGAGAACTTCAGTCCTTTATTACATTTCAAATAAGGAGGAATCTTTAGGGAAATAAGGAAGCAGAGATAAAATGAGCTGTCTCCCCCATCTGTCTGAATAAGTGCAATTCAAAAGTAAAACGGTGCTAATAAAATAGGAGAATGAAATACTAAAAAGGACCATTGAAAAGTGGAATAGAGAATAATAGCTTTGTTTTTTAAAGTCAGCAAGGGGCTTGCATGTTGAAAGTGTATAATGTCAAATGAGCCAGATGAAATAAGTATTTATCATTGGCTAACACAGAGTGAATCTTGAATGGAAAGCAATTTTCAATTAACTGGTCATGCTACACTTACCTGAGGTTATGGTGCATAATAAATCATGAAGAACTGTTATTTGCCTACTGGTTATGAGCCAGATGGTCCCAATACTTATTTTAAAATTAAAATATGATTTTAAAAAGGAAGGGATGCAATGGCCAAACTTGACTCCCTCTCAAAAAATTAATAAAGTAAGTCTGTTGACTCTGTTAATGTAAAATTTCAAAATGTTTTAAAGATAAAGATTAGAGATGTTGGCATCTAACAGCTGAAAGAAAAATAATAAAATAGCATAATTAAAAAAAGCATAATCCTTCTGAACTAACTCCATGGTTACTTTTATAAAGAAAATTATTTCACTCTTTTTAGTTACTGCAGATTATGAAAGTCAAAAGAGGCAATGAAAGCTTTGTGTAAATGGAACCATGCAGATGGTCTGTATTCCCCCTTTGTACGCTGAAAGATGGTCAACAGTCCCCTAAACCAGCATTTATTTTACATTATTTGGTGTCTTCTAGCATGTTTCTTGAAGTGGTTTCTCTCCTAGGGAAACCAAAATTTCACTCCTCTGTCTCCTAGAATCCCTTTGCAATGCTGCTCCAAGGCCTTGTGTTGCCCAGCCCTCCATGAGCCAGAAATTTTATGGGAAAAAGGCAACAAACTTGATGAAGGGTCTGGAGCACAAGTCTGATGAGAAGCAGTTGAGGGAGTTGGAGGTGCTTAGACTGGAGAAAAAGAGGCTCAGGAATGACCTCCTCATTCTCCACAATGGCCTGAAAGGAGGCTGTAGCCAGGTGGGGGTCTTCTCCCAAATAACAAGTGATAAGACAGGAGAAAACACCCTCAAGTTTTCCCTGGGCAGGTTTATGTTGGATATTGGTAAAAATTTCTTCACTAAAAGTTTATTCAAGTATTGGAACAGGCTGCCCAGGGAAGCAGAGTCACCACCCCAGGGGGTATTTAAAAGACATGTAAATGTGGCACTTAGGGACATGGTTTAGTGGTGGACTTTGCAGTGTCAGGCTAACAGCTGGACTTGAGGGGCTCAGAGGTCTTCTGCACCCTAAAAGGATTCTGTGACTGTAAGATGGAAAGGCACTCAGGGACAGCCATACATAAATCTGGTTTGCAGCATCTTAGACACAGTGCATGGCTGAGACCAGCAATGGGTGCAGGCACCACTGATGGAAAAGATGTCCTGGAACCCCACACCCCACAGGGTGTTCTCACACAGAGACAGATGTAGCTGCAGGCACGATATCACACATTCCTGTGCAACACAGATGTAGTAAATGTCCCATCCTGCATCTCCTTACAGAGGGACATAGTCAAGCATGATGGGATCAAGATTTTTTAGAAGGGATCCATGATTTTGGGTTACTCTTGAACATAACATATAACTGTGCTAAGCTCACTCCTTCCCAAATTTGAAATATTTACAGTAGCAGGGTCAATGGCAATTGATCACTGAAGGTATGTATCAGACCTGATTCCTTTTCAATCTCTCAAGTTTCTTTACTTGTCACTTTCAGAATTTCTGCCTATTTGCCTACTTTTCACTAGTTAAACAAACCTATTCTGCAC
Organism: Polioptila caerulea; assembly: GCA_013397295.1. Lineage (NCBI taxonomy): Eukaryota > Metazoa > Chordata > Aves > Passeriformes > Certhiidae > Polioptila > Polioptila caerulea. The sequence goes on from VYXF01004995.1 coordinate 20,355, forward strand.
CCAGGAGCACAGAATGCAATTTATGTTGACTTTACAATTGCTTAGGGCAAAGAGGTCTTGTGTCCACAAAACAACTCCTGAAACCTTTCTAACACAAACAAATATCAATCATGCTCATGTCTTGGAGCAGTCGACATTTCCCATGCCAAAGTATCCAGTTAAAAACTGATATATGCTTGACGCAATGGGAGATCATGTTCATAATAATTTAAAGCTTTCTTAAAATTTAGCTTGCTTCAAGTAATAAATATAATGGATAATTGTATTATTTTGATTTAATAAATACGTATATAAATGTACAAGTGACTGTATTTGTAAAATAGCAAAGAGGAATTCACAAATACAAATATTCAAAATAACTTGAAAGGAACTCCCCATGTACTTAACTAGTAAGCATGTGCACAAAGATCTAAGGAATGGTTGCATAGTCGGAGGCATTATTTTCAGAAGACAGCAAAGATTATTTTAAATACAAACACTGAATCACCATAGAATGTCAAGCATTTTATAAAACCTAGTTAATTATACTTCTTGTTTACTGAACTCTTAATCAGAAGAGCTCAGCATCTTTTGCAGTTAGTTAATTTTCTCTTCTAACACCACAGTGAGGTAGGAAAATATTATTGTTCCCTTTTATAATTTGAGGAAAGTCAAAAGCAGTGCCTCTTTTCAGTGATGCTGCAGGTCACGTACTGACTCCAGCAGCTGTTTCAGCAGCACACCACAGAACCACAGAACACTTCTCACTCGCCGTGTGCTTTCTGCAGGTGTTGGGATTTTTTTCAAGCAGCGATATGTAAGAAAGTCAGAAATAGCACCCGACAGTGGTGACTTTGAATCTCTGAGCTAACCAGTAGAGCATTTTTGCTAAAGAATGTTAACTAACTTGTAAGGCACTTCTACCCTCCCTTTTGCAACATCTTTATTAAAGTCAGCCTCAGACGCTCAGCAGTTACTGTTAACCGAGTGCATTGACACCAAGGTGAACAGAAGGGTGGTGCTAACAGAGACAGGATGTGTTACAAAGGGAACTGAACCCCGTGAAACAGAGAAAGCAATTCCCCAGGAAGTGCTAAAGGGTGAAAGACGTGCCTGCATCCCAGTATGCCCTGCAGTTGAAACCCTCCTGCTAACTAACATCCTGCTAATTAAATAAGATACAGTAAGTTTACTGCCATGGTTATTAGGTATCAGATAGCACTTACCTCAAAACTTATGCAAGAATTTCAAAGTACTGGTGAAAGTGTAGTTGGCATTTAAGCAAAACAGGACAGTACACAGGAAATGCACAGTGTGTTGTGGTGGACTGGAACAGCTTTTGTTGTAGAACAGGAATAGATATTTTCCTCTTAACTCTGTCTGTACCAAAGGCATGAGCTGTATATCTCAGTTTTGGTTACTGTGTATGGTTCTTCAGCTAGTGGGCAGCACATTAGTGATGTGTCTGATGTAACTTACAGGTAATGTGCCTGGTGCACCCACTCACACCTGCTGGAACATCAGGCAGCACTTAGGGATTGCTTTACAGAAACCACCTTGATGACACTGCTAATATGTCTCATTCCCCATTTGTCCTCTGTGTAGTTTTCTACAGTAACTGTTGCCTTTTTCCCAACCTGGAACTGAAACTCAAGATAATTTTAGTAAGGAGGTAATATAAAAGGTGATCTTTATTTGGAGGCCTTCAGGAGCAGTTATGGAAAGATGCCCACAAAAGCTCACACCCACATCCCCCCCCAGACATGAGTACATTTTAAAGGTTTTAGGAAATTAGCAAAATTGATAAAAGGCACCAGTTAGGAGGACAAGTGGTGATGTAATTGCCCCCAGGTCAAGCCCCTTCTCTGGAGCCTCCCCTTCAGCATTAGTTGTACTTTTTCCATGAAATGTATCTGGAAGAGTTGTTCTCAGCCTTGGTTCCCAGGAAGAACCAAGACAGCATGGGAGCCCTGCACCTCCTGGGGCCTGGAGCTCTGGAATTTGTTTTGTGTTTCTGCTTAGGGAAAGGCCATGGAAAAGTACAGGGAAAACGAGCTACTAATACAATAGACTACAGAGCTACAAATATATGTGTGAAGAATACAGAGAACATAGAAAAGAAAAGAAAGGCAAAACCTATATGGCATCATTACCACTAAGAAATGCCAACAGAATTTAGGAGATGGAAGGAAAAGCAGTCTCTACATTCCTGATATTCCTGAAATCACTAGTCAATCACTTGCCTTTCTTCTGCTGTAAGCTGTCACCACAGCTTCACTTAGGCAAGTTTGCATGGAAAAGGCAGAAAATCTGACTTGTGTCACCTCATAAAATAGCAGGTCCTTGTCTTCTAACTTCTGTCCAAGGTGACAGACCGGTAATATTCGATAAGAGTTAGCCAGTAATCCTCTCAGAGATAAGGTTTCCCTCCTGCAACTGGATACTGCAGGGGTTTCAGTGGCAGAAGAGGACCTCATCTGCCTTTCCTCTCCTATTTTTCCATCTTTCAAGAATGGAGCCATAAAAATAGCTTTAGATGCTTACAAAAATCCTTTGAACATTTCTGGGAGTCAATGGCTGATATGACCCAAGACTCTGTGAAGAAGAGAGAAAGTGTTTCCTGGGCTGATGTCAATCAAATACCTTTAGAAATAGTGGCTTTGGCTCAAGGCCAGCATGTGCACAAAGTCTCTATGGCCCACTTAGATGGGGTTCATTGTTCAAGGTTGTCACAAATCTTTCTCCACTCTTTTTTTAATCAAACCAACTCTGAACAACTGATATACTTTTCTTGCAAATACAGAATGGCATCTATTGAGGCATCATTGATGGATGTAAGGGACTTCTTTCTCTTCATGTGATAGAAAAGATTATGCTATATATATATATATATATATAAAGTAGAAAAAGCAGTTGATAAAAATGATCTGTAAGACTGTTTTGGAGCTTGACCCTCACCAAGTTCAGTCCTAGCTCTGCTGCAGAATTTCTTTTAGGTCATGAAGAAATCTACAGTTCATACTGAATGAAGAATTTTCTGACAACTCTCTTCCATCAGGCCATTTACATTAATTTCAGAGAAATAATTTATAGGATTCTTAACAGTAGAAACTTGTTCTATGTGCATTTACTAAGTCAATTAAACATACTATACTCATACAAATATATATATATATATAAATGTTGTGTATATGTACATGTATGCATATATGTATAAGGATATGCAAATAAATAATAGATATAATAAATAAAAATCATCCCTGTATTTTGTGATGGATATTCCAGCCAGAACACTCTAATACTCTGCCTTTCTTAAATTCTCCACTTTCAATTCTAAGAGGAGAAATGGAATTGCATTTCTTTTCAATTGTAAAGCTTATTCAGCACCTTTAGTTCCAGAGATGGGATTGGTACTTTGTCGGAGCAGTAATTTAATGCAGAAGCTCAGACTAAAAATGCTTCAACAACAATGCACTATTCCCTCCTCCTGAAGTGTTACTGCTCTTCAATTTACTGAAACCTAAAGGTGATTCTCTGGGAAAAAGAAAAAATCATCTTGTCTTGACAGTTATTCATAACCCTAAAGATGTAGGGACAAATCCAAAGAGATATTAAGGACTTAAAACAGTAATTTGAAGGACTGAGACAAAGATACAAAAGTAGTGCACTGTAGTCACTTAAATTGGAATTATCTACATCCCCTCTGTGGTAACAAGGATATGTAGGTGTTTTTAAAGTCTGCAATAAGCCTAATTGTGTATTCTTTGTACTTGATTAACTATATTAAATATTGAGATCCTATAATTAACTTGACAGTGTTGTAGGGAAAACTAGCTTGTGATTGAAAATAATATAAGTACTTAATGCACAAAGTCAATACTATTACTCTACTACTTGTATTTAACCTGACAGCCATATAGTTTGTTTTTCAGCCAGTAGGATTCATTATTTAGCACAAAAAATCTTCACAGAATTTACTCCTTCTATATCATCTGAGCATCTTGCTCCACAATTCTCAGAGAAACATGTACATGCACAGATGTCAGCCTGCAATTAATTATTAAAATTAATAAGCTATTTTGGTAGGATGAATCAAAAAATGTAACCTAGGAGAAAGATATATATGGTTATTTCAGGGCCTTGATTAAAGAAAGTGCTTTACTTTGTATTTGCTCCACAACAGTCTTGCATAGCAGAAGAGTTTTCCAAACAACCGTGAGAAACTCAGTTGTGAGAAACTTATATTTCCCTCACCATTCTCCTAATGTTCTCCCTGCCTGAACATATCTGTAGCTGGATATAAACTCTATGCTGTGACATAGCCTCTCAACAGGTTTTCCACAAGGAGACCTTGTTCCTGTGTTTAAATCCTCTCACTGGCTGTGCATGTTTAGGCTTAAGATTGTTAAACCCCTGGCTGAAGGGAATTTGTGTCTGGTTCACATCAATGCTCTTCAGGAGGCATGAACACACACTCATCAGTGAGTCAATTCACCTTTTTTGCAGGCCTTTTCAAGGTCCTTCCAGCCTGAATCCCTTGCCTGACTCTTTTGCCCATCAAAGATGATGTCCTCCAAAACACCTTTTTTAGGAGATTCCTCAGCACCCATACTGAAAACACCATGGAGGCATGAAGCCAACTTATTACATCACCACTCATTATGTGAAGTGGCAGCACAGAGTTTGGAAGACACTTTATCCACACACCTTATTCAGGGGCCAGAAACACATGGCTTTGGGAAGGAAAGAGTTCTTCAACTCGTCCTGGCCTGGATCACTGGGTTGGGGAGTCAGCCACCCTATCTGCAACAGGTTGGTGCAGGCAAGGTTGTAGGCTGTGTCCAAGCTTTCTCTTCCCTCTACAGAGCACTGAATGCCTCTGGGGAAAGGCTTAGCACTTTATGGAAATAGTGATCTTCTGAGACAAGGACTCAACAGGAAGAGGCCCAAATTCAGCACTCTGCTGGAAATGTGCTATCTATCAAGGAGAACCTACTCACAAAATTTAGTGTTTTCCAAGGTTAGATGGCACAGCAGATGCTTGTCTGCACCTTCAGTTGGAAAGATAGATTAAGGGGCTTATGAAAAGGAGACTGACAGAACCATTGTGAGAGTTCCCAAACACAGGCAGTTCCTCTGTAAACAGTACCCTAACAAAATCCACTTGCATTCTCGATGAAGTTTGGTCCTGTACTTGTAGTCTGAGAGTGCATTCAAAACACCTCATACAGCCTGTGTACCCACTTGACTCTGCTTGCAGCCATCAGCCAAATTAGTATCATAAAGTAGTTTTTTCTGTGAGTTCTGGCTTTGAATCATAACAGAAATGTGTGCAATTCCAGTGTCACTGAAGAGTATCAAGGGGAGCCATTTTTGGCCAGATTGTTGTCAGGACGAGTCTGTTGTGTGCTGAAAAGAGTGAAAATGCTGTTTGAGGATCTGGGGTTCTTTCCAGGATCTTCAGGCCACCTACACTGCTATCACCAGCAGTGATTAGAAAACTGGTTTGCAGGACACTGGATGCAGTGGATGGCATAGAATTGGTTGGCAGTGGGAGGAGAGAGTATCAACAGCAGACTGAGAGGCTACAACACAGCTAGGGACTGTAGCAGGATTAATAACAAGCCAATACAAACTGGTCAAGTGCTGGTCACCTTTGATACTTTTAAGATGCCTACATGATCCTTTTGTCCCACTGAAATATCCTTTTTATCGTGGTTTTTTTCACTGTCTGCTGACAAGTTTTCAACAGAAGGATGAGTTCCAGGTGAGGGCTGGCCTGGGAGCTAATTTTTTAAACCACTGTGGCTGAAGGGAAAGTCAGACTTGGCTTTCCTGCTTCCTAGGGGAGCACAGGAAGCATCAGGCTATTAGTTACAGTTAAATATTGCAGAAAGACTGCAGCCAGCTTCCCCCATTTTCCTGTCTTATCCACAAAGCTGTGACTGAACTACCAGAAAGACTCCAACACAATTCACATCGTTTCAGTGTGTCCTATTAACTGAACTTGAAGCATTTGGGAAAGACAGGCAGATCCATATTAGCCACAAGGTAGGCAAAATGTGGCTGGGTATGAAATAACTCTAAACCTCCTCAAAACACACAACACTACACAGCTACTACAAGAAGAAAGTATCAGGTGAAGTTCAGTATCCTGGGTATATACACTGGGAAAATTTAATCACCATTAAGCCTATGACAGAAGACAGTTTTAATGGTTTAATTACACTTAGTACAGCAGCTTTATTGATAAGTCACACACAGTTCACAAAACAAATTAAAGAAAAAATGCTCTGTGAGCCACTGACCCTGCTGAAAATCCCATGTTGTGATCTTTCATTTTTAGTACTGTCTTTATTGTCCCTAATATAAATAGATTTGCTTTCATAAAGGTTCCAGAATCTGGCCCAGCATAACACTGTTATAGACCAAGTAGCAAGGTTAGGTTTACCTCAAGAAGTGACACTAAAGGAGGACAATTCACTAAAAAACACAGGAAAAAATACACAAAGAAAGTAAAGTCAACATTTTATTTGAGCTGAGGTAGCTTGCCTTATTGTGGGATAGTCAGCTGAGATATTTGCAGTTTGTATAGTGGCATTTTTCAGTTTTATTGAGATTCTAAACAGTAGGAACAAGGAAATAGCAAGCAGCATCATTTACATGTCAGAGCATATCCAGATTACACAGAGGCAGCAGCAAATGCCAGCAGTTACAGTTTGAGCAGCTGCACAGAGCCCAGAAGCTCCATCAGTCACACGAGCACTGCGAGTGGTGCAAGCACCAGGAAAGTGATGTCGAAAAGGTGACTGGGAGCAGGGAGTGTGATTTCATGTGAGCCCTCTCCTGACAAAGGAGAAGGATGCTTGCCTAGTAAAAGGTGGATTATTAGATGGAGAAGTGGGTATTGGTAACAGGTTCTACTGGTGAATGGATCATATCCATCACTGCTGCCCTCCTCACACAATATATGGGTTGTGATTTTGGCCATCAGAGATGGGCTGGACAGCTCTGCTGGCCACTTGAAGGGGGAGGTGCTGCTGGGTCTCTTCAGGGGCCTGAGTTTATGGCCATGACAGGTTCAATCACAGATGGGCCCTAAAAGTGACTAAAGCATGAAACAAACTCTAAACAAACATATTTTTAAAATCGAGAGTTGACATCTAAAGAATTAAGAACCCAATGTATCTTACAGTTTCTATGTCTTACTGTAGGAAAACTGAAATTAAAAGAAAAAAAATTTAAAAGCTCAGAATTTTAACTTCTTGCTTAGTTTTATGCTTTGTGCAAAGGAAATGACGCAGCTTATATTAATTTAGTAGAATTAGCATTCACAGGGTCTAAGCAGTAGGACAACCTTATGCAATTATATCTGACTGCAGAATAAGAGCACACAATATTTTTTTCATTTCTCCTTTATGTTAAAGAAACACCTGTAATTGTATTTTTATTTTTTTAGTGCTAGTGAATTTTTGCTGTTTGGAAAACTAAATAAATGGTAACAAAGGAGCCATAACATATTTTTTTTTCTCAGAATAACCTACAGAGAATAAATATTTAAATGTTTTTTAGCTTTCTGATAGTAATTCTGGATAAGACAGATGGAGATGGTAAAGTTTCTTTCAAAATTTAAATGTAAGCATTTCTATGTGTATAAAATCTCCTCTTTTCCTTCTCCACTCTTTAAAGACATCTCTTCATTCAGGTGCATTACAAAAACAAACTTGCTTATTCATACAAATATGCATATCAAAGAGCTCATAAGATGATTGCTATAGAACAACTACTGGGGTTTATTTGCAAATTATAGCTATAAATTAAGATGAATTCTTAAAAAGAGATATTGCCATTCCCTATGGTTAATTCTAAAATTAATAAAATAATAAGTGCTAGATCAATTTTTGAAAGGTTAAATAGTCAAACAAGTTTCATCATATGTTTGAAAATCCACACTTAGACTCCTGCTTAGGAGACTGAATTGGAAATTTCCCTAAACTTGCAGCAATTACTGATTGCTTTTATACTACAACTAATACAGAAGTAGCACCTTTTTGGTATTTTTGGGCATTTTAAAAAATATGCTTTTGATCCATATCTGAATGAAGAAATTCTTTGATGAGAAACAGTGGAGTAAAGATGTAACATGGCCAGATTTTACATCTCATCATTTATCCCACTTATTAGTAACTCTTATCCTACAATATGCATTTCTCTGAAAGCAATGACACTTTGAGAACTCAGACATCTTTTAAAGTTCTGCATGTAGTCAGTGGGTTTTGCATGGGATTTATCTGAAGGATTCCAAAGGAAAGGGGATCTTCATCGTGCTTGTGAGTGTAACAAAGTGCTGAGTAACTTGGCAACCTACCCAAAAGCATCCAGTCCATCACCATCCCTGCAGGACAGGCCTTTGTGAATTACAAGTACCTCACCCCTGATCAAAAGTACCATCAGTATCCACACACAAACACTGTAGCTGCTGTCATTACTTGTTTTGTTATTGCACTCAATATTGGAAAAAAAAAACAAACAAGAAATTGTATAAGTTGCCAAGTTGGCAGAACACTGCTCATAGGTGCACTGCCATCTTCTGGGAGATTTTATCCAATTTTTAGTCAGATACATTTGTCATTTAGTCCAGTCTCTGCCCGGTGAGTGAAGATGCTGATTTCCAGCTAGCCACTAGCACAGCTAAAAGCTTTATATTTTGATTTTATGATCTCTTGCTTGAGTCAGCACCGAGAAATAATCATAGTCACAAACTAGAGTTATGAGCACTAATGCCTCAGACTGCTTAGAAAAAACTCTCTCATGGCCAAAGAAGTCAAGAGATCACTGTAAAGCCTTATTTTCAAACAAAGTGTTTAGAATTTTTAACTAGTGGATCTCTTATCCAATAAACCAAAGGAAAACAAGAAAGCATTTGGGTTTCACATCCAGTCATGGATTCATTATGACTTTGAGACATATTAGCCAGTCTTAAAATAATTAAAGTTCTTTTTCTTGATGATGCAGAGTGGCCTCCTAGAGCAGGGTGTTAAAATACATTCTTGGACATATCAGTTGGAAATCAGCTTCATGAAGGAGTGTGTGCCTCTAAAAATATTTTAATACTGCTAATAAAAAGTCTGGATGTCTCAGATGAAAAGCAAACACTCCAGTCTTTTGAAACAATTTTTTTTTTTCTTAAAATAATTCTGTTCTCTTTTATAGAGAATGTAGAAAAACACTGCCCAAAATCTCCTGCAGAAATCATATTAATCTGTAAAATTTCTAAAGCTAATATGTACCAAGTCTCCACCACCCTTTACTAAAGGTCAATCTGTCAGTCCTACAGTGCAGATGTAAGGAAATATAGAAAAGGAAAAATTTTACTCCATCCTATCAGGTAAGTAAATGTCATTAAGTGAAACAACCTGTCTAACAAACTTAAAATATCCATTTTATTGAGCCTCAAAGCCCTTTAGCAACAATATATCTTGCTGCTTATATTGATAAGCAATGGACACACCAGTTACTGTCAGTAATACTAAAGAAAAACAAAAAAATGTATTACAGTGTGATTTGTTTATAATCACCAAACACACCAGGTTTCTTAACTCATACTCCTCCTATTCCATCTCCTTTAGTCAGAGGCTGGGCACAGCCAGGTGAGGAGTTAGGAGTGCCAGCAGCCAGTGCTCCATCTCCTCTCTGCTCTTTAGGCTAAGGAGCCATGCCAAGGCAGGTTATCAGTCACTGCACTCAGACTCTCAGTCACTCCAACAGGCACTGCACTCATCAAAACAGTTTTACAGGAAATGCCTTGTCTTGAAGTGAAACGAAATGTAGCAGCTAGTACAGCTGATAAATGCTGGTAAGCTCAGGACAGAATGGATGCAAAGGTCCCAGAGGAGTCACTGACTCCTCCTCTGCTACCACCTTATCACAGCTCAGGCTCTGACCAGGAACAAGGTTTCATTTTTTTAGTGGCTGTCTGCTACCAGCTGCTTTTCCCACGTCTCCACTGACTCTGACCTCCAGAGAAGCTCAGCTGGGGTCCCTGCCCTGTGTTTGGAGGGCAAAAGTTAATTACAGTCAATTAGGCTGCAATGATGGTGTCTAATGGATGTCCCAGTCATGATCCTTCAGACTTTCTGTGACCAAGAATATCTGAATACTGTTCAGAGATATCAACTAGAGGCATGTTCCAACCACTGCTTAGTCAGCAGCTTAGCTTGACCATTTTGTTCCTAAAAATGGGAGTCTCTGGGAAGCTCACGAGGATGAGTGTTAACTAAAAAGGTTGCCAGATCCAAACAGCAAACTCTTGTAAAATACCTTCTTATTCTCTATTATCTAGCCAGTCAAAAGAACCTTGAAAAGAATGGCAGTCACTGGGCATAAAGAGAAGTTCAATGGTAATATCAGGAATTGAATCCAACATCAGCATTTCCAAGGAAAGCTTATGCACACAAACAGGAATTCACTGAAGGAGGCATGTTTCCCTGCACAGTTATTCTGTACCATAAATACCCTCCAGAAAATTTAGAACTGACAGCTACAGCTGAGAGGTACCAAAGCTTGTTTGGGGGACGGAAGAAGACTGGGAAGAGTGGATTGTGATGCACAGAAATGAAATTATGATCTTAGTGTCCATGCTCACTCATGTCAAATAAAAATGAGACAATTCAATTTGAAACTGGGACCAGATGGATTTCCAAGACCCAAGCAGGCTTCCGGGGCTGCAGATGAATGGAAATAATTTGCTGACCTGATAAAATCAATCCATGGTTTTGTCAGAGCCAGCTGTCACAAAGTAACAAAGTAAACAAAAATTGTATTTTTCTAATGCTGATAGAGTGCTGCTATCCACACTCTCTCAGAAAAAAAAAAAAAAAAAAAACAAACAACAAAAAACCCAACAAACCAAAACCAAACAAAGGATTAAAAAGATTTAGAGACAAATGTCATTAAAACAGGGATATAAAAGTGTAGTAGATCTGGTTTTGTTTTCCAGACAGTATTACAGTAAGTCATAATGCCCTTCCCCTGGAAAGGCCAACGTGCCCTGTGGGACAGCTTTAATATTCTCCTCTCTTGACAGAAGAGGCAGAAACCATGATGGCCTAGAACACAGGACCTTTCCACAGCCAAATTTCCCATCCACAAGGATCAGAAACAGAAGGACTGGAGTGGTCTGTAGTACAGGGATTATTAAAATGAACAAAGCTGTGACTACTTGGGCTCCTCACCCCTCTCAGTTTCATCTGTAAGTCTGTCATGGTCTTTGTACTGATAGTGAAATTCAAGCAGTTTTTCTGCTGATGATGTAAATGGCAGCTAACAAGAAAAGTTCAAAGAAGACTGCAGTTTTTAAAATAATTGCAAATAGATTTTCTTGTCCATGGAGACAATTAACTCCTGATATCACTCTTTGGCTCCAGACTACACGAGCCACTCTGAAGAGTTTACAGAGGCAGAAGTGCTTGAACAGCTCTCTCCATCATCTCACTCCATCATCTTCCCTTCACCTTCCCTCCTCCCAGCTTCAGCCTGGCAGAGGCTTTGTCCTGGGCTTCCCAAACCCACCCCCAGATTTCAAGTGAGACGTCCTCTGGCTGGGAACCACACAGACGCCTCTGTTGGCCAGAGACCTCCAAAGAACAAACACACAGCACATTCCCAGACTGGGAGGAGAAGTCTGCCCCTTATTCTGCCTGCCAGGGGGCTCAAAACGGGCTGTAGGTTCTGTATTTCTTTCAGCCCAAGCCCATTTGAAGTCCATAGGCTTGTGCTGCTGAGAGAAGGACATCTGTCTGTCCTTCACAGCCAGCACAGCTTCAGCTTTAGTGTGCTAGAACAGTTTCATGGAAGGGTCAGGAAAGATATTTTGATACAAAGTATTCTGAATTATTCTAACGCCTACAGTATTTATTAAAGATGCAAATTCATTTGGCACACAATGAAAATTCTGGGGTTTAAGAATTATATTTGAGCACTACCTACTTGAATATGTCAAGAGATGAAAATGAAGCATCAAAAATCATTAGATACTTAAGCAAAAGAAGTGGTATACTTTTTGCTGGCATTTGATGTTATATTGTAAATGACCTTCCAATATTCATAAAAGGAAAAGTTTTATGACTAGTAGGAATAGATGCTGGAAAAAACAGTCATTTCTTTACATCTTCAGAAATTTGGAAACATTATTTTAAATGTTTACAAAGGCATGGATTGCAATACGGTTTTATGGTTTCTAGTGAACTAAACTAGAGCAAAAACGATTGCACACTTTCCCACAGGAAGAAGTCCTTATGTTTCACCCATGCTCCCTTTCCTGCATGATTAATGGATACTTCTGAACCAACAAGAGATGACCTCCAGTAACCATTCACGGGGGGCTAAAGTCATAAATAGATACAGTCTTAAAAATATTTATCTAAAAGAAAAACAACCCTCAAATCAGCTGAGTGACATGATAGGTTTGCTTGGCACATATTAAGATATAAGGACTAACTCTTCCCACAGCTTAGAGCCTATCCAGTTTTCTCAGATAATCCATGCAAGAAAAGCAATAAAAGATCCAGCAACTAAGAAAAACAAATCAGATACAGTTATAAATATCTATGCTGGTAATGAATACAAGCTGGTTATATTTCACTAAGAGCAAAAAATAAAATCACAGAGAAGCTTTATCATGACTTTCAAACAGTAGTGCAGAGTGTATTATTAAGCTCAGACCTCAACATTAACAGAAAACTCATTTGTGTCAGCATCAACAAAGTCTATATAATATAAATATCTATTAATAATAAGCAACTACACCAAAGGCATAGAAAAATATAGCAAAAGACTATAAATAAAAAAGACTGCATATAACTGTCCAAACAGGCAATGCTGGAATTTAAATCTTATTATTTCCTTAATGAAATGAAAGTTACCTCCTATCAGCACAACATTCTGTAAAAGCTAGGAAGCACCTGGAAATGCCTATTGTGGGTAGCAGCTGTCCTCCAAAGAGACAATCTATCTCCCCAGAAGCCGTATTCCAAACAGATCCATTTTCTCAGTTTTTCCCTTAATTTTGTGATTGTTGTGGCAGCAAAGCAGAGTTCAAAGGTTTGCACTGCCCTGTTCATTCACTCTGGGCTTTATCCTGTTGCCAGTAACTCACATCAGGGTTGCTGGCTCTTTTCTCCTTTATCAAAGTGAGGCAGGATGTAGATCTGCACACCCGAGTGCTGTGAGTGCTGCCTGAGTTTGGTTTGACAGAGAAGGGAAAAAGAGCAGGAGGAGGTTTGGGGACCTATTAGAAACATCTTTCTCTCCAGTTAAGGAGCCATGCATGTATTACAGCTCAGCTGGAAACAAACTAAGCAAGAAAACTCAGAGGCTCAGAGAGGAACATCAGCATTGACAATGTGATTCGCAGATGAGATACCTGCTGGTGGGACAGAGAGATGGAATTTATTTCACTGATGCTTGTGGAAGAAGCTGAACAGGTAGGCAAAGGACAGAACAGTAAGACTGTCATGTCCCTGGCTTTCTTCTATTAATCTTCCACATTCAAACTCTAGATGCTGCTTGAATTTAAACCATAGATCTTGAAGCTTTATAGTACTTAAAATAATTAGGTGGCAGAGGTGACGTCTGATGTTAAAAACAATGAGATTTCAACATTCATACAGTGAATGATGAAGCTCTGCAAACCACAGATGTCTGGCATCTATTCAGGAATTAATTGGAGTATTTTGTTCAGAATTGCAGGAGACTCTGCAAAGTTTAATGATTCTGTAGCTAACACTCTTCAACCATGTTCATGGACTGGCTGATGAAGATGTCAAGTGATGTAAGATACATGAATGTAAGCAAAACATAACAAAGAAAGTTAGGTCCTGACTTTAAAGTGGTTATATTTCACAACCTTGAAACTAGATTTGGAGAAAGTTCAGTGCTTAGAAGTAATTTTAAAAGTAATAATGTCTCTAAGGAAAGAATTGAACTCTTAAGTATAAAATTTGGCTATATTTCTGCTATCAGCACACTGAATCAAATTATATCTGAAAAATAAAGAAAGTATGGCAAAAAACTTTCTGTCCTGACTAAGGAAAAAGAGATTTCACAGAACTAAATGGAGTCAAGGGGTTAAGGACAGGGGTTCAAAACACTTGAGGGAATAAAAATGTAAACTGATGTATTCAAAAGAGCCCAGGAAAATTCGACTTTTGTATTCAAACATTGTCAGTAAAAAAATTTCTGTTGCCAAGGAAATTGAAACAAAACAAAACCCATTCACAATCACAATAGAAGGGCAGGATTTTGAAACTTCCTCTGAAAGAAAGATTCCAGGGGAAAAAAAATAGATTAATTCAGAGCCATAAAAATACATTGCTTCTGGCAGATGAAACACATGCAGGTAAGGCTCAGATTTCCTTCCAGTAGTCCATCTCACCTCTGTTCATATAATTAAAATGTTAATAGCTATATGATAACAAATAAAGTATAAAAAATTTCTCAGTACTACATGCAAATACGTGCATAATAAATTAAACTGATCAAATAGAAGGGGATTGCACTTTGACTTTTAAAATCAGAGAGGAAATAGAATTATTAGGGATTCCTTACAACTGTGCTGAGGGCAAGAGAAATTGTCTGTTGTGCTCACATACCAAAAATCATCTATACCAAGAAAAATTAGGCAAATATATCAAAGACTGGTAGTAGCTGTGGAATTTTCTCTCATGGCAGAATGTCCCTGTGTCTCCATCATGCTCCCAAGGACCATTGTACGGAGTAAAAAATTATTTCACTTTTTATTGACATGTATTCTCAGTTTAATTCTCAAAAGTCTTTCTTCCTTTTCCATGGGAAAATAATGGCCCATACCATCAAGAAATGAACCCTTCCCTGTGAGCCCAAGACAGAGTCACAACAGCAGTGCAGTGTACAAGGCTGGGTCCCATCATCCAGCTGTTCTATCCCCAGCACAACCCAAGTTCTGAGGCCAGGGGCACCCCTGGACACAGGTAGGTAGCCCAGTAAAGTCCTTCCTGAAACCACCGAGTCAGAACCTCAGTGGAGCACATTTTCCTACCCCCAATAAACTGAAAAATTATGCAAGTCATAGGTCAGACTCAATGGTCCTGGTCAGAGGTCTTTTCCAACATCACTGATTTTGTGACTCTGTAATTTGGACTGCTGCTGCAAGTATGGAGTCACTGAAAAACGTTGGGTCTCCATCAAGAAGACAGGGATCCAGGCTCACATCTCCCTTCTCCCAGTCAGCATAGAATTATTTATTATTATTATTACTACTACTATTAATATTATTATTATTATTCTAAACGTGGGTCATTGAAGCAATCTGCTCTACTTTTACATAGATTTGGATCAGCATGACTGACATAGTGAGCAGCAAGAACTGGGGCTGAGCAAGGGGCCACAGGAAAACTGGAGGAATTCTTAAGCCACTTCTACCATCAGCCCTTCATCTTCATTCTCCTTGGCTTGAGCTTTGTGCCCTAAACAGTACAGGAAAAAAAACAAACCTATATCTTTCTTGCAAAAGGCTTTCATATACAATAAGATTTCTCTAACTGCCCAAGCCTTCTCTACTCTAGACAAAACAGTATGAATATTAAGTAAAAATATTGTAACATTCCCTCTTGAGCTGACACATCCTTTAAGAACACTACAGCTTACCAGCCATTAAGCAGTTGATTGGTGCAAGTTTATTTACCGAAGAGTACTCTATTCAAAACATATTTGCTAATTATTGCAGAAGAACACACATATTCATTTGTAATTATTACTTAAAAGAAACAATTATTTTCTCTCTGATCAGCCTTCAGTCAGATTCCCATCAAAGGAATCCCATAAACAGATGGGGTCCAACAGGCTTTTCATGTGTTTTCTTTTTTTATGCTTTGTAATGAAGCTCTCCCTCATAAACTTGTTAAAATGGACTCATTTCCTTTACCAGGATGTGATTTTCTGGTAACTGTTTTTCATTTTCTGCCTTGAACAAAGTAGATAATTCATTTCCCTTCACCAATAACCTGAGTGACTGGTAAAGTGTCACGCACATCAATGGATCCATGACAGCAATCATGGAAGTGACAAAGATTTTATTTTTCTTCTCTGACTTCTCCGAAGAAAATAAGCATTTTCCAAAGAACACAACTAAAACTGGGTAAGAAAAATTTTTTTGTGAATACGAAATTCATTGAAAAAGGCTGTGACACAGTTGGTGGGAATCTTCTACAAAACAAACAAACTGAACAAAAACAAAACAAAAAGGCAGGAGGGATTTTGGAACAGTCCATATTTCATTGTGAAATTTTCTGAGAGCTTCTTGTTTCCAATGATGCTGAAATCTTGCATTTCAACATATTCTAAAAAAAAAATTTAATTGTGAACTTTTTTTTAAATGTCAAACCAATCTAAGTTTAATTAGATGCAAAAGAACTAATTCCTCCAAATCAAATGAAACATTGGGGCAAAGTAAGAAAGCTCAAGGGGTCTTAAACTACAGATTTTTAAAAACAATTTGGTTCAGCAACCAAGTAAAAAAAAATCTATTGTTTGGTGTAATAAATTATACTATTTTTATATAACTATGACAGGACATCACAGGGAACAATTACTTTTCTTCTCCCTCAAACTAGTATGTCCTTGTTTTTTTTCTTGGATATTTCAATAAAGACAATTCATGTTAAACAACTTGGCCAAAGCTAAAATCAGTTCTTCCAATAAGTGCTCAACGTTTTCCACTTCTCTACACTTAAGTTACCATTTCCCAGTGATGAGGACTTCACTGCCCCACTTGGGACCACCACACCCCTGCTAGGCAAGGAGTGCCCAGACTGAGACCACTGCCCCCCTACAGAGCTTAAATGTCAGAAAGAGAGGCAAAAGATGTGATAGAGACCAGAAGTGCTGGATGAGAGAACGGCTGGCCCAGGATCCCGTGGCACTTCAGGCAGGGTTTTGCAGCCCTGAGCTGTTTCACCGTGGGAAGGGATCCTGGATCCAGCCCGGATCTGTCCCGATGCTCCAAGCCCACTGGACTGCAATGCCCACAGTGGTCTCCTCCTGCTGGAAGCAGGACTGGCTGCTGATCCCTTCAGTACTCTTGTGCCCAAATGACCACAACAAAATGCTTACTGTCCACTTTCCCAGCAATTGAACTGCCATCGCACTGCCAAAGATAACTTTTAATTAAGGTGTCAAAACCTGACAAGATTGATCACAGAGGTGGTTTCCTCCATGCCAATACATCTCAGATTCCAAATTCCTTTTTCAATTATACCTTTCAACCACTTAATTAACAAGTGGTTCATCATCTGACTTGCCAAGAAAAAGGAATCTCAATCTCCACAAAAGCAGAGAGAGAAAAGAGCCAGCAAGTTATTTTTTTTACTTTCCCTTATGCTTATGTTCAAAAGTCTATATAGCTTCTTTCTTGATGATTTCACCTGACAATGATCACTTTGATAACTGTGGAATCCTCATTTGGCCATGAGAGTTACTATTCAAATATTTTTGCTTGGCTTTTTTCACCACAAAGAAGTCAAGCATTTTTCTTCTCTTTTTCATCTTCATCCAAAAATAAACAATCAGCCCATGTAAGGCCTACTCCAGTTGGTTTGCCTTTTTTTTCTTTTGTATGCTAGACTAGATTTGTGATGGGGAAGTCATCTGCATTTTAAAGGAACTGGATACTGAAATTATATGCAGAAGAACAGGATTTTAGCAATACAAAGCATTTCTTCTGACCTTATTCCCTTCACCCTTTCTTTCAGTTTGCTGAATAGCTGGGAACATTGGATGGATTATAAAGCCTGGCACATACTGCATGCATAGAAGGGGAGTGTTTGTTGCCAAAGCCCACTTGGATGCAAAGAAGTACAGAACCAAAAGGAAAACAAAGACCACAAAGTAAGCTAGACTGTTCCCTTCCCAAAACAAATTTATCTCTCAGGTTACATTCCAGAGTGGTTTATCCATTCCATAATGACCACAAGAAGGGAGAAAGATCTTTGCAAAAGCAATGCTAAGACACACGGTCCTTTTACTTCCACTCACAAGTACAGAGACTGGATTCAGAAGAACTCCAAGGGGAAGGACTTGGGGGTGTTGATGGATGAGAAGCTCAGCACGACTCTGCAATGTGCCCTTGCAGCCCAAAAGGCCAAAGGCATGTTGGGCTGCATCCAAAGCCCGTGGGCAGCAGAGAGGGAGGGGAGCTCTGCTCCCCTCTCATGAGACCCCACCTGCAGTGCTGCATCCAGCCGTGGGGTCCCCAGCAGAGCAAGGACATGGACCTGCTGTGACTTTTCACCTGCAAGAAAAGTCTGCAAGGATCATCAGAGGGCTGGAGCACCTCTCCTATGAAGACAGACAGAGAGCTGGGGTTATTCAGCCTGGAGCAAAGAAGTCTCAAAGGTGACCTTCACAGTGGCCTTGAGTAGACAAAGGGGATCTACAAGAGAGCTGGAGAGGGACATTTTACCTGGGCATGTAGTAACAGGACCAGGGAGAATGGCTTTAAACTGACAGAGAGTAGATTTATATCGGATGCAAGGAAAAATTTCTTTACTATGAGGGTGGTGAACCAGCTGTTCAGAGAACCTGTGGATGTCTCATCTCTGGAAATGTTTAAGGCCAGGTTGGATGGGGCTTTGAGCAACCTGGTCTAGTCAAAGTTGTCTCTGCCCATGGCAGGGAGTGGGAACTGGATGATCTTTAAGGTGTCTTCCAACCACTATTTGATTCTCTACAGGAGCTGAAGGAAAAGCCTCAAGACATAGAAGATAATATTTTCCAACAAGGCATCTTTGCAGCAGGCCCTCTCTGTAGACACAGTTCTTGCCATCAGCCTCTCTTTACTTCATTACCTCCTTCTAGAGGCTCTCATTACATCTCTTGTCTGTTTTCAGGTCTGAGGAAGCATTTTAACACTTGGAAAAATGGGCATTGAACTGAAAAGTGCTGCCTGTGGAGAGGGCACAGAAGGCTGCAGTCAGCGCCACCTGAGCAGCAGAAAGCCACTGGTGCAGAGATGTCTTCCCATCCATCACCCAGAGCAACACAACAGCTGTGTAGCACATCCAGCATGCAGATCCCCTACCCCAGTCCCCAGATTCCTTCAATGCTTATTTTCATAGGGACCCAGTGGCCCTAAAGGCACTCAGAACTCTGAAGTTTGTTACGCCGTTCCCATTATTGCCATCATTACTCCTATGACAAGGCAGAAAAGCCAGGGCAAAAAAATTTTGAGCCACCTCTCCAGCCTCATGCCAGTATTTGCTTTCAAGGAGCACTTTGGTTTTATAAACCCTTTCCAGATATCATAAATCTTCTTGGGATTAGTTGACACATTAAATGGAGAACACAGATGTTGTCAGCAGGTGACAATATAGTGAAAGCAGACCAACAAAACCCAACAGTTCTGCTGCAAGTGCCTTTGGCAAAGCCCCACAGTCCCACCTGCCTGTTCTCCCTGCACACCTCTGGAATGCAGCAGCTCCTGGGCAAATTTGCAGAGGTTACCTTTGCTGACAGACAGCTAAAAGCCTGCACAAGAATGCTCTGACAGCTGTCCAGTCAGTCTGTATATGGCTAGATGTATGAAATTCCAGAAGCACAAGACTCTCATTTATAGAGGCAGTCTAAGAGCCAAGAGTAAATTACTGCACCAGAATATGCAACTAGAACAGAATCAGATTAATACCTGAATTTTTATTAACTTTTCATTCACTGAACACTGCCAGAACCCTGGTTTTGTGGCTTGAGATACTTTAAATCTGCCATACTTATGCGTAAATTTGTATGTTGCTTAGGAATGCTTCTGATGAGTTTTTAAATTCACTGTCAAGACTGAAATGCTGAAATCTAACTTTTCCTTCATATTCAGTGGCCTAAAAGAAATCTAAGGATATAGATTTTCTATTATTTATTTTGATTCTTCAGTCAATAGAAAAAAAAAGCCAATGCAAAAGTGTGTGATGCCAAAGGCAAAGGTACAAAATATAAAAATAAATTATAAAATCTACACACATACGTACCCGCCTCCATCCTACCCACCAGCCAGCTCTGTTTTTACACCTCTAACTGGAGCTAATTTCATCTTTAAAATACCCAGCAAGGAAAAACAGTGTTGTGGTTTTGGTAGCTGTGTTTTTGCCTTAAAAAAAAAAACTTGGAACAACATGAAAATTACTGTCCCAAGGGAAGCGGGGTGTTTACATAAGTCATATTTCCTTTTAACCACCTTAAGTTCATTGTGCTCTTCATTTCAGTAAATGCTCTCCATCACCAAAGAACACCAAGACTGTTACTCCATCCCCCTTTAAATATTTAGAGAAATAAGAAAAGAAGTATTTTGCTTTCCACAGAAGAGGCTTATAAGGCCATGCTGTCTCACACCAGGATCATTCTGGTTCATATAGAATTTGCTCAATGAGCATTCAACCAGCTTTTTGGCACCTGGAATTATTTACTCAGCACTTCTTTTCCCAAAGAGACACAATCCAAAAATGTAAGATTTCAACTGTGTAAACTGAAGAAATGAATATTTAGTTGTGCACTTGAGGTTACACAACCTAGAATAAAATTAGGTCTCAGGACCAAAGCTGCTCTTCAAATACTTTATTTTAAAAAATACCGAAAGATCGCAATTCAGGAGCAGGGAAAATCTCTTTCTGTGAAATTTGTCATTTGATGCTGTCAAAAAATAATACTGAGCTAGAGAAACTACTTTGAACCCTTTCATGGTTATAGTTTCCAGGTTTCTAGGAAATGAGGTAGAAGCTGCAAGGATGATTTATGGCCTGTGCAACGTTTCAGAAAGATCCAAAGTCCAGTCAGCCTGAAAGGCAGCAACAGCATCACATCTAGAAACCGGCTCAGAGAAAAGCACATATTGCAGCTGTAACTCAAAGCCTGTGGGAAGACAATACATTATTCCACCACATGGAATGAGTTCAAGGCTAAATACAGAATTCTACCTGTGATTCAGTAAAAGCCCTTGGATTAACATGACACAAAGTAGCCTTCAAATAGCTGCTGTTAAATATCTGACCCTTCAACTTCTTCCTCATTACTGCTTTCTCTCCCAGGTCTCTTAGAGGTATAAGGAGGCAACACCAAATTCAATGATATTATTTCACCTCCCCAAAGACCATTTCATACAGTCATCATTATTTTCCTACACAACCACATCCCCCTCTGGGGACCATTGGCTCCACAGCAGGCCCCAGGAAGGGTGTGCTGAGCAGCCCTCGAGGCTCCTGGGGTCCCTCAACCTGTATGGTCAGTGTTAAACAGGCAGAGGAAGAAAGGGAAGCCTGGATGCCACTGCTTGTGTATGGCCCCTTGCTCCTTCTCACCACTGAGGCAGCAGCAACAATAAAACAGATTTTTTTTTTTTCTTTT